>KZ451903.1:4227611-4298121 GCA_002786265.1 Apostasia shenzhenica | reverse complement strand
CTCGATCGGCCGGCGATCGTGCCACGCGCGAGGCAGCTAAGGCGGCGCAGGGCTGCGCGGATTGACGACGCAGCTACCGGATCTGGTGGAGAGAGGAGTGTAAGAGTATAATAGTAATTTTAATATTTTTTATTAATAAAAAAATTAAAAAGGACCCAGATGTACCGTTTTTGAAAACCATAGATCCCGATGTTAAATTTAAAAAACGTGAGACCTGTGTAATAATAACCCTTAAACTCAAAAGGACCTGGGTGTAATTGCCCTTTTAAGTTTAAATGAAAATAAACATGCCCCTCGTGTATCCAGTGTGCATTGGAACGTTGAACGGAGGACAAATAATTCTCATTTTTTTTTATTGTTTGTGTAGTAAAATAAGTAATATCCTGATACCTAAGGCCTTATTTGATTAAAGATTTTTTTAATCAATATAAAATTTTAATTATAAAAATTACTATTTTATTTCACATCTAACACAAATACAAAAATTTAAATGAAATTTTATACATTATTTTATAAAAATTTACAATATATAAAATTCCTATTAAATTTAAAAATAATTTTTTTTTATTTAAAAAAAAAAAAACTCAAACCCTAATATTTATATATTTGTATTAATAAAAATGAACCTTGTCATGACATGAATTATGAGAGAAACAAAAAGTTAATGTGTTGGAATCACTCAAACACGAATTTAATTCAAACTCGATCTGAAGCTCAATTAAACTCAACCACACTGAAGTGTTAATACAATTAGAAACCTGATCAAGTATGTTCCAGCAACACTGCGAGATAGGTGGATCAAGGTTATTAAATGTGTTCTGAGATGTCACTCGCTAACCCAACATAACCAATTTAATAAGAGCATTGGAGTCCAACATAACTATATAATGGATATTAATTTCTTAATCCCATTTCATACCATCTTATGACTAATTCACTCTTATATGTGTGGTAACAATATTAAATTTTAATAATTATTAAGTTTTAAAAAAATAATGCTAGTTTTTTTTATTAAAAATTGCATAATAATAATGATGAATATATTAAAAAATTATAATATTAGAATAAGTAAAAGATGTAATATAAGTATAGTTAAATATTTGACGTATAACATATAAGCGTGAAATTAAAGTAATTTTTATTATTAATATACTATAAATATAATAATATATTTAAATTTTAAATTAAAAATTTAATGATTACATGATTAAAGTTATACCGCTTGCTAAACAAATGCTTCAATATATATATATTATAATATATAGTATATAATAATATAATATATATATTAACTTGAGCTTGAAGATACGAAAATCATCGAAAATTTTAAAATCAGATTTGTGTCAAATAGAAATCGACCTCAATCCAAGTAAGCAAGACTTAATGAGCCGATTTTATGCTCAAATTTTTTTAATTCAATCTGAGCCGAGTTAAGATACGATTGAGCAAGCAAAACTTAGAATCGATTACAAATAAAAAGATTATTTTTATATATATAATTATTTTAATATGTTAATATTGTAATTAATTAAATAATAATTTTTAATATTTTTTATTAAATTTTATTAATTATAGTATTTAATATTTTAAATTATTAAATAAATTAATTAGCTGGCTTAATTGGAATAAATAAATAAATTTATATAATAAGATTTTAATGATAAATAATAATTTTTGATAAATAATGTCATAGATCAAAATTAATGGAATAAAATAGCCTCAGATCCAAAAATATGAATAATAATCCACAGCGCTCAGACGGGAGAGGCGAAGGCCGGTCGGCCCGCCGCAGATGGTTTCCCTTGAGTGACACGCGGGCGGAGAAAAAGGGACGGCATGAAACGATCGGGCAGTTAGAACTGAAGAGACGGACTCTCCTCGCGCGCATCCGGCCGCGCCGAAGCGTCCCGTCGCCGTCTCCGAGTGGCTTCCAGGAGGTTACTTTTACCAAACCCTAACACGCACATTCTCCCTCGGCATTGGTTCACATTCGAACCTTCGCCGATTCCAGTTTGCGCCACTTATATCTAACTCTGTTCATACCCTATTTTCCTCATCTTTCTGCGGATCGACCGTGCAGGATCAAAAAGAAAGCATAACAGTAAAATCACAAGAAGATCTTTAAAAGTCACTTGAAAAGAAATCATCTGCATGCGCAGTGGTTACTGTTGCAAGAGGATCAACAGCTCACGATAATAATGTAGCGCTTGCTTGTCTTGATGTTGACTCTTGTTGCGTTTCTTTATTAGCATTATATACATGCCATTTCATTCTTTCAAAAAAAAAAAAATTACCATTATACCCTTACCACCCCTCCCCCAACAGATCAGGCAAAGCCGCGCAGCCCTGCGCCGCCCACCGGCGCCTCGCACGGACGCGATGCACTCTGCCGGCGGCTGGGTCGCCGCCGCTTGTGCGCGATGCAGCCGACAAGCGTCGACCCGCGGCCTTGCGCGCGCAGCCCGGCACTGTGGGCCTGCGCGGCGCGCACAGCGCTGGCGCTTCACGCGCATGCCATGACCCACGTCGGCGGCTGGGTCGCTCGCCGCTATCGCACGCAGCCAGCGAACCGCTGCGCGCTCCAGCGGCCAGTGCGACGCAGCGCGCGGAGCACCTATTGCAGCCGGCGTTAACGTCGCGCGCGTGCGCCGCTGCTCACGAGGCTGCTGCTTCACGGACGCGGAGCCGGCTGCCTCGCGCGCCACTCGACGTAGCGCGCAGCCAAGGGTCAATGCGGCCCACGCAAGGCTACCGCGGCGGAGCAGGGCTGGTGGTGACCATTACCCTTACCCTCCCTCCTTAAACCGCTGCGCCGCCGCACAAGAGCCGCGGCATGCCGTGGCAGAGCTGCCGGGTCTCCCATCCGCACGCAATAACCCACAGCACGCGGCCTTCTCGCGCCGGCCGCGCACTTTAGGCAGGGATATGTAAGTGTGCAACAACCTGCAGCAGTGCGCGGGCCACTGCGTGCAGCGGTTGCCGGCTGCATTGCGCACAGCGGCCGCGCGACCCAGCCGCCGGCAGGGTCATGCGGCCGTGCGAGGCCGCCGGTGGTGGCGCAAGGCCGCGCGACTGCCGGATCTGTTAGAGGGAGGGATGATAAGGGTATAATGGTAATTTTAATAATTTTGTAATAATAAAAAATAAAAAAGGACACAGATGATATTTTTGAAAACCTAGGGACCCCAATGTTAAATTTTAAAATCGTTGACCTGTGTGATAATAACCCTTAAATTCAAGGACCTGAGTGTAATTTGTCCTATATTTTATTCTAATTAAAGAGAACCTCACAAACAAAATAGTCTCATATAGAGAATATATATATTTTTAATAAAAGAATTATGTAGCAAAACAATTGCCATAAAAATAATTTTCTTAAGCTATGAAAAAAGTTTTCAGTTACACTTAATGCCACAAAAAGATATTGCACATCTCAAATAGAACCTTTCATTATTTATCTTACAAAAATAAAATGTCAATTAAAGAATACATTTCATGTTAAATACTAAAATTTTATTTAGACAAGTGCACAAACAAGTTTTAAATATCACCAAAACAACATTCAATTAACTTCCATTAAAATATACTAGGTGTGTCAACTCTTATGTGTATAAATTTATTGTTAATTATTTTATATTTTTACAAACTTGGTTACATAAGTGCATAATGGATATGTTAGGTTAAAGACAATTGGTTATGACCAATATATTGTCATGAAAATTTTTTTGGAGAATTAATCATAGTAAAATGAAATGAATTAAATCCAAGAGAAATAATCTTAGCACCTTCCAATATCAAAAAATAAATCATTTTTTGATAGTAAAAAAAAAAAAATCTTAGCACCTCCAATGCAATTCAATGTATATGTTTTTGTTTTTTGTTGCAAACTTTCTTTTGTGATTTCCTTATATCAACTTTTGTATGTATAACATCAAAAAAAAAAAAAAACTTTTGTATGCCAATCATATTTATTCTTTAATTGTAATTCCATCCCTAACAAAAAGAAAATAGGAGATTTTACTTAACATTAAAATTTTATCATTTTTGTATGCTTGCATATCAAAATTTAGGTGTAAATGTGAAAACATTATCATTTAAACTATAATAAAAAAAAATTATAAATTCATGTGCAGCAACAACTAACAATAATGTACTATAAAATAAAAAAAACTAATTATCGTCCAAACATCACTTCTATTTCCCATAAGTTTATTGCTTACTACAATTAGTATGTTTTATATCAAGCTAGATATTTGAAATGAGAAATTCTACGGTTATTCTTGCAAGCCTTCATCTTTTTTGAAAGTTTAGCAATTTAATTGCCATCCCATACAAGATTGCAAAGAATGCTACCAAGAAGATGACAACGAGAGAAACCACATCCAAGAACTCAGGGTTGAAGCCGAAGTATTTCCTTAAAAATTCGATAACCGTCTCATTTGTATCGAGCTTATCTTCGACGTCTCCGAATTGAGACACAAACAGTCCATAAAGTGACCACGCAATCGGACAAACCCAGTAGCACCATCTCCACCAAATAGGTATTGCCTTCACAATAAAATCAAGACTTATTAACCAAGATAATATTATCCCAATAAAGGAGAAAAAAATACTTCATACTCACTGTTCTTGGGATGACAAATCCTGAGAAAAGGCTCCATACACCATAAAATATTGTACACAAGACAGTAGCTATGTTGAAATTAGGTGTTAAGGCGACCGTCGCCATACCGTAATATGTAAAATACAACAGTGTGAAGTATGTGAAGAAGATGAACCACAAGAACTTAGGTGTAGATGATTCAAATCCGATCATTGTATACACTATAAAGCTATATACTAAAGTCTGGATCAACACATAAGGCTGTTCAATCACTACCTACACATTGCAAAATAATGTTCATGAGGATCAGCCATATAGCATTCTATAGAATGCCAAAAGAAAAAAAGCAAGGAAAATTACTTGTGCGAAAGCGTACGGAAATGATGAGTACATTCCTGCAGCTCGCTCTCTATAAAAGACGGCTCGCTCAACAGACACAATTGGTAGAACTCCGAAAGAATATGAGATACCCATGAAAAAAACAGTACAATACATGGATCCCATTGCATTGAATAAGTCCTGCCTTTGTCCTCTTCAAAACATTCAATTCTTATACTTTAAGTAAATGAAAAAATAGTTTTCTTATCATATTAATATTGGCTATAGACTTACCTTTTACCACCAAGATCCCAAAAGATAGCTCCGCAGGACAGGGCAATTATTACAGTGAGGAAGAATCTCACGGTAGTGTATGTGGAATTGCGCCAATAGGACCAGTGTTGTTTCCACAGACATGCAATGCATTGGTTTAGAAGGGACTGTGGATATTGTGTGGGAAAACAGAGATCACTAGAGCCAATAAGTGGTTTGCTTAGGTCTTTAATAATTGTTGCGTTTCTCCTGTATTATTGAATTAGCAGACAAATTATAGATTATTTTAACATATGCTAGAAAAGAGCATGGTTTAGGGATTTCATTTCACTTACTTGTATAAGAAGGATTTTTTGTAAACTTCACTGAAATTAATATGTAGTATCTGCTCCTGTGCTGGTGTGGTTATTTCCAACATCCATGTTGCTGGATTATAGCCATCTTTTATCTTGGCAACTCCATTTACCCCCTACACCAGAACAATTTTTGTCAAATATGACATTTCAAACAGTGCTGGCTATAGATTATCATGAATTTTTATTTTTCATATTTTTTATAATAATGATGATATATGGTGTTGAATGCTCACCAAAAAAGAGAAGGCATAAAAATAAAATAAGTGTTGTAAAATGAAAATGCTAAGGTAGATGAGTGAGTATACACAAAAGAACAGAATAAGAAATAATTATATTTGCAAGAAAGTTGAAGTAGCATCAATTGAGAATAAACTAAGAGAAAGTCAGCTTAAATGGTTTGGACATATGAATCGTTAGCCGATTAAAGCTCTAGTGAAGAAAGTTGAGTTATTGGACCCCGCACATGTAAAAAGAGGAAGAGAAAGATCAAAAGAGATATGACAAAAAACTATAAGAAATAATCTTTACACACTTAAAGCTAAATAAGAATCTATTAATTGATAGAGTGAAATAGAAATAAAGAATTCATATAACTGACTCCAACTAGTAGAATAAATGCTTGGTTGTTGTGTATTTTTTACCTCAAAATACTTGATAAGATGGCAGGAATGGTTCCCCAATGGTCCAACATAAATTTCTTCTCCTCCTCTCTTCATCAGAAGGAGCTGTATATATCCGTAAGAATAACTAAATCTATCTTAGCTGCAGCGTAAACTTGCTCAACAGTAAGATGTCATACCTCATCAAAAGTTTCAAATATATCAATACTAGGTTGGTGAATTGTGCACACTATTGTCCTCCCAATGTCGACCGTCTTTCTAACGACTCTCATAACTATAGCTGCAGCCCTAGCATCAAGCCCTGAGGTAGGCTCATCCATGAATATAATGGAAGGATTAGCAACAAGCTCAACAGCAATGGATAACCTCTTTCGTTGCTCCGTGGACAACCCACATACACCTGGCAATCCAACTAATGCTTTTCTTAATGGAGTCATCTCTACGAGATCCATGATCTCCTCCACAAATATCTACATTTCAGTTCATATCATTATTGGTAAAATTAATTTTGAACAAATTTATAGTACGTGAAAAACACATATAACCTACTTCTCTTGTTGCATAATCGATGGAAGCAGGAAGACGAAGCCATGCAGAATAAATAAGAGATTCATAAACAGTCATATGTGGAGAGTGTATATCATATTGTTCACAATATCCACACACACGAGCAAAAGTTTCTTGCTTCTTTGGATAGCCTGATATAGTTATGTTTCCCTCAATATATCCATTTGTTTTTCTTCCCGCAAGAACATCTAAAAGAGTCGTCTTTCCTGCTCCACTAGCACCCATTAAAGCTGTAAGAATTCCTGGTCGAAAACAACCACTCACACCATTGAGAAGTACCAGTCTGTCCTCAGCACCTTGAGCTTTCATTTCCTTAAAAATAAAAAAAATTGAATTATTGCAGAACTTCAAACATCTTATATTAATTTAAACATCCGAATGGCCTGAAATTACCTGTGGCATGTCCACTGAATATTTGATATTTTCAAATGTGATAGAAAGTGGAGTAAATGGTAGCATCGTTCCCTTCGTTTTATTTGACATAGCAGTTTGAGGATCATATTGTGATGCTTTTCCAACTTCCAGTGTATTATTTTTCATGGTAATCTTACAACTGGCTGCAAATGGGTGATTAGAACACTCTTTTTCCTTCAAATACTCCTCCGAAATTGCAGGTTGACCTTTCCCAAATGCTGCAAAAACAGTACGCTTGTTCACGATTAGGATTCAACTTGCATTAACAATTTATACCACTGGCGATGAACATGAAGACAACTCACATTTTAGAAAGCATAGAGCTAGAATGAATAGAAAGTTGAAGAGAAGAACGTATACAAACATAGCTACCAAGCTAATCCAATACCACTTTTCTTCCACAAATATTCCCCGGGACTTCAAGATACTAACACCTAAAGTTTGATTTGTTCCAGGTATCATCTGCAATTAATAAAAATCAAACATAAATGGTTACATCTTTTTTCGTAGTCCATTTATGATGAGCTGTTTAGAAAGAGATTACATTGCTCCAACTCTTTCCAAGGAATTCATTTACTGAAATAGCAGTTTGTGCATACATTAATGGAGACATCCAGAAACCCCATGTAAGATATTTGTTCAAGTACCCTGCCAAAAAGAAAGCATAAAGGTTTACATTATGATGTGCAACAACATAAAAATTTCAAGTTTAGAAAATATTTTGGGGACTACCATCAGCAAGAACAAATCCACCCAAAGCCACAATGATAGCTGATATGTAGATTGCCAGTGCGTTGGCAACAACCATGGTTCTACCAGCAACTGCAATGAAACGAAAAAGCCCTGCAGCCATCTGATTGACTAGTAGCAGGGAAAGATACTGTTTGAAGAACCTGTTCAACAACAAGTACATGATGTTATTTCTCCATATTTCTAATGAGTTATTTCTTACATGTCATCAACATCAGTTCTCATTTATGTTGGATCAGCTTTGTGGATCTTTTTCATCGATTATTATTGTTTAATTTGTCAAACAGTACATGAAGATCAAGCATATCCACAAACTCACCTTGTTATGCTAGGGTCATAACCTATGATGTAGTAGATGGTAATCACCCAAACAGATACTTCTACAAATGAAAATGGAATCTTGACAATCCATGTTGATATAGCATAAGCCCATGAAGGATAGAGGAGGTCCCTTTGCTTGAAAATAACAGGAAGCTTAGCACCTGTCAAAGCAAGATCTGAGAAGCCATTGAACATCATAGTGACAACCGAAAAGAAAAAAGATCCCATATAAATCCATCCATCTGCAATATCTCGTTGGCGCGTTTTGGTCCTCACAAAGAGTGTCATCATGATTAATGCTGTGATGAAGATCTAGAAGAAAAGGCAAGGCATTAAGTTCATATAGAAAATTAAAATATATGGATTTGCTGGAGTTGATTGTTTTGTTTCACCTTAAGGCCTCTGAATACATAAACAAATGAGTTCCTCTTCATCAACAGCAGTTCCCTCTCAGCACAAGCTTTCAACAGCTGTATTCTTCCGATGCCAAATTTTGTAGTTGTGAGAGCAGCACGATGGTTCTTGCTTTTGTCAAATGGAACAGATAGAATTTTGGCCATTGCTTCTCCAACATGGAATCTGAGAAATGCTTCTGCAAATTCTTTAGCAGACACATACCTATATTCTTCAGTATGTTGTGCCCAATACTGTTGTTGATCTTTCCTAGATGTAACCTAGAAAGGATGTAAAGCAATTAGTGCTTAAACCTTTAGAAATACTTTGATGAAAGATATTAACAATAAATTACTTCTTGCAAGTAGTCAGCAACGCCTTTCCTCTCAGGGCATTTGAAGCCCATGAACTCGAAGAATTCAAGTACATTTTGTCGAGGACCTTGATACACAATATGCCCACCTGATAAAAGAATGATATCATCAAAGAGCTCGTAGGTCTCTGGGGCGGGCTGCAGCAACGAGAGAACCGCTGTTCCACCAAGAATCTGAATTATCTGCCTTATTGAGCTAACTATCTGAAAAGTTGTAGAGCTGTCCAAGCCAGTTGAGATTTCATCCATGAAGAGTGCTTGCGATGGCCCGACAATCATTTCACCTATGCAGTTACACTGTTACATTTATATCCCTTTCCTCACTATTGAAAGCAATACCAGAAATTATAAGTAGTTACTTTACCAGTGGTGACGCGTTTCTTTTGCCCACCAGATATACCTCTTATCATTCCATCTCCAACAAAGATATCAGCACAAGTATCCAAACCAAGAATCTGTTGACAAGGAGATAAAAATGAACATATTTTCATCTTAAACCATGAAACTTTGTTATTAAATATGCATAAAACACCTTCATTATATAGTCAATGATTACTCCAGTTTCGTTTCCTTCAATAGATGACGCCTGCATAAGGTAAAAGAATGCTTTTGATGACATATTTTTTGCATTTAAACGGAAATCATATTTGTTAAACCAATTCAGACCTTCATAAAGATATCTATATCAGGGTCTGGTTTTATATTTGCAGCCTTCTCTCTTCGTGACAGCTCGGTTAACATATCTGAATTTTGCCAGAGACGTGAATAATATTCAACTGTTGAACAGTTTAATGAGTTACAACCAATGAAGAACTTACCATAGCGAAAGCCAACTCCCTGACACCTGGCAGAGAACTCAAGTGTTTCCCTCACCGTCATCTCTCCCATATGAAGATCATGCTGACTTATATATGCTGCTGTTCGTTGTGGTATGAATTCATTCATTTCATGGCCATTGTAAGTCACTTTACCTGAAACCTGCAGCAACAAAGTTATAAATCACCTGAAAAAATCGCAAATATGAGAATACTGCCGATATCTGATCAGGACCCCAAAGCGCAAGCTAGTAGATTATAATCTTGGATTAACTTTATATTGCAGGCATGCCTTTCTTGGGCAAGCTCATTTGATGATTTTGTTTACAATAGCAACTTACAAATGATTTCCAGTTCCACAATCAGATTCAACAATACTAAATGATTATTAGACTACGTACAAAAAAAATCAAAACACAGGTTATTAGTGATCTACCCATTTCTTCTTGCATCATTTTCTCTTGTGCACAATCCTTTGAAAAATGATTTAATGCAGCATATATAAACGTTTTCAAAGAAGAACCGAAACCTCTTCCCTAAGCTATAATGTTAGGCTCAGGCAACAGATCAATCGAAAACCTTAAACTCAAGTGTGATTAATATTAGTGAAATCTGCTAAGGGTAAGTTAGAAGTTTGAGGACCTTGAGATCAGAGCCTAGCTTTCCAGCTAGAGCTAATAACAGGGTGGTCTTCCCTGAACCTGGGGGGCCTAGAAGCAAAGTCATCCTGGGAAAGACAAGGGTTGGCTCAGAAACTTGCAATGAATAAAGTAGCCACAAGAAACTAATTTCTAAGCAGAGAGTTAGTTCATTCATGCCTGCGAGGATTGATTATTCCGCTGACATTATTAATTATGTTGAACTGCATCTTCTTGCTTGGTAATACGTGGAGATAATTAGCTAATCCCTGCATTGAATAAACAAAGAAGCAAGACTTTTCAGCATATTGAAATCGTCGAAGAACAGTCCGATGCTTCATTCTCACCTCCACAGCGTTAAGAGTCGAATTGAAGAAGGAAGGCAAGCTTCTGCTACCAACATAAGCTTCAGCTTCAATGTTAAGTCGCTCGAACCGTACCTCGATCGTCGGCAAATCAATTCCAACTCTGAAGATCGGAGAGTAAAATTGTTCAAGTACGTCATAGATTATGTTCGCGCATCTAGAGGGAATTCTTGTCTATTTTTTAGGGCAAATCAGTGAAAGCTCTTCTGATGGTTCTTACCGATCGATACGATCCTTGAGCCTAAGAAGGAACCTCTCATTGTCTTTCTCCGCGTCTCTAACTAGCCGCTGAAGCAGCCTTCTCCTATCGTGAAGGCTGAGCTTCTTTACCTCGATCTCCTTTATCCCCTCCTCTTCGAAATCTAGAATGCCCTTCCTTACTCTATTGCAGGTCGGAAGCCTCTCAAGCGCAGCCCATCTGAGAGCTTCTTCATCGTCCTCCCTGGCCCAGGAAGACCTGGAGATTATGCTCTGCTCTGCACTCCTCCATATGGATGAAGAGCTGAAGCTTGGAGACATGTACGTCCCAGCCATTGTCTTGACGTCAAAATGGGAGGAGAGTCTCTCATATATATAGTAACAAGCTTGGCCGGCAAACGAGTCAGGTGATCTCACGTGATCACGTGACGCCTCAAATATAATGGTTCAGTTTCCGAGTTAATTTCAAATCTTATCTTCCTCTTTAGGCCATCTGTCTGACTGCTTAAAATTAATCTAATTTAATTTTAAATAAATAAATAAATATATATATATATATATATTTAATTTATTTTATATTTATATTTGTATTTATATTAAAATAATAACTAATTTATATCACATTTTTTATATATTTTAATATAATAATTAATTTTATTTCATATTATTTATAATTTTTAATAAAAAATATTTTTTATATAAATTAAATTTTAACTTAATTAAACATTAAATTTTGCAAATAAATGTACCCAAACTCTATTTTATTATGGCGATGGTTTGCTAGTTACATGTTAAAATAGATTGTAACTGTCAATTTCAAGAAAACTATTATTGATAGCAAAAAGAGAATACGTAGATTTTTGATCTATTAGACTATTGGGAACTAGTCGACCAATTGTGAATGACTGAAAACCTGCTATTTCTTGTTAATTGGAAGAAAAGACAACACTGTAATCAGAATATTACTAAACAAAATACTGACATATCAATCTCCATCCAATTGAATGGAGACGACTAATATAGATGAGGCTAAACATTGTAGCTGATGTTTATAAGCTGAGCTTATATCGTTGACGATGGTTGGAATTCCTAAAAAGACATTAAGATAACTATAATTAAGCAACTATTGAACTCGATGATTTAAACATCGTGCACGATGATAAGCAAAGAGAATTCAAAAAGTCTCGGGCACCACATGTACGTAAAATAATTGTATTATGCCTCATTTTTAAGGCAAAATTTTATAACACCTGAATTTGAGTAAAAAATTAAAAATTATGATATGCATTATACCGAAACTTTCAAAACTAATATTTTCAACTTACAAAAGAAATTGAAATTAAAATCAAATTTTAAAACTTTGATCAAAACATTTCAAATCATTTCAAATATTCATCTAACTATAAAAGTGTTTTTGTGATATCTACACAAATAAAATAGGATATAAAAAGTATAAGATCTTTAAAATGAAAGTCAGCCTCATTTAATTAAAGTGTGTTTTTGGAATGCTTAATGATTTTTAAGCTAGAGAGATGAAGATTAATTATTTTAAAATTAAAATGTAAATTAAAATTATTTAATTATTAAAAATTATATTAGAGGTGGAATAAAATTAAATTTTTTATTAAGGTATATGAGGATTGAAAAAAAAAAGTTAATTTTTAATATTTAAATTTATGTAATATATAAAATATTTTTTTTAATATTTAAAATTATGTGTATATAAAATAAATGTAAACTCCAAGATCATGTAAATGGAAAAATTATGTAGGAAATATTTCAAATGATTCACATTTTGTTTTAATTTCTCTAGTCCTCATAATGAGTTTTGTATTGTAGTTAGGTCTAAAACAGTCAATATCTTTTAGAGCATATTTGTCACCTCATTTTGATCATGCTAAAAATTAAAATAATTTTTTTATTATTAAAATAAAAAAATAATTTTAAATTAATTTTTATTATATTTTATATAAATTTTAATATAAAAAAATTAAATTTATTTCATGCCTAACGTCAATGTTATTTCATATCTTACATTATATATATATCTCAAAGCTAGCTAATAATTTTTATTGAAAGATTAAATTAGTGTCTTTGCCACTTAAAGAATATATAATAAAAATTTATTTATTATTATTATTATCATTATTATTATTTTTAAATAAGTACTATTTTTGTCATAGGCAAGACTAAAATAATTCTGAGGCCAAATAGGTTAAGATTTCAATTAATTAGTTTGTGCTAAAAAAAATTAAATTTTTTTAAAAGTATTTTTATTAATATTTTATATTTATTTCATATAATGTACAAATAAAGTTATTAAAAATCAACTTTATTTTACATCTTGTGCAAATTTTTGTTTTAAAATTTAATTTAATTTTACACCCTATATATACTCAATAAAAAATTAATTTTATTTCACATCTAATATAATTATAAATAATAAATTAATATTATTTTATATTATAATATTAAAATATTTTCATTCTCGCCATCTCAGAAAATTTAAAGGGTAAATTGCATTTAGCCCCTAAGATTGGAAAGAGAATGCAAACTGACCTCAATTTTAAATATTTTTAAGATAATCTCCTCAAATATAATTTGTACTGATATATTTGATCTCAAACATTATAATCATATTAAATTGAAGGTAAATGACTGTTTTATCTTTAGAATTTTCACACCACTCAAGAAAATGAACTTATTTCAAATATTTTTTTTCTCTCAAAAAAAAATTAAGCTAAGAGAATGGACTTGAGTCGCAATTGAGGTTCAAAAAAATAAAAAGAGTGATTATAAAGATAATGAGGGTTAAATAATGAGTATTTTATATATAAAAAAATATTTAAAGATTATATTTGATTAATATTAATAGTTTATATCAATAAGGACTATAATAATTGGTTGGAATCAAACTGAGAGACCAATATGCTCATACAAAATATATCTGGTGGATTTATGTGCTTGTATAAAGCATAATTGAGAGATTAATTTTATAAATTTTTAAAATTAAGATTATTTATATTTTCTCCTTAATTTCAAGAATTCAAATATTATTTATTTAAATTTAAAATATCATTAAAAATATATATATATTTTATAGAAATTAAAATATACTGCAATCAAATGAGAACGACGAGCCTTTAGCTAATGCCTTGAAGAGGTCTTGGGAGTTTAATGGTGATGCCATTTGCCATGAGATCTCTCTCTGCCTGTCACATATCCTTTTTTCTTTTGATGGCACAAGTTTTAAATTTTTTGGCTAAATGGCCAGACAAAAATTTTAAAATTTAATTTCAGTTTCAATTTTGACGTAAATATTGATTTCTCTAATTTTAGTATTTTGTTATCAGTAATTTTATTTTTTATTTTTAAATTATTGAAATTATATATATTTAAAATAAAATTTATTAATAATAATTATTTAAAATTTTTCTGAGAGAGCTGTGAGTTACGATAGAGTTTTAACCGTTCATTTCGGGTAAATTTTAAAACCTTGGGTCCTACTGAAATGAAATTTAATTATGTTGCATGAAGGCAGATATTTTCATAAAATCAAACGACAAAAGAATAAAAAAATATGGAGAAAGACTTTTATGTGAGAAAAAGTCATGATGCCTATTTGTTTCTGCAATTTAAAATTAAATTTTGATACATCACATCAAATATAAAATTTAATATTAAAAATTAATTATATTTTATATCACATTTATAATTTAAAATAAAAAATTAATTTTATTTTATATTCTGTATATATATTTAAATAATAGCTAATTTATCTCATATTTTTCGTATATCTGAACAGAATAATTAATTTTATTTTATATTATTTATATTTTTTAATAAAAAATATTTTTATTTAAGTTTAATAAATTTTATAAATAAACAGAACTTTTATAGTAAGATGGTGAAAGCTCGGTGATAAAACACGATGATTTTGGCAAAGTGAAAAAGCGGACTTTGATAGTAAGGTGGCACTTCTAGTTAAAAGAGCATCAAGATCGACAAAGAGCAAAAGGTGTTAATTTTGCTCGAAGATTTAAGATTGCTTGAAAGTTGATTCAGATTTCAGATCGAATAGAGTTCGACTTGATTCAAATAAGCTGACTAATGAGCTATTTTTTGGTCTCAAAATTTTTATCAATTTAATCTTGAGCTGACATAAAATCATATCAAGATGGCTTAAAATCGAGTCAATTAAAAAATAAAAGATATATATATATATATATATATATATATTTATATATATTTAACTGTATTTAGTATGTTAATTTTTTGTAATACTCTAATAAAAGTATTCATTAGAATTTTCTGTATAACATTTATGCAAATAATGTTTATTATAGATTAAATTTTCTTTATTTTTATTTTTAAACATTAGGTCAAGGTGAATGATTATAACTTAAATTGATTGAACGAATAATATATCTGTACATAAAATTTAGCTAAAAAATTAAAAATTAATCAAAATTCGGATCTACTTTGACTCGAATCAAGCTTGAATCGATAACAAATGAGCCAGACTTAAGTTAGATTGAGATTATATCAAGCTCTTCTCATTCATTTTTTAGATTGAATCAAAATTGAATCTAAAATTTTCAATTAATTTTTAAGGCGAAGTCAAATCAGCTCGAGATCAGATCATTGGTGGTCTTCGTTAGAAAAGGCACTGACGGAGAGAGATTAGCAAAGAGCTCGTGTTCCTCTCCCTTTTCACTGTAGCATAATTTTCTTTCTTTCTTTTTTTGATTTAATTTTTAATATATAATTTTTCTCTACCTCATTATGGCAATAGTGTGATTTGAATCTGATATTTTTTAATTTTTAGATACGCTCTTTTTTCATTGAACTAGGAGAACACTAAATTTATCTAATTGGGCTACGAGATTGCATCTATTAGCGTGATAAGTTGAACTGAAATTATCAGACTGATATCATTCGATAAACTTATTCATAGGCAAACCTAATTATTAGTTGAAATTTTAGTCCATCATCACTCCTAATTATTTGTTTTTGTTGGCTATTGGCGATTGAAATTAACTTTATTAATTTTAGATTAGCATGTTACATAATACAAAAGATCTTAAATTAAATTGTTATTATATTTCACATTATTTACTTATTTAAATATAAAAATTACATATATATATATTAAAATAATAATTACTTTATATTACATCCTATCTAAATATAATAATTAATTTATTTTCTAAAAAATAAAAATATAATAATTAATTTTATTTCATATCTTACATAATTCTCAATAAAAATATATTGATTAATTTTAATTTTAATATTATTAAAATTAACTTTTTTTTAAACAAACACAATGATTCAAACATCTTGTAATAATTAATAAAATTTTATGTTTATCTCATTTCTAGTTTTCATAATTGGATCTTTTTATATATATATATATATATACATATAAATTTTAGGGCAAATTACACTCAGGTTTTTGAGTTTAACGATTAATATCGCGCAGGTTCACATTTTTAAAATTATAATATTGGGGTATCTGAGTTTTAATAAATTACCCCTGCATTCTCTTAATATCGCGCACGCCAATTCTCTCTCTCCTCCCTGCCATTAAAATTTGTTCGGCTGCCTCGCGGGACCTCGATGTTATAAAAAAATAAAAAAGACTCATTTGATATTTTATTAAAATTCGAGGACCCGATGTTATAATTTTAAAAATATGGATTTACGTGATATTAAGTGTTAAACTCAGAGATCTAAGCGTAATTTACCCTAAATTTTAACTTATTTTATGGCTGTGAAGCTGGGTACCTGTTATCCTTTTCTTCTTCCTAACTACTATGACGTGATGAATGCTATCCAATCACATATTTTCATTTGTTTGTGTGCCTCTTTGGTTTCCCAAATAAGACAGTGATTTCAACATGAAAAATCTTGTATGATGCATATATTAAATATTGAATAAATTGAAACACAAATAATTTATTTTGCAAAGTGTTTTTCATAATGAATTTATTATTATTGCATATTTATTAAAGATAAGTTGCAACTAAGTGCCAGAATTCAGGGGATCATTGTATGTCGGTCTCAGCAAGTTTATCTCCCTCTCTCTCCTCCTCCTCTCTAAGGAGTACACCGCTCTCCACCGTCAAGGTCTCGTGCATACAGTTGTTAAAGTTTGCTTTTTTATGTTTGTCTAGGAGTTTAAAATTAACCTAGTTTAATTTTAATCAGGTATATCACATCACACATAAAATTTAATATTAAAAATTAAATTTATTTATCCTACACATATTACTAAAATAATAACTAACTTATATCACATCCCTCACATATTCCAACATAATAATTAACTTTATATCACATCCCTCACATATTTCAATATAATAACTAACTTTATTTCACATCATTCACAACTTTTAATAAAAAAATATCTCTATCTAAATTTAATTTTAACCTTCTTAAATTTAATCTTACAAACAAACAGACCCTAAAGTTAAAATCAAGGCTAGTGGGGCAGACGATGTCAGTCAGGGAGGTGATCGAGAATGTTGATGATGGAGGCGATTAGGAATTCTAATGTCAAGCTGTTGATGACATGGTTGGACAAGGAAGTGATAGTGGGCCTCTAGTTCTCTCTCTCTCTCTCTTTTGACTCACACACATACTCTCTCTCATCATGTATTTATCTCAATTATTTCGTTCTCTTAGGATATCACTCGTTGATCACTTCTCATTTTTTTTGTCACGGGAGTCACAAAAATATGAAAGACCTAACTTACAAATTTGAAATAAGATTTGCTTGTAATCTAGATATTCTTATAGTCTATATGTTTATGTTTATTATTTATATGGTTCAATGATATTATAATAAAATATGATAATAGAATATCATTTCATTCTCATATTCAACTATTATAATTAAGATTCGATCTAATTATTCCAAAGTTAGTGTACTAACATTTGAACCGAACAAAGCCTTTGCGTCTCTCTCTTCACACTCTTTTTTTTCTCTTTGCTTCTCACTCTCTTTCACTCACTCTCTTACAATCTCTTTTGTTGCACAGAGATGCTTGACTCTAGCTAGGTACAGCGCTAGCTTGCACGAGTGAGAAAGAGAGAAAAAGAGAAACTTGATTATTATTTTTTAAATATTTTTTGAAGTAATTTTGATGGTTTATACTTGAATGGGCCACTAAAAAGTGAGATTTATTTTTAGAGACCTAATGACAAACAGTAGTACAATTATAATATCCTGTGAACTAAATGCTGAGGTATTATTTATTTTGATTTAAAGGAATTGTAGAACTTGAGTACTTCCCAAGACGTTATTTATTCCAATACTGCCTAGCCTAAGTACTATAGAGTTTCTCATCATTAGCCTTATGATTTTGCTTCAAAAAATATCTCTGTTATTTGATATCACGTTATGTACTTATATAGCTCAGAATTAGGATCTCCCTACTTTCGATGTGAGATGATTTATTTCTATGCTACTTTCACCACATTTCATAGGCCTATACGCCTACTAGGAATTGTACTTTACCTCAGTAATTCTTTTTTCTTAAGACATCACTCGGTGATCACTCTCTGTTCTCTTCGACTACAGGAGTCACAACAATATGAAAGACCTAACTTACACATTTGAAAGAAAATTAAGGCTTAAAATTAATGTGATGCCCATGGGCGAAGAGTGCGGGGAGTGATCGCCAGGTGATGTCCTGAAAGAAAGAAATCACTGAGGCAAAGTGTGGCTCCTAGAAGGCTTCTAGGCCGAATAATGAGTGGTGAGAGGGGCACATGAATGGATCGTCTCATATCGAAAAAGGAGAGAATTCTTGAGCTATATAAGTAGATAATGTGATCTCAAATAATAGAGGCACCTTTTGAGGTAAAATTGTGAGGCTAAATATAGTTGGGCTGAAGTAGCACTGGGATGAGTGACCTCCTGGAAGTACTCAAGTCACACAATTTTTCTAAAACTAAAACAGATAATACCTCTATAATAAAATTAAAGAATATTACATGTAATCTAGATATTCGTATTATCCAGATGTTTATGTGCGATGAGTTTCAATATTTGTAATAATCCTCTCGTGAGATTCGCTGGCATATGGCAGTCTGAGTTGGGTTTAAATAAAGTTTCTATTTTAAGTTAATTTTTTATTTAAATAAATAAAAATATGACAATATAATTTCAGCAACTAAAAATAAAACTATAAAATGAAAATTTTATATTTGAAATTTTTAGTTCCAAGTGCAAAGTGTCAACCCATTGATTTAATCATATTTATAAGACATTTAGCTTAATATTATCATAATAATATGTCATATTATATAATAATAATAACAATAATAATTTGATTTAAAATATAGATAGATAATTTTTTAAAATATTACTAAATTATCAATTAAAAAATAACATTTATATATTATAATATTTAAATTTTATATTTGAAATTTTTAGTTCCAACTGCAAAGTGTCGACCCATTGATTTAATCATATTTATAAGACATTTAGCTTAATAATATCATAATAATATGTCATATTATATAATAATAATAATAATTTAATTTAAAATATAGATAGATAATTTTTTAAAATATTATTAAATTATCAATTAAAAAATAACATTTATATATTATAATATTTAAATTTTATATTTGAAATTTTTAGTTTCAAGTGCAAACTGTCAACCCATTGATTTAATCATATTTAAATATTATTTATACAATGACAGTACAGTTTGAGTTAATTTTAAATTTTGATAAAATTTTTATAATTTAATTCATCAAATTTAATGTACTTATTTTTTTATTATTTATTCCTGCATATTTATTTATATATGTCTAATATATTTATTTTTATTTAAAAATCTTAGTCTTATTTTTCTCATCAAACAAACTTTGAATCAATCTAAGATTTGAGACTAACCATCTTAATATAATTTAGTAAATTTTTTAAATAATTTTATTTTCAAATTACTTTAATATTTTATTGAATAATAATATATTAGCAATTGAGTTAATTAAATTAATATTAAAATAATTGAAATAAATCTCTAAATTGAAATATCATTTAGCTAATGTATTGTTTGATATGGTAAAATAATTATGCTGATTTAGTTCCAATTCCATATCAAAATGCTGCTGAAAAAAAGTTATATTTTGATTATTTTATTAAAAGTTTTTAAATATAATTGTAATTTGTCATTATTTAATAAATCATTTAAATAAATTTATTTTCAAATTTAATTTAATATTATATTAGCTAATAATATATTAATTATTGTTGAATTTAATTATTATCAAAATACTAGTCCATCAAATTGTATGAAAATTTGATCTAATTGCTCTATAAATTGATAAAAAGGAACCAAAATTGACCTAATTGGTCTAAATAAATTATTATATTTTTAATTGGGAAGGAATTGTAGTATTTGAGAAAAAAATAATATTTTTAAGAAAAAATATTATTTTTTAAGAAAACTATTATTATTTTATTAAAAAAGAATATTATTATTATTATTAGAAAAAAATAGAAAAAAATTATTAGATCCGGCAGGATTCTGTCCTTACACCGTAGAAACCTCTTCGACTTCAAAACTCATGCAGAAGTTGGCGACCGGCGAAACCCTAGAGAAGGAGAGAAGAGGCATTCTCCTGCTCCGCTTGAAACTCCGATGAGCCAGTGATGGATCTTCTGGCTAATGGTGAGTCCCCTAACCCTAAAATTGCTCCTATGGACGAACACGGCCCTCCATCATCTTACGGTGGGGAGTGGCGGAGGTGTGCCAGCGCTATCGATGGCCCTTTACAGAGTTATCCAAGGAAGAGGAGGATGGCTAAGAGGAGATTGCTGAAGACATTGCCGCGGAACCGTCTCTACTTCTAGGAGCAGGGGAGGAAGGCCTCGGTGAGGCCTTACTCTGGCTCTGCGAAGAGCTCAAATGCTATCCAGGAGTTTTGAGCCAGTGTTCAGTCGACTCCCATGGAGGAGGAGGAGGGAGCGCTAAACCTGAAGCAAGCCTCAGTCGTGGATCTCTTGAAAATGGAGTTCGTCAATAGAGGTATGAGGCATGAACACCCTGCAGTCTCGGGGTGAGCCGCCACTTCGTGTGTTGATGCTTGTGTGAATGTGAATGAATGAATACCGAGCCTGGTGTGCTTGTGATGTGAACGAAAACCTGAACACCCTTCACGTTACCCTGACGGGCTTGTTTTATATATGCGTGGTGCCAATGCTTGTGTGAAGGTGAATGGGGCCGAATGTTCCCAGATGTAGGTTAAAATTCCAATTGCAAGTCCTAAGAATGTTGAATTCTACCTGCCAACTTCTCGCGAAAATGCTGAAGCCAGATTTCTATTAGCCCCAAGAGAACTCTAATGAGTTTGATAATACAAACCATCAATTGTGTTGTTTAAGGTTGTGTGACCATTTTGTAATGGTAAAAACAGTTGAAACTTGGTGTGACGCTCATGGCTGAAGAGGGAGGGAAATGATCACTGGGTGATGTTCTAAGAGAAGAGAATCATTGAAATAAAGTGTGACTCGTGGCAAGCTTCTAGGTCTATAAATAATAGTGAGAGAGACACAATAATGATTTGTCCTACATCAGAAAGAGATGAAGATTTTAAGCTGTATAAGTAGATAAGACGATCCCAAATGATAGAAGCGCCTTTTGGAAAAAGTCCATGATACTAATGATGAGAAATTTTATATGTAAGCATGCTTAAGCTGGAGTAGTAATGTGATAGTTAAATCTTCTGGGAAGTACTCAGAGACTAATGATAGGAGACTCCATTAGAGGGGTATAAAAATAAATTCTTCACATCGAAAAGAGATGTAAGATCCTAAGCTGTATAAGTAAATAATATGATCTCAAATAGTAGAGGCACGTTTTAGAGCAAAATCGTGAGGTTAATGATAGGAGACTCCATAGTTAAGCGTGCTTGGACTGAAGTAGTATTGGGATGAGTGATTTCTCAGGAGGTATTCAAGTCTTATAGTTCTCAAAAGTTAAAGCGGATAATAACTCTACATTTAGATCACAGGATGATATAATATAGTATCAAATTCAACTTCTCGCAGTACGATGTAGTTCGAGGATGAACCAAACAGAAGCTGGTGAGCTTATGACACCTGTAGCCGAAAAAGGTAAGGAGTGGTCGCTTGATGATGTTCCCAAAAGAAGAGAATGGCTGGAGCAAAGTGTGACTTCTGGTAGGCTTTTAGGCCGATAAATAGTGGTAAGAGGGGCATAAGAATGAGTTATTGTGCATCGAAAAGAGAGAACATTCTGAGCTGAATAAGTAGATAACATGATTTGAAATAGTAAAGGCACTATTTCGGAAAAGCTGTGAGACTAATGATGAGAAATTTCATAATTAAGCATGCTTAGGTTAGAGTAATACTGAAATAGGTGATCTCCCGGGAAGTACTTAAGTCTCGCAATTCCTATAAGTCAAAGCGGACAATTCTTTTACATTTTGATCACGGGATGTTACACTTGACTTAAGAGCGATTTATAATAGAATAATCAATAATAATACAAATTGATAAGTATTTTGAAGCTAAGTAATTTTAAACGCATATATATTTTATAGATTAAACATATAATTAGGCTATTTAAAAAAATATTTAAAGCTAAGATCTTATAAATAATTTAAGGAATAAACAAAGTTACCTTAAACTTGTTTAAAACACTCCAAACTGTATTAAATAGGAAATTAAAATCTAAGTTAAAATTGATTCTAGCAATTATAAATAAATAAGGGCTATCAGACTGGGGATAATAACCCAAACTCATTTAACCTGCCCCGACTCACCCATAATGGGGTGAGTATGGATCGCAAAGTTGTACTCGTGACTTCGACCCACTCCGACCCATTATGGGGCAGGTGTGTTTGGGTATAGCATAATTATATTCGCCTTAACTTGCGACACTCTATTAATTAATAAAATTATATAATAGTAACATTAAATTGATTTAAATGTGTATTATTTTCTTATTTTGATCTAAAATAAATAATTGGGGTAATCTCGCTTAGGCCTTTGAGATTTGCCTATTTTATCACAAAAGTTCACAAATGTCAAAACATGTTATGCAAGTTCGCAAAACATATTACACAAGATATTGTGGTCTTTCCGTTACAGAATCTATTAGGTATTTTTAAAATGACAAAAATACTTAATTTATTAATTTTCAAAGTGTGCCACTACTGTTTTCAGTCTCGTCGGACTCGCACAAGCCTGCTAGATTGAGTCATCCATCGCCACGACAGGCCAACCACCGGCGGTCGTTCGCTGCTATGCACACAGGCAATTGCACGGCTTGACTAGTTCGCGGGAGAACACGTAGGCAGAGAGACATGCACGTGGTGTGCAGCCACAAAGGCGACAGCGCAGGCAGGCTGCTGCGCATGCAACCGCCTGTGCGCTGCGCGCATCCATGAGGGCGGCGGCGCAGCAAGCAGTCGTGCTCGCGACCGCAGGCTAGCCAGCAGCGAGCTCATGGCGAATGCGCCTCGAGCTCCGAGCGAGTTCGCAGCAGATGAGATCAAGGGGTAAAATGGTAAATTAAAAAAAATTATTTTAATTTTACTTTTTTTGGTGGAAAAATTAACGGTATATTAGACGGAAAATGGTATGTTTGGAAACTTTTTAGTAATAGTTAAGACTCCAGTGAATTATATAGTAATTGTTGCGGACTTGTATATTTGTGGAACTTTATGGCAAAGTAAGCAAACCTCAGAGGAAGTCGGGGTTCGGCGCAGCGGAATAGGACAGGTACAGGGAGGTAGAAGGGAAGCGGGGCTAGGTTAGGTAGGTTGGAGTCATGAGAGAAATGAGGTGGGAAGGTGCGGGTGGGGCGGAAGCAGGTATGGGGAAAGTATATGTAATGGTTAAAAGATTGTAGTTCGACCCAAACCTCCCCCGTTGCCATTGCTGTACCAGATCGTTTGACCCAGTGTTTGGACGATCAAAATATGTCTTGGGCATTATCCGGAGATTCCAAGTATTGGAAACTATCCGATTAGTATATATGGAAAGTTCAACGATCATCTAGTTTGAACTAGGTGGATTGTTTGGCTTTCACATAGAATCAAAATTTAATTGTTTCAATTCTTGTTTTTTATTGTTTCCTTATACAGTTTGACTCCAACGATTAAATAATCACTGCAAGGGGTTTAAACAAATAAGTGCTAATGTGTTTCAAAATCACATTAAATACTTCTCAGGCAAATAAATAAAGGATTCTAAAGTTATAGAATTGCATGAGAGGTAAAGAGAGAAGATTGAGACAAAGTAGGAGAGTGAGAGGGAGCCGGATTGAGGGGCTTCAGGGTCGCTGACCTGCCTGTGCTTGGAGGTAGAAAGAGAGAGATAGAACATAATATTTTGATGATCTTTGTTCTCCTCTTTAGTATTTTGATAAAATTCTTAAGGTTTTTTTTGTACTTGTGAATACTCTTGTTTATGCACAAACATTTAAATAATAAATCCTAATAATGTGTATTTGTATTTGATTAGAGATTAACAAATCACAATTTCATCCAATCGCTTGTTGATGGTTATGGGTATTGCATTTGGTTCTCATGTGAAATTATTTTTGATGACGGATGTGATATGCAACTTTTGATGCATACGTATTCTCAAAGAAACGTAATTACCATGTCAATAGCTCCTAAAGTTCTTGTGAATTATATGAATCACATTCAATTTGCTCTAGACTGTGTAGTGCCTCAATGGTTATAACTTTTGCAACAAATAGATTACTCTATTAAAACCAGGCTTTATATTTGATTTATTGCTCAAGTTATAGCATATGCCATGAACGTTAAAACTAATTATGTGATTTTAAAATCAAGTTTATTGTTGAGAGAAATACATGATTTGATAAATATTTTTTCTTTTCATTCTATTATTTTTATGATATCTCTTTCAGAATATTAGAAATTAACATTCTGGAGCAGCTCGTTGATTTCTAATTATTGTACATCAGTTACCAAGTTTTCTTTTGTTTTTTTTAGAGTTTATTTGTCAAGTTTTTTATACTTCAATAATATTTTTCGTTTGTTATTAATTTCTATGTTCACAACTATGTTTTTTTATTATTATATTACTATTAAAAGTATGAATCCAATGCTAAAAGCCGTCTCATCAGTTGTTGCACTTTTCTTATCTTATTACATGAAAGAGCGAAGCTGGATGCCAAAGTTCAAAAATGTATATTCCTTGGTTATGAAGATGATGAATTTGGGTATAGGTTGTGGGACCTGAAGGAGATAAAGGTCATTTGAAGCTATGATGTGGTCTCTTTGAAGAGCAGACTTTTGAAGACATGAAGGAGGGAGGGAAAAGGCACAACTTTCTTTGGTCTTCATTGAGAAGCTCGACATTGAGAACCTCAGAGTTGAAGACAAAGTAATAGTCGAAGGAGGAGACAAACAAGAAGAAGGTGAGTCTTCAAAGATGTGGCTTTGATGATGGCAGCCTACATCTTTTCCCACATGTTTGTTCCCTCTAATGCATTAGAAGATATTTAAAAAATATTATAAGGACTTTTTTGTTAGTCGACCTCACCTATTGGGATAAGACTTGGTTTGTTATTGTTGTATTATAAGAATTTTGTTGTGGAGTAGAGATGCCAACTCAAAAACAATGCACTATGTCTCACGGGAAAGGTATGTAGCCCAAGAGCAAAAGAGGAGTTGGTCGGCATGCTGCTCTCTTCCTTTGTAAGCCCACGAGCTTTTAGTGTGCTTGAAGCGCTCTACTTTCACAATTGTGTGAACCTGATATGCTGCTCTCCCCTTTGAGCCACAAAGTTTAAATATAGGTGGTCTTTTATGTATAGGTCTTTTTTTGTGGGTTGGGCCAACATATGAGATTTTTTAATTAAAAATATCGTAGCAGTATCAGATTAATATCAACATCTTTTAAAACAAAAGAAAAACTTGATATCGCTTGGTATATCAGATATGAATACGATATAAATATTTTAAGTTTTTATGAATTTTATGCTTCATAGTATGTCTTGTTGAAGAATAAGTTCATATTCTTTGTCCCTTAATGCTAGTTGTAGGTTTTAATTCATGCTTTGCAATCTTTATAACACTATTAATTGACGTATGTTTGTTAGTTGAACTTTTGGTTGAGTTGATTTATTTATTATTATGTATCTAGCATTTGACAAAGTTTGTCGATGTTCTACTTTCGTTAGTTATTTTTTTGTTATTTTTCTCACGAGGAACCTTCATTTGTTTAAAAAAATTAAATCACAAACTTGCGTTGCAATGGAAGTATATTTTTCATTACATTGGGGAATCCTTGCATACTAGCAAACCTTATGTTCCAAAAAGCTCAGTTCTGCTAGGTCCGTAAATAGGTCAATTCATCAGATCAGTCTTGATTTAGATCTGGACTTAATTAAATTCGAATCAGATCACACCTCAAATCAGATTAGCCTTGACCCAACGTAACTTGGGCCGAGTCCGATTTGGGTTAGATCCGGGGATGTTAATGTTATTTTAATAAATGAAAATTTATTATTTATTTATTAAAATGTATTCCAATTTATCGTTTATTGATGAGAGTGCAATGATTAGCATCTATTAATAAAGTGATGTGTATTTGTAAGAGTGGTGTGGCATAGCAGTTGCAATGATTTATTCATTTGGATATGATAAGAGAACAGGAATAGGTTTAAATACTATAGAATATGGTGTCTCTTTATTCTATGGAAGACGCTCAAGGAAACACATAAATGTGGATCAATCTTAGACAAAAACTAAGTTATATTTGGTGACTCAATCGGGTCAAATACAAACGGGTCAAATCATGGTTGATTCGTGACCTGACCCAAAAAAGGATAATGATTTGGGTCAAATTTCAAATTGAGTAAACGATCAGTAAAATGTATCCAATTAATTAATTTTTTTGGTCGAATCTCAGATCAAATTAGGTCAAAATTTGACCAATTTATATGGCAACTATCGCAAGAAAATATTGTCACCTTAAACAACATTTCATTTCCTGTTTTAAGTTATATGAAGACTTTTCCATGTTTTTGTTCATGATTAGTGAATGTGGAGATATGAAAATTGCATAAATAAGAGCCAGTTGAAAATGAAATGAAGTTTTTTTGTTTAACATTTCTCATAAAAACTATATTGTACATATACAAACAAAGGACAACACATTAGTGTTGAACTGATTGGTTTGAGGCTAAATGCTCAATTTGATTGGATGACTATGGACCAAAATAAATCATTGTCTTTTGCTGGAGGACTTCTTAGAATTTTTCTTTCATGATGGTCATCTTTTTTGAAAATTCAGTATTTTGATTGAAACCCCAAATAGAATAGCGAAGAGAAGTGCGAAGGCAACGGTCATAAGTGCAATCACACCCAATAAGTCATGCCTGAATCCAAAATAATCACTTACAAACTCAGCAATAGTTTGTTTTGTGTCAAGTAATTCGTTAACATCACCATATTGCGAATCTAGCATTCCATATAATGTATATGAGACCGGGCAAGCCCAATAGTACCATCTCCACCATATAGGCATTCTCTGCATGAGGAACAAAATAGAATAAATTGTTGTTTTATATATAGTGAATGTGTCATTGTGTGGAGAGAGAGAGAGAGAGAGCTCACTGTTCTTGGGATAACAAATCCTGAGAATAGATTCCAAATGCCATAAAATGCTGCCGAAGTTATGGAGGCTATGTGAAAATTGGGGGTTAAACCAACAGCCAGCATGCCATAATATGTGAAGTATAGTAGCGTGAAGAACATGAAGAAGATGTACCACAAGAATTTAGCTATTGTCCACTCAAAGCCAATCATCGTGTACACTATGATACAATATACTATTGATTGAACCAAGATATATGGAAGCTCGATTGAAACCTAAAGATTAGAGAAAAAAGAGATTTATGTAACATAAAATAAATTGAATTATGTCTTTATCACCTATAGGAATAGAAGATTAGGGAGAGTAAAGTGTCATTACTTGTCCAAATGCATATGGAACTGCTGAGTACATCCCTGCTGCTTTCTCTCTATAAAATACTGCCCTCTCAATAGAGACAACTGGCTTTACTGATGTAGAATATGAGACCCCCACGAATAAAACAGCAGCATACATAGAGCCCATTGCATTGAACAAGTCTTGTGGTTTCTCTCTACAACCATTTAATAAATGAGTAAAATTTTGTACTTTAATAAAGCATATTAGGATAAAACAAAGTCAGTACTAGCTATCGCTGTAGATAAATAATTGGATACCTTTTTCTACCAACACCCCAGAAGATTGTGCCAAACATCAATGCTATGATTACTGTGAAGAAAAACCTCACTGTGGTATATGTAGGATTTCTCCAATACGACAAATGTTGCTTCCAAAGGCAAGCTATGCATTGAGTAGAAAAGGGCTGCGAATATTTTGTTGGAAAATAGAGATCAGCTGCGCCATTAGTTGGTCTGCTTAGTTCTGTTATCAATGCTCTATTCCTCCTGTTAAGCAATTTTTATGTTTTGAGCTAGAGAATTGAAGGATCTTTGCTAGGATCAAGATTTATTCATGAAGGTGGAAACTTACTTATATAATGTAGAGTTCTTGTAAACATCATTGAAGTTGATTTCTAAGGTGTCTTCTTGTGCTGGTGTGGTGACTTCTAACATCCACGTAGCAGGATTGTGGCCATCTTTGATTTTACTTACCCCTTGTATTTCCTGGATGTGATAATGACACTTATTTATCTATTTTCTTTTTGAAGTAAGTAGGAAGGATATGTGTTTGTTGTATTACCTCAAAATACTTAATAAGGTGGCAAGAATTTTTCCCTAATGGGCCTACATATATTTCTTCTCCTCCTCTCTTCAATAGGAAGAGCTGCAGTTTAAGCCAGTCACAAAGGCATCAGATCCAAGTAGCTTGTTTATTATCATTTCAAATCTATTGTTGATAAAGTTTTTACATGCAGTGCATTGCTTACCTCATCAAAAGCTTCAAATATATCAATGCTAGGTTGGTGAATTGTACAAACAACGGTTCTTCCGGTATCTACCGTGTTTCTCACAGTTCTCATAACAATAGCTGCAGCTCTAGCATCAAGGCCTGAGGTTGGCTCATCCATGAAAATGATGGATGGATTAGCAACAAGCTCCACTGCAATAGTCAATCTCTTGCGCTGCTCAGTGGACAACCCACTAATACCTGGCAATCCAACTAGTGCTTCCCCCAAAGAAGTTAACTCCACAAGCTCCATTATCTCTTTTATGAATAGCTAAATCCCATCATACAAATTAGATTATTGAAACTAGAAAAAAGTACATGATAGAAGAAATTTGTTGTTTATCAACTTACTCTTCTTATCGTAGAATCAATTTCAATTGATAGGCGAAGCCATGCAGAGAAAACAAGAGATTCATAAACTGTTAAATTGGGAGAATGGATGTCATTTTGTTCACAGTACCCTGATACACGAGCGAAGGTTTCTTGATTCTTAGGGTAGCCCGATATCGTGATGACCCCCTCTGTATATCCACCAGTTTTTCTTCCTGCTAGTACATCCATAAGAGTAGTCTTTCCTGCTCCACTGACACCCATTAGAGCTGTAAGAACCCCTGATCTAAAAGATCCACTCACACCTTTTAGAAGCATCAACTTATCCTCCTCAATGCCATGTATTTTCATTTCCTAGTAGATCAGAAATATAAAAATTAGCAATTCTTATTGGAAAATTTGCATCTCCACTGGGATACCTTAGTCATTTAAAATAAATTGTTACCGATGGCATGTCAACAGAGTACTTTATATTGTCAAAGGTAATGGAAAGTGGTTGAAATGGAAGTGTCATCCCCTTCCTCCTATTTGATTTGGTTCCTTCTGCTTTATATATTGGAGAGTACCAATTGGTTGTCTGGGCTCTGCGCATAGGAGAGTCCCTACAGTTCTCTGCATCTAGAAAGCTGTGCTCAGACTCTTCTCCTTGAAGCATGTTTCTCCCTTTAACTGATGGTTTTATAACCTGTCCTGTAAGATTCATTTCTTTTTCCTTTAGCGTCTCTTCAGATACTATCGCTTGGCCTTTCCCATAGGCTGCATGGATTATTCAGTGAATGCTTTAGATTAAGGCTACTAGACAATGAATTTTGACAGACCAGGACATGTGGAAGATTCTCACGTTTGAGATAGGCAAGAGCAATGGTGAAAAGAAAGTTGAATACGAGAACATATCCAAACAAAGCTGCAATGCCAATCCAATACCATTTTGCTTCTGAAAACATTCCGCGTGACTTCAAGATTGCGACACCCAGCGTCTGATTTGATCCAGGTATGACCTGCAGCATGAGTGTAGCTATTAGAGTTAGTTGCTGTTCTTTTATTCTGAGATTTCTATGATTCTATCTGTGCAGCTGCAAACAATCTTACATGACTCCAACTGTTTCCAAAGAATTCATTTGCAAAAATGGCATTCTGGGCGTACATGATTGGTGACGTCCAAAATCCCCATATCCACCATTTACTAACCTTATCTACCAAAACAGAAGACATAATATGATTAGTCTGAACGATGATAAGATTTTTTTTTTTTTTTTTAAGTCATACCATAGGATAAGATGAATCCACCGAAAACTGAACACACAAGAAGCACCAAAACTGCCAGTGTATTTGCAATGACAAGTGTTCGCCCTAGTACAGCTATGGAGCGATACAATACTGAAGACATCTGATGGACTAGAAGCAGCAGTAAATACTGTCTGAAGAATCTGTTTCATTAATACAGTGTAAGAAAGCTTGAATAGAGTATGAATTTCATGCATGATTTTAGATACTCCCACCTTTCTGCACTAGGATCAAAACCAATGACATAATAAGTTAGAAGCACCCAAATCGCAACTTCTATGAGTGATACTGGAATTTTTAATATCCATATTGGAATTGAGTATGCCCATGAAGGATAAAAGCTGTAATCCCTTTGTTTGAAGAAAACGGGAAGTTTGACAACGGTCAGGGCAATCTCTGAAAGACCATTAAACATGGAAATGACAAGAGCAAAATAAAGAGCTCCCATGTAAGTCATCCCATCGTTTATGGAGGAACGATGCATGTTAGTCCTTAAAAACATTGTCATCATCATCATTGCCATGATGCTTACCTGCACGTCAAATAGTTTTAAAACATATAAGGCTATGCGAGTTTCATTTCTTGCATGCGTGTAATGATGTTTAACACACTTGTGATGCCCTGAATGCATAAACGAAAGATTTCCTCTTCATTAGCAACCATTCCCTCTCAAAGCAAGCTTTTAGTAGTTCCTTTCTGTTCACACCATACTTTGAAGTAGCCAGTGCAGCAGGATGGCTCTTTCTTCTATCAAATGGGTGAGAGAGCTCTCTTTCAAGCTTTTCACCTACGTGAAATGACCAGAATGCATCTGCAAACTCCCTTACAGTCACATATCTGTATGGTTTGTTGTGTTCTATCCAATATTGTTCTTGCTCTTTCCTAGATGTCACCTATGAATGCATGAAGAATTAGCTTCAAGTATGTGCTAACAAGTAGTTTTGAATTTCGCAGATACGAATAGAACTATTGGTAATAAACCTACTTCTTGCAAAAAGTCGGCAACCCCTTTTCTCTTGGGGCATTTGAAGCCCATGCATTCAAAGAACTCGAGCACGTGTGAGTGAGGTCCTTGATATACTATTTGTCCATCTGATTGTAGGATAATGTCGTCAAATAGGTCATATGTCTCTGGTGCTGGTTGGAGCAAGGAGATGACTGCTGTTCCTCCAAGGATGTGAATTGCTTGCCTTATTGCATTTACAATCTGGAAGGTTGTGGAGCTGTCCAAGCCTGTGGAAATCTCATCCATGAACAATGCTTGTGCTGGACCAACCATCATCTCCCCTGATGTTATATAATCCGGTTAATTCCCTTTCAGTCATATACAATTATGCACAGTAACGACTGCAACATTCTTTTAATTTGATTGCCTTACCAGTGGTGACGCGCTTTTTCTGCCCTCCTGAAATGCCTCTCAACATTTCATCTCCTACAAAAGTATCCGCACAAATATCCAGTCCAAGAATCTGTAACGGCATTTTGTGATGTGAAGTAAGAACTCATTTGGCTTCTACCGATTGGACCAGTTAAACTTACGTGTTCCGAAATTTTTGAAAGCTTGTATCTCAGAAATAAGCAGTTACCTTTAGTATGTAATCGGCAATTACTACATTTTTCTTCCCTTCTACTGCAGCGGCCTGCAGGTAAATGTTACAGTTAAGTTATTATTACATTTTCATTGGATTATGCAAATTTATTCTGATTGAATTCAAATAAATGCAGAATCAGTTTGATGTTTTTTGACCTTCATGAAGACATCTATGTCACGGTCAGGTTTGATATTTGCAGCCTTTTCTCTTCTTGCCAGCTCGGTCAACATATCTGTGCTACTCTTTAGAAATGAGATAATTCACCATTGCGTTAATCTTCTAATTGATGATGCAGGACATACCATAGCGAGTCCCGGTTCCTTGACACCTCGCTGAGAAAGCAAGTGTTTCTCTCACAGTCATCTCTGCAACATGGAGATCATGTTCACTAATGTAGGCTGCTGTTCGCTGTGGCACAAATTCATCGAGCCCATGACCATTGTATGTCACTTTCCCTGAGACCTGCAGTATTTTTCAATGCACAAACTCATCAGCTTCATGTTAGCTTTAGAAGAGAGTGATGGTAGGATTGTGTGGTAGAGGACCTTAAGATCAGAGCCTAGCTTTCCCGCTAGAGCTAGCAATAGGGTAGTCTTCCCTGAACCTGGGGGACCAAGAAGCAGGGTCATCCTGAAGATTAAAATTTAACTTACAAAGTTAGAAACTTGAATAATTTAGTAATAGTCCTCAAGAGGAAATTAAATGATACACCTGCGTGGCCTGATGATTCCACTAACATCATCAAGGATTGTAATAGGTCTCTTCATGCTTGGCAGTACATGGAGATAGTTGCCGAAGCTCTGAACCAAACCACAAAAACAAAGCCAATTCTGTAACTTAAAATCTATCAAAATGTAAGCTTCCTTAGAACTCATAATCGATCTCATCCTTCACATACCTCGAGGGTGTTGACTATCGAATTGAAGAAGGAAGGCATGCTTCTGCTGCCTACATAAGTTTCAGCGCTGATGTTCAGGTGCTGATATCGCACCTCGATCGATGGAAATTCAATTCCAACTCTGGATTGGCCCAAAAAGGAAAAAAAAAGCAAACAATGAAAACTTTAGATCCAATGATTTCTTCATTGATTCATCCCATAGTTGTAGGTGGTTTATCTGTTACCTGTCAATCCTATCCTTGAGCCTAAGAAGAAATCCCTCGTGATCTTCCTCGGCCACCCGTAGTAGTCTGTCTAACAAATTCTTCCTATCCTGGAACCCAAGACTCTGAATGTTGATCTCTTTGGCCTCCTGGCCGATGTTCAGGATCCCCTTCCTGATCCTATTCAGTGTCGGCAGCCTCTCGAGGGCCGCCCATTTCAGCGCCTCCTCATCATCTTCATCCTTCACTGACCTGAAGAAGCTATCATCCCCTTTCCATAATCCTGAGCTATTCATGCTCACTGACCAAAAAGCTTCTCCCATGGCTGCAGAAGCTCGCTTGAGTACTGTCTAAGTTTAATCAGGTTGTGCCGATGTTCAAGAAGACAAGAGGTTTTTTGCTGAATGGGTGGAGACCCCCTCCCTTCTCTCTGTTAATCGGAGAGGGAAAGAGGATTTTTAAATGGAAATAGAAGTCTTCAAAGTAGAGTTTTGGTCTATGCATTTGATAATAAACTAAACTAAAAGACTATATAAATTTACAAAAAAGGACGCAGAAAACGAAGCTTCCTAATGAAAAGTATCCATCATTTTAATCTATTGAATTTACCAATTGACTGCCAACGATTACTGATTGTTTAGATGTATAATTTGCCAATTTACAGCTAATGCTCAGAGAAATATAGTTCGGCTTGGTTCAACTTGAACTCGCACTCGTTCACTTTTAAATTGAGCTCGTGTCGTACTAAAATGTCTCAACTCAAGTTCAAGAACACCCAAACTCAATTCAAGTGAACGTGTCTATTTTTGCGACTCTGAGTAAGATTTGAGTTAATTTAATCCGACTTTATTATTGATAAAGAAAAACTTGACTTGATATATTCTGATCAAGTGTCTGGTGCTCGAAGTGGTCAAATAGTGGCTGTTTCTATGAAATATTAAACAGCTTTTATTGAATCTGTTGTGGGAGCATCTTCTCTGGTCAAATACTTGGATGCCTTCTGCTGAATTTGTCCTCTGTGTTTCGTGATACACTCAGACACAGACAAACGGCCGGCCTTCTCTACTCACAGGAGAAGTTATTGGGTTCGGATGGCGCACCGTCCGGAACCCAATCAGAGGGCGCCACGTGTGCCATACAGCTGGGTCCGGGCACACGTGGCGCCCTCTGATTGGGCGTCCGAACGGTGTGCCGTCCGCACCTAATAATTTTTCCTACTCACAGTGTTATTTTGCGAGAAAACTGATCAACTCAGTTTCTTTGAATATTTTTTTGTACAATCGGGTCTATCCATGGAGAAACTATTGAGTTTTGGCAATATGATATGCCAGATTTCACAAGTCTATCGATGAATGATGTGTTGGCATGTGGCATTTAGCGGCAAAGTAGAGCGACTCATGATCGCGCATTGTAGGGGTATTTTTGTTGTTAATTGATGAATGCAGCAAAAATGTAGTTGAAAATATAACGGAGATAAGAAAATTTATGCAAATCATTATTTCTTAATGGCTTTGTTTGGTTTGAAATTTTTTTTTTTTTTTACACAAATTCAAACTATAAAAATTAATTTTATTTCGCATTCAACACAAATATAAGGAGCTTTTCTTATTCCAATTGGGGGGGCCTTACCTGGAACTAAGGGGTCTGAGGTTCGAATTCATATCACCACAATTCCCAATTGGTGTGGGAGAATTGTGGTGTTTAGGGGCAAAAGAATTAAAAAAAACATAAATATAAATATTAGAATTAACTTTATTTTATATTTTACACACTTTCTAATATTGAATTAAATCTCTTTCCTATTTAATTTATAAAATAATTTTTTTTTTGTTGAAAATTTAACCCTCGAACCAAACCAGGCCCAAGAATCTTCCGAGAGGAATTACAATATATCATATCATAATCCTCTCAAATATTAAAATGGCTTCCAAGATTAGGTTCTCATAGGGATTGGATGAACACCATATTTTGCGAAAAAATTGTAGCAAATTTGGACCAAGAAAATAAGCTAAATATTTTAGCCACATCGAACCATCTGTTCAACTAAATTAGACTATCATATATCTTCGCCCCGTTTGTCTAGGAGTTTAAAATTAACCTAGTTTAATTTTAACCAGACATATAACATCACATATAAAATTTAATATTAAAAATTAAATTTATTTCATATCCTACACATATTACTAAAATAATAACTAACTTATATCACATCCCTCACATATTCCAACATAATAACTAACTTTATATCACATCCCTCACATATCCCAATATAATAACTAACTTATTTCACATTATTCATAACTTTCAATAAAAAAATATCTCTATTCAAATTTAATTTTAACCTTCTTAAATTTAACCTTACAAACAAACACATCCATTGTTCGTTCTCCAATGCATGTATAGTCTGTCTATTCCACTGAACGAATGGATTGCTCTATTTTTCTTTTGTTCTTCTGTGCATCCAATCCATATGCTTGACAACTCCATGTAACGTGCACCTTATTGTACATGTGCTAAGGATCCAGTCTCGAATTCCCATCAATCTCCTATCTAGAGACGTATATATTCAGTACTCGTCTTTATAGCCAATTTTCTTTTTTAGCAATTATCTCCTCATTTCTAGTATGAAATCACATCTGTATATCAATTGACATGAAAGTCAACTGAGGCACTACATCACCTTAGTTTTTTATGCTTAATCACTTTGGTAACCATATTGACTAAGTTTTTAGAACTAAGAATTTTCATCAATGATAATATCTCATCATCAATGAAGCTCGTAAAATGATGATATTTCAAGTGAATGTGCTTTATTCTTAAACAAAACACTAGGTTATAAGCTAGATATATGTCACTCTTACTATCACTGGATAATACGCTGTCATCTTATTCTTTGCCAGTATTTTTTAGAAAACTCCTCAATTATAACATATCTTTCTCGGCCTCTAAAATAGCTACTCTGCAATGCAATATATTTTTATATCGCGGATATCAAACTAATAATAATTCCACCTAGAGTGAAGACATACCTTGACGTGCTCTTATTGTAATTCAGGTCACCCTCAAGATCCTCATCACATAGCCTTATAAGTTGACTTCATTCTTCTTGTAATGGCAATTTGTACCTATGCTCGATTAACTTGCCTTGGCCCTCCCCTAATGGGATGGGTATAGGTCCTCAAATTATACGAAGATGCCATTAGGTTTTCTTATTTCTTTAAGAAAAAAATATTTAGATGAAACTAATACCGTGAGTTGACGGTGAGACAATATTTTTTATAATATTATATTTATATTATTGTTACTTATGGTTACGACAAATTAACGAAAGAATTGCAAATGGTATTTAGTTATAATTGCTTTTTTTGTTTTGTGTTTGAAGATAAATGTTAAGGCCTAGGAAAAAATATGTGGATTGTATGGAATTTAGGTTGATATTTAATATCTAACTGTGGATAGTGATTGCGTTTTTTTATTTTGCGAGATTCATTTGTAGATTGCTATTTAATCATGATTGTGGGTGCTACCAAAGTGGATAACTTGTAATTAAATAAATAAATAGTATTTGCACTAAGTGGGGAGAGATCCTATGCTTAATGGGAAAGAATTAGGGGAATTTACATACAGAATATTGAATTCATCACAAATTACGCATTTTACTATCGTTTAGTAAATATTACGCATATCGCACTCTGCTTATAATAGAAATATTACAATAGAAATGTAAAACCCATAAGTAGAGTGTGATATGCGTAATATTTACTAAATGATGGTGAAATACGTAATTTGTGATGAATTTAATGTTCTGTATGTAAATCCCCCAAAGAATTATTAGATGAGGTTTGCATTCTGTCATCTCTCGTGCGTTCAATAAGACCGCGTCGTGCAAGTGCGCAAACACCCCGCACTGTTCTGTGCACTTAACGGAGAGAAAAATGTTGTTTCACTTTGTTTCTCTTTGTTTTGTATTATTATTTTGTTTTATTTGTATTTATATACAAAATAAAAATAAATTCATATAAAATAAAATATTTTGTATAATGTTTTTTTTTTACTATGTATGGACTTTTTTTGCTTTGCATGTGAGTGAAAATATAATGAAGTGCCAATACAAAAAGAGTTTTGTAGAATTTATCAAAAAAAAAAAAAGAGTTTTGTGGAAAGATTAAGAAATGACATGAAATTGAGAGAAAATAACATAAAATAACATTTTTTTGTTGTTATGTGTGTGGCAAAGTGCATTGGGCCGTGCGTTTGTGCAGCGCACTCTTATTCGGTGCGGTCCTGTTTGGCAATGGACTAAAAATCATGGCTAAAATTACCCATGGCTAAAATCTTAAATTTATTTTAAAAAAACTTAAAAAAATATTTTATATCTCATCTCACACAAATTCCAACATTAAACAATCACTTTATTTCACATCCAACACAATTCTCAATAAATCAATCAACTTTATTTCACATCATACACAATTTTTAATATAACCAACTTACTTTATTTCACATCATACACATTTTTTAAAAATCACTAAAAATTTCAACCAAATCTTCTTTTTTTTCTTATCACTTTATTGGCATGATATGTAGACTTTATCTAATAATTTTTCCTAACGAGAAAGGGGGAAGTAATTTCACTACTTTAATTAAAAATGTATAGAGGGAATACACCAAAGGCCAGGCGAACATCAAGCAATGTGTCGCTCTTATCTGAGGTCCCTTTTTTATAATGTTAGAATTAAGAATGATATATAGCTGATTTACGTTATGACATTCTAACGGTACCTCTAGATGTATTATACGATTATACCTTTATACATGATCTATGCCTTTTTCATGTTCGAGAGACGATATGGAAGAAGTTTGGATGAAGTCAAGGTATGATTCTTTGTGTACTTTCTCATAACTTCAAGTACCTCCTTGTGATTTCGTGCACTTTCTCATAACTTCGAGTACTTCCTCGTATATTTGAGCACTTTTTTGTAATTTCTTGTACTTTCTTAGGAGACGTTGCTCGTCTTCTTCTAATCAACTGACTTTTCATCTTTGAAAATCCAATCGAGCTTATAATTCTAACATGCAATCTTGCCTCGAAGAACCTTTTGTTGATAACATGGTATCTTGATAAAGAGGTTAGACAATTGATCATATCTTCATTAAACGCTATTGTTAAACTACTAATTTTGATTACTATCCGGAACGAAAATTGTAAAGTGATATGTTAGAAAGTACTCAAGTTACAAACTTGCAATCCCAAGTATGCCTTTTGATATTCATGTTTCTAATAGAATTCCTTCAAAGTCTTTTGTCTAATAGGTTTCGGGCATTTACGTCCTTGCTAGCATTGATCTTTTTTTTTTTTTGATTTATCCCTTGATATCGTAGTTTTGTTTATCCTACTTAAAAATTATAATGATAGGGTACTTAAAAATTATAATGATAGGGTATTTAAATATGAGTCATTTTGTTACTCAGGCAAACTCTTTTCTCACTAAACTAAAAAACTATCGTGTTATTAGTTAACAAAATATAAAGATACTATGGGTATTTAGTTTAATATTATTTTGATGTTATGTCATATTATTTGAAAAATAATTATTTAGTTTGATAATATATATTTAATTCTTAGAAAATTTTGAAATTGTTACTAAAAAATGACATGTAGATGTCTGATAATATAACATAATATCAAAACAACATTGAACTAAGTGACTCTTAATGTAATATTTCATGATCTATAATAGGTATTGTTTGCTTTAGCTTTAGTGAATTGTCATTTGAGTACTTTCCGGGAGATTACCTATTCAAGTACTATTTCAACACAAGTACGCTTAACTATAGAGTTTATCATCGTTAATTTCACGATTTTTTCTCAAAAGATATTTCTACTATTTGGGATCACATTATCTACTTATACAGCTTAGGATCTCTTCTTTATAATGTGGGACAATTTATTCTTGTACCCCCTCTCACCACTATTTATCGGTTTAGAAGCCTGCTAGGAGCTGCGCTTTGCCTCAACGATTTCTTTCTCTTAAGACATCACTCAGCGATCACTTCCCGTCCTTTTCAGCCACGGAAGGCCCACCAGCTTCTACCTAGTTCATCCTCGAACTACATCGTACTGCGGAAGGTCGGCTCTGATACTATATTATAATATTCTGTGATCTAAACATAAAAGTATTATCCGCTTTAACTTTAGCGAACTGCATGATTTGAGTACTTCCTAAGAGGTCACTTATCCCAATACTACTCTAGCTCAAAAATACTTAAATGTAGAATTTTCTATCAATAGCCTCATAGTTTTTCCCCAAAATGTGTTTTTACTATTTGAGGTCACGTTATCTACTTATACAGCTCAGGATCTTCCCCCTTTTTTATGTAGGACGATTTATTTCCGTTCCCCCTCTCACCACTATTTATTGGCCTAAAAGCCTATCAAGAGCTGCACTTTCTCTTAATGATCTATTTCTTTTAGGACATCACCCGGCAATCACTCCCCTCCCTCTTCAACTATGGGTGTCAGACCTAAGACTCATGTAAAAAAACTTAGGGGACATTTGACTCAATATTATCTAGATGTCATAATATGTAAATATTATCTTTTGATCGACATTCCTATAACTTTTTAGAAGGTTATCTATAGATGTAGTTATAAAATTTTTATTTTCTTAAGATAACATGATATATGCTATAAAAAAAATAATATAACATAACATCGAGATAATATTGAACTAAATACTCTCTTAAATTGAAGTTGAAAATCAACCCAACTAAATTAATACACAGTCCAAGTTCGAATAGTAATGCTCGATTTTCAACAAAAATAAGGTAAGTCAAATCATGCCCGTTCAAATCCAATTTGTGGATCAAACTTTAATAATTCTATATTTTCTTGTTACCTTTGTTGTTTCTTATTCTGCATGATCTTCATTTGAAGGAAAGAAAAAATGTGTTACTTTATTAATTTCAGTCTGAGGGTATACTAAACCAAAAAAAATTAATTATTATTTTTTTATAGAGATAAAAAATGTAATTATTATTCGCTAATTGGGTCAGATTGAGTCGGTTGATTAATGAAAAACTTTACGACTAAGAACAAGTCAATATAGGAGACTCAGATAGGTGCACCCTTTTTTTATTTTTAGAATTAAGCAATCAAATGGTAATTATCAAAAATTAGCTAATGATCATGCTCCACAAAAAAATTATAAAAAAAAAATAAGTTGGGTGTCACTGTCGTAATGCAGATTTAATATTCTATCGTTATGAAATTTTATTTCATTTTTTATCTTGAAATTTAATTCGTTACTAATTTGCTTGCTGGTATTTTAATTATGAAAAATTATGAATAATTAGCTAATGATCATGCTCCACAAAAAAAAATATTTTAAAAAGTTGGGTGTCACTGTCGTAGTGCTGATTTAATATTCTATTGCTATGAAATTTTATTTCATTTTTTATCATGAAATTTAATTCGTTACTAATTTGCTTGTTGGTAATTTAATTATAAAAAATATATACTTTATTATTAAAAATAAAATATTAGGTAATTATACTAAAATTTTATAAAATTATAGATTTTTTAAAAAACTTTTGAAAAGATTTTAAATTTAATTATTGATATATTTTTATGAAGTTTATAGTATTGTTTATATTTTGTAAGTTTATTATAAAAGTTTTATCATTTTAAATTAAATTTAAAATAAATTTTACACGTAGTTTATTTATGAAAATTAAAATTTAAGATTTACTTTTAAGAATTTAGTATTTAATTTTTAGCTTTAAAATAATTTAAAAGTAGAATTTAAGAGGTATTTGATTCAATGCTATTCTAGTGTTCTTTCAAATTATTTAAAAATAATAATTATTTTATTTAATAATATTTATAAATAAATTTTTATAAAATTGTAAAATTATTAATTATAAGATGATATTTAGATTACGTGATAACATCAAGATCATAATAAATTAAAATTCTCTTTAATATTTTGAAATATATATTATGATTTTATGGTTCAAAATTTAAAATATAATATGATTTTATTTAATAATAATAATGTAAAATGTGTACTTTTTTAATAGTTTAGTGTGATAAATGTATTTTCATTTTTGATGTTAATACTCGTATTTTTTGTAATTAAAGTATTTTTTCATGTAAATGCCCAATTTTAAGCAATGATGGGATTAATATTTTACGAATTAAATTACTGAAGATATATTTAACTTTGTCACATGCCTCATGTATGAGCTGGCCAGAAAAATTAAAATTATAAAATGAAAAAATAGTTATTTAAATAATACATCTAAATATAGTTGTCCCACCCACTATTGGTAATTTGAGAAATTATATAATTGTTTTAGAGATTTTTTTTATGGAATTATTTTATAGTTTTGCAGTATGTAAATCTTGAAACATTTATGAAAAGCCAAAGGACTCGTACAAATAAAGTTACAAAAAAAAAATAAAAAAAATTGATGCTATTAGGTGTAAAGATAATTTAGATCACATATTATTATAATCTTATACATAAAGAAAATACGTTGCTACGTGTGGCTGAAATGCATTATAGATTCTCCAATGAAGTCAATACAAAACTTAAGCTTAAGGCTTTAAAGGGGTTATTATTTATATTTTATAATTTTTTAGGGCAAATTTCACTCAAGTCCCTGAGTTTAAGTGTTATTATTATACAGGTACACGTTTTTTAAATTATATCATCGGGTCCTTAGGTTTTCAAAAATATCATTTGGGTCCTTTTTAAATTTTTTATTATTAAAAAATATAAAAATTATCATTATACCCTTACTCTCCCTATCTCCACCAGATCTGGCAGCCGCGCTGCCCCGTGCGGCCGCACGACACCGGCTGCCTGCGGCCCCGCGGTGCGCTGCTGCCTCCAACGGCCCGGCTACCTCGCCGGCCGCGCGACGCACCGCTAGGGGGCCTCCAAATCTAGCGAATTTCTCGCACGAAAGTCGCCAGAGTTTTCGGCGACTTTAGAAATCAAAACTCGCTGTAAAATGGCGATTTCACGAAATCTCTAATGAGCACGGCGATTTCAAATTCTAATGTCGAAGAGAAAAATGGCGACTTCAGACGCCACAAAAAACGCCGACTCCTGAAAATCCAGAAGTCGCCGGAATTCATCGACTTTGAAGTCGCCAGATTTTTTTGTCGATTTTTTATTTCATAAGTCGCCAAGAAATCGGACGGCTTTCAATTCAAAAGTCGCAGTATTCTGTTGCGACTTGTGAATTCAGAAGTCGCCAAAATATCTGACGAGTTTCGACAATCGCCACAGTTTTTGGCGACTTCCGATTCAGAAGTCGTCTTCCCGAGTCGCCATTTTTCGAGAAGTCGCCCGACGGCCACTTTCCTCAGGAGCATCCGGGGACTGCCCGATGGCTTGTCCGTCCCAAAGCGACGAGTTGCCGGCGGTCCCAACGCGAGTTTGAAACTTCCCCTTCGCGGAATCGGTTTTGGTGAGCGGATCCCGCGCTGCAGCCACCGAGCTTCGTCGGCGACTAGTCCGCTGCCATAAGTCAGAGGGTGAGGAGGAGAGGACGAAGACGAAGAAGAAGACGACGACGAAGAATCCCAATCGGCGCTGCTAAAAAACTAATGAATATTCTGGAGACAACAGCGGAAGATATGCTAAATTTTTACATTAATTAAATTATTATTAAAAATTAAATTTATTTCATATCCTACACATATTATAAAAATAATAACTAATTTATATCACATTCCTCACATATTCCAACATAATAACTAACTTTATTTCACATCATTCATAATTTTTAATAAAATTTAACCTTACAAACAAATAGACTCAAACATTATCATTTCCTGCATGTTAAGAAGTTATCATGGCTAGTCAAAGCTCGATAAATTTTAAATTAATTGACTATTTTGACTCGTAAGCCAGGCTAAGCCTAGCTCGGACCCGATTTGACTTAGTTAAAGTCCGATTAAGTTCGATTCATGCCAAATCCGGCCTGCCTATTGCCCAGGTCTACTTCTCATATCTCAGACTTCTAATTAATTATTTTTATTGATCTATATTATTTTTGTGATAATATTAATTTGTTTAAAAAATTATTTATGTGTATACGATGTAATTAATAATAAATTTATGCTATAGTTTATATTTTTAAGATATATTGATTTATTGTTGTTATTATTAGATGGGTCTTATGTAATTTAATTGATGATCTGTGTTATTTTGTAAAATTAAAAATAATAATTTAAGTTTTTATTATTAAATATTATAATATATTAATTTAATATCAGTTAGACATCACTGTTCACTAATTTGATTAATAAATTTAAATTAATATTTTTAATATATTAATTTAATATCCGTTAGACATCACTGTCGATAATTAAGTATCAATTGCGTTCCAGATGTTCTTCTATCTATTTTTTATTATTTTATTAGAAGTTAATAACATGAATAAAATGTTGCTACTATTGACTAACTAATCATGCTACTAATATGGACTGCTCGACTTTTATGTCACTAATTTTATTAAAATATTTGCAATAGAATAAAATAGAAGCCACCGTTCTTTAATTCTATTTTATTGTTGAAAATTTTATTAAGTTGCTAAGTTATGTGGATTAAATAAGACCCTTATTGAAGTTTAGTTTTTGACATTTTACTGTTATTTATCTTTGAATGATAATTTTTTTGTATCCTCAATGTGATTATCATTTTAAGGATATAAAAACTTGCCTGAAATGCTTGCAAGCTTCCTAATTTCTACTAAGGGGGCGTTTGGTTCAATATTATCTTGATGTTATGTTTATGTTATCTGTTTGGTTTAATGACATTTACAAATAATCTTCGATTAGATTATAAAATTATTAGTCAAAAGATGACATCTAGATGTCATGACATCTAAATTACATAACATAATACCAAGATAACAACAAACCAAATGCCGCATAAGTGATCTCTTCTTTTCAACATGAGCTTCGACAAATCGTAATCCACAACTTATAAAAATCTTTATTTCACACTCCTGTCAGCATTTAACAATTGAATAAAATTATACTAATATGTAATTGTGGAAGATGTAAATAGCAATATAGCATGCCAGGATGTTTAGAACTTAAATTTATATTTGGATATAAATTTCAGACTTTGTGGGCTCGTGGGTAGCTCGGCCCGCACATTGGGGGGTTTAGTAATAAAAGTAGGCTCGTAAGTCGAGCTAAGCCTGACACAAGCCCGATTTAACTTGGTCAAAGCCCGATTAAGTCACAAGCCCGATTTAACTTAGTCAAAGCCCAATTAAGTTCGGCCCATGCCAAATCTGGCCCGCCCACTTCCCAGGTATATCAGCAACCCTATCCAAATCTATTGAAGAGTTTCTGTTTCCGTCTTTGTTCTGTTTTCTTCGGTCGCCGGTAGAAAAACCTCCCTAAAACGCTGCTCTAGAAGATTTGACAATAGCCATGCTCCCTCCCCTCCGGCAATGGCGCTCTCTGCTAAAACCCCGTCCGATCAGTTCATCCCCGCCCGCTTCCTCGCTGTCCCTTTCAAGCATCGAAGACCCAGAACGCCGAACTTCTATTCCAAGCAGATCAAACCCTGCATGACTCTAAAAAACGGTAAAAAGCTTCGTGCTATCAGCCGGAATCTTCCTTCAACCCCAACTTGCGATCTCAGCTCAGAAATACGCCGTCTCTGTCTGAATGGGGATCTTGAGCTTGCCCTGCAACGGTTGACCTCCTCAAAAGAAACCCCATTGGAAGAAGACGCCTACATCGCACTCCTTGGGCTGTGTGAATGGCGGAGGAACGGTTCGGTAGGCTCCCAGGTTTACTCCCACATCTCTTCTTCGAACATTCGTTTGACCCTTCGCCTAGGAAATGCTCTGTTAAGCATGTTCATTCGGTTTGATGAAGTCCTTGTTGCCTGGAATGTGTTTGCCAGAATGGTTCAGAGGGATGTTTTCTCTTGGAATGTAATGTTGAGTGGCTACGGCAGGTCTGGCTTCTTCGAGGAGGCCTTGACTTTGTATTACAGAATGCTGTGGGAGGGTGTCAGGCCTGATTTATATACTTTTCCTTGTGTGCTTAGGACGTGCGGCGGCATCCCGGATTTGGCTAGGGGTAGGGAGATTCATGCTCATGTTGTTAGATTTGGGTTTTGTTCTGAGGTGGATGTTTTAAATGCTGTGATAACCATGTACGCAAAGTGTGGATGTGTTGATGTTGCTCGTAGGGTGTTCGATAAAATGCCGAGGAGAGATTGTATTTCATGGAATTCTATGATATCAGGGTATTTTGAGAATGGAGAATATGCTGAAGGTTCACATCTGTTTCTGGTTATGCGTCATCTATCTGTGGAGCCAGACTTGATGACGATGACAAGTGTGATATCTGCATCTGGGTTCCACATCGATGAGAGATTTGGCAAGGAGATTCACGGATTTGCATTGAAGAAAGGGTTTTGCGTTGAGATCTCAATGCATAACTCACTGATTCAGATGTATGCCAGTACCAGAAGCTTGATGGAAGCCAAGAAGGTATTCTTGCGGATGGAATCCAAGGATGTGGTTACTTGGACAGCAATGATTTGTGGTTTTGAGAGAAACAATTCATCAGATATGGCTCTGCACACTTTCGAGCAGATGAAGTCCGAGAATGTGCCTCCTGATGAGATCACTATTGCATCTGTATTGTCGGCATGTGCTTCTTTGGGGCGAGTTGATGTTGGCATTGAGTTGCAAGAACTAGCAAGGAAGAAAGGCCTAATGCCTTGTGCTATGGTTGGAAATACCCTCCTTGATATGTATTGCAAGTCTCAATACATTGATAAGGCATTAGAAACCTTTAGACTAATGCCTTCAAAGGATGTGATATCTTGGAGTTCCATCATAACTGGGTTCCGAATCAACCGCAGGAGTTTCGAAGCTTTGAAATTCTTTCGGCAAATGCAATTTGATGTAAAGCCAAACTCCATCGCTCTCGTTGTTGCTGTTTCAGCTTGCGGTTCTATCGGAGCTTTGATGTGCGGGCAGGAGATCCATGCTCATGCTCTAAGAACTGGCTATGGCTCTCAGGGTTTTCTACCAAATGCCATCTTGGATATGTATGTCAAGTGTGGAAATATAAAATATGCTTGGAAGCAATTTAAATTACATGAAGAGAAAGACGTGGTATCTTGGAATATTTTGTTGAGCGGTCATGCAGGAAGAGGGCACGGAGAACATGCAGTTGCCCTCTTTCACGAGATGGAAGATGAAGGAATCCAACCCGATGAAGTCACGTTCGTGTCTCTACTGTGTGCTTGCAGCAGGTCTGGAATGTTGAAACAAGGTTCAGATTATTTTCGCGATATGAGCCAGAAATACCGTATAACCCCAAATCTTAAGCATTATTCTTGCATGGTGGACCTTTTCAGTCGTGCCGGTCATTTAGGAGAAGCGCTCCGCTTCATAAGGGATGTGCCTATTGAACCTGATCCGGCCATCTGGGGAGCCTTATTGAATGGATGCCGGATTCATCGCAATGTAGAACTCGGGGAACTTGCTGCTGAGCACATCTTTGAGCTGGATTCCCAAAGTGCTGGCTACTATATCCTGTTGTGTAACTTGTATGCAGATTGTGGGGAGTGGGATAAGTTGGCGAGAATCAGAAGGTTGATGAAAGAAAGGGGGTTGATAATAGATCCTGGATGTTGCTGGGTTGAAGCAAAGGGAAAAATACATGCATTTCTCAGCGCAGATGAATCTCATCCACAGATAAAGGAGATTAACGCAGTTCTAAGTGGCCTGTATGATAGGATGAAGGCTGCTGGATTTGACTTGCTTGAATATAGATTTATTGACAGTACTGAAGCTTCAAAAGATGATGTATTTTGTGGGCATAGTGAGAGGCTAGGAGTTGCTTTTGGGCTTATCAGTAGTGCACCTGGCAGGCCTATTCGTGTTACGAAAAACCTTTATATGTGTAGGAGCTGTCATATTATAGTTAAGGGGATTTCAAAGCTTGTCCGCCGCGAGATTACAGTTCGGGATGTCGAGCAGTTTCATCACTTCAAGGACGGGGAATGCTCTTGTGGCGATGAAGGATATTGGGGAAGAAACGGTGGCCGAAGACATCTCAATTCACAAATGATGAACTTACTGCTAATCTAGTGCACATGCTTCTTGCTATGATCGTATAAAAAACTTGTGTGTGGTGGTTCACCTTGATTGGATTTCAAAGTTTGCCATAGACCGCTCTTTTTTGATGAAGATTTTTGGGGCTGAAAGCATCGCGGGAGGCGACTTGAGAGGATATCGAGCAGTTTCATCAAACTTCATGAAGTTTGACTGCTCGAGTCGATGAGGGATACTGGGGAAGAAATATTGGCTGAAGGTGTCTCAGTTAATTATTTTTTCAATTTTCACGATGAAGATTTTTAAATCAAATACATCCTCATAGAAATTCCTAGTAGGATTTTACATCAAAAAGAGAAAATAGCATAGAAATAAATTATCCTAATTTCACATGAAAAAATAGCTCTTAAGCTACATAAATAATAGCATAGTTTTGAGATATTGAGATATTTTTGAAAAGAAATAGTGAGATTAATAATTAAAAAGTTTACAGAAAAGTGCTGGTATTAAAATATGTGATCTCTTAAAAAATCTTCTAAGTAGTGAGAGTATTTAAATCATGGGGTTCACTGAAACTTAAATCAGTGGAACCAGAAGTTCTCCCAGAGCCCCTGGATCTTCGCCATTAAAAGAGACCAGCAATCCTTCTGCCTCATCCTAAGTACCAAGAAGATCACCAACCCGCACCCAAACCCTAGCGCGGCGCTCGACCTCATCGACACGGCAGCGCAGATCAGCATGACGAACGACTCCTGTTTGTTCCCCATGTCCCTCGATGCCATGGCCAGCTCCACGCCAGAGAAGAGGAGAAGAACCCCCATTATCCCCACCGGAAACTGCCCCAGAATCCTCAAGAACGAGCCGCCGAACACCAGACCCATCGCCAGCTTTCCCATTGCCAGAAACAGCACCGACAGCCCGCTCCGGCCGCCGAAACGGTACTGCCCGGCGAGTCCGCCGGCGCCGTGGCAGACCGGCATGGCGCCGAACCAGCAACCGACCCAATTCATCACCCCCACGCTCACGGAGACCGCCGCCGCCGATACTTCCCTGTCCGGGAACAGGTCACCGGAGAGCTTGCAGACAGCGATCACCGAGTTGAGGACAGAGAGGGGTAGCTGCGGGATCGCTCCGCGGACAAAACCCACCTTCCAGTCGTCCCAGGTGATGCGAACGACCTGCAGCGGTGATGGGCCGATTTTGAGGTCTTTGAGGATGGAGGGGTCGCGTACAAAGCAGAGGACGAATCCAATGAGGAAGACGATTAGGGCAGAGGGGATTTTGGATGAGGGTATCCATAAGTTCCTGCTGCTGCGTCTGTCGATGTCAGCGTCGTCGTCCTCGTCGTCGTCATCACCAGAGCCGGAGGAGAGGAGGATGAAGGGGAGGGCTGAGAGAGCGAGGAGGAGACCATCGAGGCCGAGGAAGGGGCGGGGTCCGCAGGACTTGCCGGAGGGAAGGTCCTGTTTGAGGCGGATGTAATTGATGGCAGAGAAGGCGAAGGAGAGGCCCTGGGAGAGCTGGACGCCGCGGACGACGGAGAGGGGAAGGAGGCGATAGAAGAGGGACATGAGGCCGGTGGCACCGAGGATTAGTAGAGTGCCGGCGGTGGAAAGGCCGGCGGCCATGATCTGCGGGATGGTGAGCGGGGAGGCGGAGATGGCGACGGCGGCGATCGATTTCATCGGCTGGACGGGCATGGGGATGCCGAATAGGAGGCCGGTGGCGGCGTTGTAGACGGCGGTGAAGATAAGAGTGGTGCCGAGGTCAAGGCCGTTTACTAGAGAAAGGGCGAGGACGATGGGGATGTAGGTGCCGAGATCGCCGACGGCGCCGCCCAGCTCCGACCATAGCGTTGTTTTCAGCCGGAAGCTGCCGGCAATTGAAAGGAATTGCGGGCAGCGGCGGCGGCTTCGGCGTATGCCGCCGATTAGAGGGCGAACGGCTGCGGAGGGGGATTCCATGGGGCAGGTGTGAGGGCTGTGAAGTGCTGGCCGGCGCGAAAAATTATTAGCTGCCCAACCATTGTGTGGCACCAGCGCGATAAACAGCTGATTGATTAATGACGTTAATTTTGAGAAATTATTTTTTTTAATTTCAAGAAATTATTGGGCCAATTTTACTCAGAATCGGTCCGAAATCTATCCAGTAAGAACAATTCGATCTAAAATCAGTTCGGTACAGAACCGATGGTGATGTGCCGCAGGAGCAGTGAGTCGGCACATGGCGCAGAGCTCGTCGGCAGATGTGATGATGAGTTTTTTTTTTAATAAAATATTAACACAAGTAAATTTATTCGACTATTAGCTGAATTATTACATTACAAGTCAAACTAAGAATTCAAATTGTACATGTGTAGAATTTTATCAAACGTAGGCTTAACTTATTAGAAGTCTTCTCTAAGATATCTAATTACAATTCTCGCATCATTTTTAGTAAATGCATAGCACGAATCTCTCATATCTCAAAAAAATATCTGCTAATCATATGCAAATTTCAAACTAATCATATCAAGAATTAATACATGTATTACATAAATTAAATTTTACAAGTACCGAAAAAATATGGCCTAACTAAAGATAATAATGATCCTTGCCACTATAAATTTTCACAAAAAAAAAATGTAAAAGGGGTTGATGGCCACACATTTATTGCTCCATTAAAAAATCTTTGAAAAATTCCTCTCTTTTCAACTTCGATCATCTATTGTAATCTTCCACATTCTAGAATATTATTGTATTCATCGAAAGCCTCTTATCAATATCGTAGTTTCACTAGACTAGAACACTTTTTTTTTACACCAATGTACATAAAATCAATAACTAAAATACAAAGAACTATATAATATATTTAAAACTATCAAATACCTTTAACAAAGTCCAAAAATAATGAAACACTTTTTTTTATTTATAATAACAAATTAAAATTTTATCTCACACTTTTTTATCAAAGAAAAAATAAAAAAACACATTTTTTCTTCTTTTTTTTTCCTTTTTTTTTAAGGAAACACACGTTTTCTTTTTGAATTTAGGAACTAGTGGCTATCAGCATTTATTTTCCAATTAAAATTTGCTTAAAAATGTTTATTGCTACTTCTCATACTCACAATCCAAACATATATCATTATTTTTTGCATCAATTATTTTTTTTTTTTTTTGCCAGCCAGCTTTATAGCTTTATGGCAGTGAGAGGCTTTCTCCGTTGGAGCTGCCTGTTCCTCTCCTGTTGACAGTGGTATTCTTCAAAATCTGCAAGAAATGTGAAGGGTAGGTAAAATTACCCATAGATCCTTAGACTTAAAATTGATAATTTTTTCTTCATCTCAGTTATGCAAGGGTACTACTGCCATTGAGAAATATCAACTTTCTTCGAGTCAAGCGAAAATACACGGCGACTCTATAAATCGATTATTTCCATCTACTTCTATTTAATTGATTTAGACTTTTAAATCATAGCATCTAGGTCTCTAAGGGCCACGATTTATTATCGCGTGGTCATTTTCTCACCAGTAATATTACATTCAATTTAAATCAAGTATCTAAAATGCGGAGAAGTGAAGGGATTATAGGATCATAAGGCCGTATATCACCAACCTCAGGACTTGAGAGTTACTATTTATAATCTATAGACCAACGTGCAAAAATTCTAAGTCCTTCGAAACCTAATTATCATGATTGAAAATCTATAGATCAAAATGCAAAAATGTTAAACTTATATAGAATATGTCGCAGGAAGTTCTTGTAGATGTCGAAGAACTCACTAGTAATCTACCGAGAATTTATTTCACTGTAATTCAAAATACAAACCAAATAGTCGAAATGAATGCTTCAAGCTCACATTGAGCTAAGCTCATGTATGAACTTCTCCATTAAATGCTTGCTATGATATTAACCCTTAGCTAGAATTACAAAAAATGAATAGCCCACGAAGCAAAATCACGCAAAATCACGCAAAACCATGATCTATCAATCACAGACAAGAGTGCTTATGGATTAAGCTATGCAATTGCGGGGTTTGCAATTCATTGAGAATAATATCTATACTAAAACCTTAACGCTAAACTCTAAATCCTAAAATGTAAAGCTTTAATTTTCATTGATTAGCATAACGTAATTCACCTTAAATTCAACCAAGTGAGACAGAAAATTTCTATTATGAAGTTATGAATCATATACAATAAGGTAAGATCCCATAATAATGCACTAATAAATTATTGCAAAATAGTATGAAATATATAATTTTATTAGATTTCAGTATAATATACATAAATTTACCAATAAAGTTCCATTGCAAACACACAAGTAATTTAGGCTTCAGTATAAGTTTTGCTCGAACAAACTAGTAGCTTTCCATTCATATTACAATAATGAAAAACTTTTAGCCGTAGTAAGATATCTCACAAATGGTATCTAATCTCGTATATGAAGATTCTAATTTCATCAAAATCACTAAGGAAAGCATGCTGATTCACCTTCAGTAATTTATTCAATCACACATCAAATTCATACAATGTTTCTCTTCGAAGGCTATATCTATCAGTGACTAATGATTTTGTCAAAATTGAGATTTTAGTGTTAAAAAAATCTATGATATTTTGATAAAGGAACCAACATGTTCAATGGCATCAAAATGGAGGAACTTTTAATTTGCAGGTACTTGAAAATGGCAGAACAAACTACAATAACGATCAAAATATAGAAATCAAAGTGTTGTTTTTGTCAAGAAAAAACTAAATAGAACTAATTAAGTCAGTGTTAATCCATACAGATACTTAACAAGAATAATAACAAGAGCATAAATTTTTTATTTTGCATTTATTTTCAACAAGAATAAAAAAAACAGACTTCATCTTTTTTACGAATCAAGATTAGCACAAATGCACTAGTAAATAAAGTATAATATCAACTAATAATCAAACTAAACTTGAGTTGGAGTGCTACAAAAACTGGGATGATGAAAAAAGTTCGAGTTTGTGTCGAACACTTTGGTACCCATATAAATGAAGTTCTTGTGTAAAGGAATCTACTCAACAAAATTGGATCAAGTTGGGTAAAATAAGTTGAACCAAACTTGATAAAAATATATATAATAAGCTGGAAGAAGAAAGTTCTCAAAACATTAGTAATACAAAGTAATAATGATTTTGTATGCAGGAAATAGCTAAGTAACCTTGAGGACATTCGAACAAACATGGGACAAAATAGATGAAGATCACACTTGTATATATAATGAGCTGGAAGCTGAAAGTTTTCATAAACATTAGTAATATAGTCAGTGATATTGTCGTATGAGGGAAATAAACAAGAAACCTCGAGGACATTCGAACAAACATCGGACAAATAGACTGAAAATCAAACTTGTAGAAAAACGCTTGCACTTTCTATAACTTATCAACTACAAACTCTGAAGTTTCACTTCTCCTGACTAGGATATTGTACAACTCAAATAGAAACACTGTGAGCTACTAGTAGATGGTTTAACCTTAAAGAGTGAGTTGAGTTTCCTTGCCTAAAACTTGACTCATAAATGGTTGACAAAAAACTGATTTCTATGCTACTCTTCTTTCTTGACATGAAGACTTCGAGATCATGCTTCTTCTCAATTACTGGCCAGCAATGTTGAACTTCTTTGTTAAACTTCACCACCAGATTTCACTGCTAGCAATAGATCACCAGAAATGGTCTCATTGTGAATGTCATACACTAGACTCACTCCTCAGCAATAGTTCTCTCGGCAACTACAATAGCAACAACAATAGTCCCTTTCACGGGAGCTCTAACTGACCCCTTTATAGCGAAAAGAGGAACCAACTCACTCTTGATGAACTACTAAGAGTGTCCTCACATCGCTGTCCCTTCCTCAAATAATTTCTACAAAGAATGTTAATATGGCTACTCCTTCAAAATCATTCTCATTCTCAATCTCTTTCTCGAAGTGGATCGATTCCTTTCTACATAAATATTACTGAAAAACACAACATACTGCTCAAAAATAATATTTTCTAATAAGCCTTCACCTTTGAAACTTAGAAGAAAGGGTGGCAATATATGACCCAACCCGACCCGTGATTTCATGTATAGGCAATAATTATTACAAAATTTTCATTCCACTACCTTTTCTTTTATGTAGATATCAATGTTCATTATCTTCTCAATAGGATATTTGTCAAAAACAACATAAGGGCCTGTTTGTTTGTAAGGTTAAATTTAACAAGGTTACAATTAAACTTGAATAGAGATTTTTTTTTATTAAAAGTTGTGAATGATGTGAAATAAAATTAATTATTATATTGAAATATGTGAAGGATGTGATATAAAATTAATTATCATGTTGAGATATGTAAGGGATGTGATATAAGTTAGTTATTATTTTAGTAATGTGTGTACGATGTGAAATAAAGTTAATTTTTAATATTAAATTTTACATATGATGTGATACGCCTGGTTAAAATTAAATCAAGTTAATTTTCAACGGTCAAACAAACAGGGCCATTTAATAAGGTAAAAGATAAATATCCATTCAAGAAGCAATTTGTTGGCAAACTACACATTCAAATCATAATTCTGATGCACAAAAGACCACAATTTTTTCAATACCAAACAAAAGCCCATTAAGATTTAAGAACTTGAATTACCTTATTTAGTAGCACACTTTACCCTAATTGCTTGAAACACCTCACAACCTAAGATTGTTTCGTAGGGCTTACAAGAATTGAGGATCTTCCGTATATTTTGAAAAGATTTCAGGAGTACAAATGCATTGTATTACAAAACACATATAGGGATCATAACTTAGACCAACCAAAGTTTACCTTTCAGGTTAAGAGTTGAAACAAAAGATAAACATGACTTTAGACAAGTTTACATGAATTTAGCAATATTATTGTTACCTTCCATTGATACCGTTGGATGTTTTACACAAGTCAGTATATTAGTTATAATAATATTATAGTTTTAATAGAGTTAATTATTAAAAGGTCTTTATAGTTAACTCATAATTACTGTTTGATCCACAATTTTTAAAAACTTGGTAAAAGGTCCCTATAATTTACCTAATATTATATAAAAGGTACTTTCGTTGTAAAATTTAATGGATTTTTAATTTTACCCTTAACACTTCTTCATATTTTTATATTTTCGTCATTACAAATTTTGTGTTACTCATTGTTGCCACCTTGCCATCGACGCCTTGTCGAGAGAAAGAAAAGGGAGAGAGAGAAAATGGAGGTGGCGGGCCACTACCCTCCGCGCAAGCCTGCGCCTATGCAGGAGAGATAGAGAGAGAGAGAGAGAGAGAGAGAGAGAGAAAGAGCAGGAGAGATAGAGAGAGAGCGTGTGTGTAAGTGAGTGAAGGAGGGAGCGAGAGAGAGCGTGTGTGTAAGTGAGTGAAGGAGGGAGCGTGCGCACGCCGCACGCGAGAGAGAGAGAGAGGGGGGAGGGGAGGAGTAAATACAAAATTTTAAAAAATTTTAAATAAAATATATCTTATATGCTGACAGAAATCATTCATAAGGACCTGTTATGTAATTATCATAATTTATAGATATCTTTAGTGTTATAACATTTTCAAAATAGGAATCTTTTAACAAGTTTTTGAAAATCATAAACCAAATAGCAATTATTAATTAATTATAGGGACCTTTTAGTAATTCATTCTTTTGAATATTTGTAAGATATATTGTATGAAAAATAAAACAAAATTCAATTATGCAAGCTAATGCACCTAATAATAACGTTGACAGTAATCATTTTGCAAAGCAATTAAGTTGTGCTATCCTTTATCTTCATTAAGCATTTCATAATACAAAATATGTGTTTTGATAGCATTAACAAAAACCTTTTATAGTAAAATAGATATGTAATTAACATTAATTAATATCATAAAAATGAGTGGAAGAGTACATATAGGAAAAGCAGTTTACCTTTTACAAAATATCTTTTTTAAATATCCATAATGGATGAAATTCTTTCCATCATTTGCTCGAATTGATTTTACTTAACAAAGATTCATTTATTATTCACAATTAATGAAAACTAATAAGTAACAACAAACATATTAAGATAGAGAAATTAAAAATAAAAATACAAAAATTACTAAAAAATTTTAAAGAATCACGAACTTAAGGTTTTTTTTTTGGTTATTCTAACTCTTCCCTATTTCTTCCGTATGCATTTTAAACGTTGCAACAAGTTATAGAATTCAATAGATGCCATTTCACCTTTCTTCTTAAGGTGGAAGTCAAATTTGAAAATATTAGGACACAATTCACCTGCAAATTGTATAATTAATTTACTAGATTGTTGCCAAAGAGTTGAAATTCCTTTTTTTTTTTTTTTGAAATATTGATTTCTTAAAGAGAAATTCGGACAACCAAAAGTGCCAGCTAATCCCACTCTATAGGGTTTGTTTTCTTTGTATTGTAGTGAGTAAAATATGAGCACTAGCGTGAAGCAGCAAGAGGTACCTACCTCTTTAAAAAATGCAACTATTTAATGTTCTTATAGTAGCAACAACAAAGAGATTGTGTAGATCATCCTTGGTAGACTGCTTTTACAAGAGAAAGTCAGCTGCTAAAGAGATCAAAGCTGCACACCGACAATAATTTGAACAAGTTATAATTTTATCTGCACTAAGTAGTCCAAATCAATGATGAGACGAGTATCCAAGATTTGTGAAAGGATTCAATTAAGGGGGCATTTGGTTTAATACTATCTTGATATTATGTCATATTATCTAGATGCCATGACATTTAAACATCATTTTTTGAGAAAATTTTATAAATTTTAGAAGATCATTTGCATATGTCATCAAACCAATCAATTATTTTGCTTAGATAATATAATATAAAACATTAAGATAATACTAAACCAAATATCTCTTAAACAATATCTCATATTAACTACCATTACGCATGACATAATAGCAACTCAAACATTAAATGACAAATCAACATCATCCAAGATAAGGAGAACAATTGGTGATTATAGAAGGTCTTTTAGATTCACGTTGTGCAAACTAACATGTTTGAAGGGCTACTTTGATGTAGAATCAAGGAACCAACAATTGAACTATGTGGATGAGTCAAAAGACAAAAGTTTTGGTGAAGAAGAAGCATTTGCAAAGCAAATTGTAATTATTATGCGCAAAAGTTTTTTTTCAAAAATATTTATAGTTCATACTTTTACCTTATTTTTTCAAGTGTATTGAAATCAAAACTAATTAATTCTTTTAAGAAGAATGATTTAAATTTAAATGTGAAAATATTAGTTAACGGATCCAATTCAGAACTAGTCAGAACCAATTTGAAACCGACAACTGGGGCCGGTTCCTAGTATCATACCAGTTTTCAAATTCAGCTTGATTAAGAACTGAATCCAGAACTAGATCGAGATGAGATATGATCGAACTTGACCGGTGTCCATCCAACTAGACCTAGAACCAGTGAAACTAGACTGGAATTCGGTTCGGCACTTAAGCATCTCTACTCCCAAATCTCTCAAGATGGCAATTAAGATGGCTCATGAAAACTTCATGCCAATCCCAACTATATAAACCTAAAATTACTGTGTACCATTTACAGAAAATTACTACTCTACCCCTTTCACCTGATCACCTCGCCATTCACCACAAATTAATCCACATTTACATTTAAAAATAAAAAATAAAATAATTAACTTAGATTTACCTGTCTTAACATCTGGTTCTCATTCTGGAGTGTGGAAAGCTTCTCTTCCAGCTCCATGTTCTTCCTCTCCAACTCCTTCACCTTCCCCTCCAGATCGCTGAGATACGCCTTCTTCCTCTCCCTCGCCTGCTGCGCCGAAACCCTATTCCTAAGCAACCTTTCTTCAACATAAAAAACACAATCAAAAAAGAGGTTCCTTTCCATAATTACCATTGATTAGTTGAACAAGGACTTGATGAGACTCACCTCTTCAACCTCTTGTGCTCCTTATCAGCCGGGCTCCTCCCCCGCTTCCGTTGCCCCAGCTGAGCTGCCGACGCAGACGGCGGCCCTCCGCCTCCGGAGGCCGACGGCCCAGAAATCTCTCCTGCGCCGGTTCCGAAATCCGGCACTCTCCTGATGTCGTCGTCGCTCTCCATCCCTGTGAAGAAAGAAAAAATCAAAATTTTCGCCAGTTGGTGCGGGAAAGGGAAGGAGCCAGCTTGCCTTCTTTGAGATCCATGTTCATGGCGGAGCTCGAGGACCTGGAGCTAGTTGCTTGCTCTTGCTGCATCCTCTCCTTCTAGCTCCGTTCCTCGCGACCGATGGTGAAGAAGGGAGCAATCGAAAGGAAAAAGGCCGCCTTTTTCATATTATATATATTATGCGTTTGCTTCTTTTGCTGCAGATTATTTTCTTCTTCCGGTAAAGAGCAGGGAACAGGGACGAAGGTACGCGTCGCCCTGCGGGGTTTGGAGAGGTTTAAAGCGAAACGTATGGCCGTTGGTTCTGTCAATCGGACGGTGAATATGTCATCTACGTGGCGAAAATGATGCCATACAGGGAGCTTGAGATCCAAAGGTGGATGAGAGGAATCGTGGATCTACTATAACCGTCAGATCGGGATCTTTTATTTGTCACGTGTCTGACCTTCGAATCTGAACAGAATGATCGAATTGATATCCTCAAACAAAAAAAAAAAAAGGAACGATCGAATTGGTTGTGAACTTTAACCCTAAAAACATGAAAAAAAGGGGTGTATATATATATATATATATTGTAGATTCTATTAAAAGTACAATTTTAAAATTTGTCTGAATTTTGACGAAATTTGATAGTTTTACATCGATTTCAACTGAAACTAATCCGAAAAAAATACTGAGTTTCAGTTTTAATTAAAACTCGGTAGTTTCTGCAGTGTCAATTGAGTTTCAGTCGAAACTACTGAAATCTGACTAAAACTATTGAAATCTGACCGAAACTTAGTCTAAACTATCGAGACTCATTTTTTTTTAAAAAATAATATTCAATAATTATTATTAAAAAATTTATCTTATAATTAAAATTGAAACGAAAACTAAATTTTAAAATTTTGCTCAAGAGATCACCAAAGTATGGTAATGAGATGATGCGGAGAAGAAGTCGTTAATCATAGCTCTACTAGAGTAGGCTAGTAGCAAGCACGGAGATTGTCGCTCTTTTGATAGTGTTCTTAATCTTTATATGTACTGTAAAATTACAAATTAAACAAATAATTGCCTTACTTATTCAGCTATTAAATTTAAAACTCAATAAAACAAACTAAAATAAAACTCTAAAATGATGTAACCACTTACATTCTTAATACCGGCTATAAGGAGTTTTAGATAGCAGTAGATTACTTTGAGATGCCCACTCGAGCATTTTTGAGATGCCCGCTTGAGCATTTTTAATATCCTGAAGATGTGCTCGGGATAGGTCAATTTTACTTATTTAATTATTATTTTGGTATTATTTTTCTCTTTTTGTCATTGGATTATTTTTTCTCAACTATTTGCTATCCACCCACCCCTCAAGCATGGCATGTGCATACGATGCCTTATTATGAGCCATCATATGGCGGGGCGGGGCGGGGCGGGACGGGGCGGGGCCAATCAAGGCATGCCATGTTTCGAGAACACACTCAAATACTAAAGCACGTCCGTATCACATATACATATAATTAACCAAATAAATATACAAGAACAATAATTTACATGCCAAAATAATTTAAATATTATTTATATATCATTTTTTTCATAAAGTTTGAAATTATATTTGTAAATAAGAATATAAATGCATGATTTTCATAAAATATATTAAATTCCCCCAAATATAAATGCAAAATTCAATTAAAATTAAGCAATCAAAATATCATGATTTTCATTTTTTTTTTTATAATAGCTATCATAGAGTTGGTGTTCTTTTGATTTAAAATAAATAAATAAATAAAGTTGGTGTTAAATTAAGCTGCATCATCAAGGAAGTGTGGGCTCAATGCACATGGAGGCAAGGGGCTTGGTGATAGGCATGCATGGACTTGAAAATCAGTCTCAATTTTAGTTCATAGTTTTTCATTTTTAATCAAATATTTATGATTTAAATTGCCTCAAATAATTTGTTTTTCATATGTTTTCTAGGCTAATTAGGTTATTTATCTTGAACTAAACACACACTAATTATTTAATACATATAATTAATTTCATCCCAAATAATTTTTTTTCAAATAATAAGATGTTGAACTTGATTTTGCATAACATAAATTTTACTTAGATGAAAGAAATATAAGTTAAATATATAAATATATATATAGATTTTTTTTTTGAAAATAAAATTATATATATATATATATATATTCTAACTTGTTATAGTAAAGAAAGCGAAACTTTTATAATGTTTAGATTGAAGAACACTCAATGTGGCATAGATTTTGTTAAACATAATATATTTAAATAATATTATTTAATATTATAAAGTTATGAGTCTTATGACTTTAAATAAAATTTAAATATTACTTAAAATTCAGTAAGAACATGCAAAATAGAAATTGATTTTTTAAGACATAGGAAGGATGAGAGAATGAAATTTAATAGTAATAAAAGCAAATTAATAGTATCATTAAATTTAAGCATATTAATAATCAAACAAATAATAACTATTTATATAATATTAATGTCTACATTAAATTTAACTAAAGACCTCCCTACATGATTTATATCCTTCGCATTCCCTTATTTATTCCTTTTAATAGAATCACATTGTATGGTAAGAACTAAGAAGGTGTTCTTGCACATTTTTTAAAAATATTTATGAAATTTTTTTGGAAAAATTACCTACATGCCACACAATTTAGTTTTATTTATGCCTTATCCATTTATTCTTAGTTAATTACGCTATACACACTCAAAATATTATAAAATCTTACATATACATATTTTAATTTATTTCTATTATAATGAGTAATTATAATTTTTCAATAACCTAACTATAGTTAGATTACAAAAATCTAAGTCGTTCATCATATTATTTTAAGAATATTTAAATATATTTTGAGTGAAAAATCCTAAAACCTTAATATTTAGGTGGCGGCAAAGGAAGGAGATATCTGCAACGTGAATTAATTTTAAGACAAATCAGCGCTTTAGTGTGGTATTAATGAGGAAGAGAAAAATATGTACTATTAAGAGTAAAAATATAATTTTAATGATTTACTAACAGAATATTTTTTTTCAAATAGATTTTGATTAAGTTTTAACTCAGATATTTGTATGTAAGATTTGTAATATTTTGAGTGTGCATAGCGTAATTAACTAAGAATGGATGGGTAAGGCATAAATAAAACTAAATTGTGTGGCATGTAGGTAATTATCCCAATTTTTTTTAAAAAAAATTAATTTTATTTTAAAATGTATACTTATAACTGAGAAATAAAACTAAAGTTTGGTTGAATTTATGTAAGTTAATTTATTTATTAAAATTTATATAAAATTTAAAAAATTATAATTAAATTACTACAACCTAACAAAGTTCAAACTTAATTGTAAAAAAAAAAATCAAACCTTTAAGGTTGCTTAATCCAACTCAGTAGAGTTTGGGTGATGGTGTTTTTTCCCTTATCGAAACTTACTTCTATACTATAATTTAAATATTCTATAATATATGTATTATTTTTATGTATATGTAAATAATTTTTATGATCTTATGAAATTTTAGGAGTTAGAATATGTTTTTTTTTAAGCTACTCTTTTTGTGTATGATTGACTTCTCTTTTAATGCTAAATGAGAGACTGAAAAGCTATAATGTTTCGAGTACAAAATAGTATAAGATTGTGGGCTTTGTGATTTTGTGTGAAGATTGTAAGATGTTATATAAGATGTTATAATAATGAAAGCACATGATGTCTATAGGCAATCTAACTATTTTAATTAGGATAACATTCCACACAATGAGACGTGATAGAGAAGCTGACCGTTCTACGTAAATGCTATTTGGGACGGGATACTCAATTAGTTAAGCAAAGTTCATACTGTATATCAATGTAATTTGTGATAATGAGTTTTATAATTTTATCGGATTTATCTGGGCATCACTATGCCCGATGATTAAAGTCGGGTTATTGTTTGTGTGCTATTAAGTAACTCGATTTTTTTTCTATTTATAGAAATGACACATGTACAACTAATACATATCATCTCACAAATTGCAAGTATAACATATAAATACTTTAATTTAATTTGACAAAGAAAACGAAGTGGATGAAAGTAGAGAAAACAATTTAGAAGATCAACAGCAAATAATTTAAGAGATATTAACCTACTTAACAAAGGGGGATTTACATACAGAACACTAAATTATTCACAAATTATGCATTTCATTATCTTTCAACCCTGTTTGACGCGAGGACCAAATTAGGACCAAAGTGATACTAATTTAAAAAACAACAATAATAATAATAAATAAAATTTTTTAATCATTCTACACAAATTATAATATAAAAAAATATTATTTTACTTCACATACTCAATAGTTTTTAATAAAAATATATATCGAATATTTTGGTCTAGAATGTAAAATAAAATTAATTTTTTTATTGAAAATTATTGTGTATGTGAAGTAAAATAATATTTTTTTATATTAAAATTTGTGTAGAATGATTAAAATTTTTTATTTATTATTAGTATTATTGTTGTTTTTTAAATTAGTATCATTTAGGTCCTATTTTAGTCCTGTTTTGATCCTCGCGCCAAACAGGGTCGTAAATATTACACATATCATATTTTTTTTACATTTCTATTGTAATATATTTGTTTCGTTGGAACTATCGTTGTTTTGATCGGGTCTTTGAGCTTTTGCTCTTGGGGCGATGAACGTCCTTCTAGGCATCGTTCTGCCATGGACCACGGTAGAAGAAGGCAGAGGAGAAGCCATGGCGGAAGCAGCTCTCATGGTGGCCATGCAGAGAGAGAGGAAGAGGAATATATTGAAGCAACAGGGTCACGAAATCATTAATAAAAATTTAAGGGTTAATTGCATCCGGCTCCTTAGATCTTGAGGGCATTACAAATTGGCCTTTATATTTAAAAAACATCATTTGCTACCCGACTCAGTAGAGTCCGAGTCTACCGAATCGGCCGAGTCAGCCCAACTAGGCCACGTGACTCGCCGAGTCGAGTGACCGAGTCAGCCCGACTCGGCTTCGTGACTCGCCGAGTCAAGTAAACGAGTCAGCTGACTCGGCTACGCGACTCGCCGAGTCGAGTGGCCGAGTTACCCGACTCGGAGTCGTGACTCGCCGAGTCAAGTAAACGAGTCAGCTGACTCGGCATCGCGACTCGGCGAGTCGAGTGGCCGGGTCAGCTCGACTCGGCGTCGTGACTCGCCGAGTCAAGTAAACGATTCAGCTGACTCGGAGTCGCGACTCGGCGTCGCCACTCGCTGAGTCAGCCCGACTCGGCGTCGCCACTCGCTGAGTCAAGTCAACTGACTCGGCTCGCGACTCGGTGAGTAAGTGGCGAGTCAGCGCGACTCGGCTCGCGACTCGGCAGTCAGGACTCCGAGGCAACCCAACTCTGCGAGTCGAGGGCCGAGTCAACGCTACTCGGCGGTCAACTCGACACGGCCGAGTCGATTCCGAGTCAGTGTTCTTATAGACTCATTTGACAACTCTCTCTTCCCCCCCCTCTCTCTCTCTCTCTCTCTCTGCTATGGGCAATTTCAAATTGGGATTGAAATTGAGTGAGATTCCCTTTTCAGCCCTGTTAACTTACCTCAAAAATAAAAAAATAATCAAAAGTTCAATCAAATTTTAGAATGAATTAAAATCAATTTTAACTAACTAACTAAAGAATTTATATTTTATTACTTAAAATTTTTAATTAGTCAAATTTTGAAACAGTTATAGGAACAAATCGAGCTAACTCTAAAAAGTTTATTTAAAAAAATAAAATATTATATATACAAACTTGTTTAGTATGTTAACTTTTTTGTAATAATTTAATGAATAATTACAATATAATTTTCTTCATAATATTATTCATTTTTATTAATTATAGATTAATTTTAATTTTTATTTATAATTATTAAATTGAGATGGACAGTACGATTCTAATTAATTAAATAAATAAAAATTTATTTATATCTAATATTGTAACAAAAAATTAAAAATAAATTAATTTTAAATAATAAACGAGCCAGGTCTAGCTCAAATCAAAATTAGGTTAAACTATTTTTTTCATTTTTTTTTGGATCAAATTGAGATTAAATTAAAAATATACAATTCAATTTTGAGCCAAAATGGGATCGCTCTAAATTAAATCATTAAAAGCTCTAGTCCTCTTTGATTTAATAGCATTTAATTTAATATTATTTATATATTATTAATATATATAAATATTATTTTTTAATCACAATTTTATAATTTTTTATAAAATTATTTGCAAAAATTATTAAATTAAATAATTATTTTTATATAATATAATATTAAAATTACATTATCCAAACTCCCTTTTAGTACTATGCAATTTAATAATGACCACTATTTATCAAGTAATTAATCGTTATAAAAATATTATTTTGGTATTTTCAAGTTTATTGAGGAAATGGAAAAAAAAAAAAAAACAGCCGAGAGAGAGAGTACAGTCAAAATCCATCAGTGACCTTAAGGATCCAAATGTAATTAACAAATCTGATATTTATTTACTACAGAGTCACATATAGTTTTGTTTATTATTATTAAGTATAGATCATTAGTAAGTACACTGTTTATTTCAAAATCCATAAGCAGAGTGTGATATGTGTAATATTTACTAAAAATGATGAAATGCTTAATTTGTGAAGAATTTAGTGTTCTGTATGTAAATCTCCTCTTAAAAAAAATGTACTAATATTTTCAACAATTTTAATAGTTTTAATTTCGATAGATTTGGCATGACTTAGTTTTTATTTTTTACCTCAAAAATTTAAGTTTTATAAAATATTATTCTAAAAATATAAGAATTTTAGTGGAAATGAAACTGGCGAGTCAAGAATCGGTCCTCACTAAAATTAATGAAATTAATTAATTTTAATGAAACTTTAAAATTTGATATGAACATTACCAGAATTAAGATAATCGCTAATTAACTGTTAAATATCCCATATTTCATAATTAATTATTATTTTTTACTTTGAAATAAAAATAGTTGTATAGTAGTTATATAATTATTACAAATAATAATATTTAATTAATATTTTTAATTTATTCTTTAATAATACAATAATGCTGTGATTCAAATTCAAGATCTCCAAATTCTTTATTTATTTATTTATTTATAGAATAATATATATTACCCCCATAAAAAAAAGCCTATGTATTGCCAGATAGCAGTTCAGTATTTTATTTTTATTTTTATTGTTAGCTGATTAGTATTTTATTAAGGGTGTTAATATGGATCAAAGATTTTAGATCGAATCAAAATCGAGTCGATCTAAATGAGCCGACTAATGAGCTGAAAGTTCGGCTCAATAATGATTCCAAGCCGATTTTGAGCCAGGGTAGGCTCGGATCGATCCAGCTCGAAATCGGCTCGAATTAAAATACATATATAAAATATATATAATGTATAATATATATTAAATCGAGATCAGCTCGAAAAAAAATTGAGATTCGATTCATTTTTGAGCTAACTTCAAAATGAATTGAAATTGGCTCGAAGTCGATTGGAATCAACTCGAGCCGGCTCGAAGTCGCACCCAATAGACTTCGAGCCAATTTCGAGTCGATGGAAATGTGATCGATCCAATTTTGAGCCAGTATTGGCTCGGCTTAAAATCGGATTGATAACAGCTCTAATATTTATCGTTAAAAAACATAATCGTTAGAATTTCAATTCCCGTTAAATTATTCATACTATATATATCATAAATCTTTTAAAGTATCTCCCTATTTTTAAATATATCAAACAGGTATTATAATATTTTAATTATTTTAAATTAGCTCTACAGCCCATACAGTTAAAAATATATTGATCATTTTAGTTATACATATAGCAAAATATATAGCAACTTGATTGATCCCATAAATTATTTTTTATTATATATTACATTCTACATATATTTTAATATAAAAATTTCACATTATATTGTATCGCATATTATTTTAATTTTAAATATTAATTTTATTTTATATACTTCAAATTTTTAATATAATTAACATTATTTTTTTACCATACAAATATTTCAAGTTAAACCTAAAATTTTCAAAACATAATCAAAATAATCACACTACTAAAAAAGCCATGAACTTCAGAGTGGCTCACTCTTTTCCCCCTACCAAAAATAAAAAACATACCTACAAAATAGCATTATATTACTTTATTATTTCATTCAATTTTAACTAAAAATAATTAAAAATCTAAATAAATTGTTACTTTTAAACAATTAGGAAGATTAAAGTTTAAATTAACATTTGAAGAAAATATAATATTTTTAATTGATTTATTCACATAACATTTCACTGCAATCAAATTAATTATTCGAAACAATAATAGTAATACACAGAGCATCCTAGGTTATAATAGTAAAAACTATAGCAGCATGGGCGTACTGTGTAGTAATACTGTAATAATAGTGAAAATACTGTATCTGAACTGATAATATGCTTTAAAAAAATCTTATAAATAGGTGACCCTAACTTGTGGGAGGACATTCATTAGAAATCTATCTGTAAATTTTTTTCTTTCTGAAATAAAATCTTTTTTTGAAGTTCATATATGTGGTGAAGCAAATTTGGTATTGAAATATCAAATAAAAATTCATAGATTGTAAGAGAAATTATAAAAAAAAATACAAAGCAAATATGGTCATAATTTTACTGAAATATCCGAATTAGTTATAATCTTGAATGATTAAATAAATCCTTTAAATTTAAGCTTCTTTCAATTCAAAATAACCTGCCACTTCAGATTTGAACTTAAAATTTTGACTGATTTTCACTTGTAATAATCGGTTATTAACAGAATTGAATATAGTTTAAAAATACAATTAAGTTAAATTAGCAATTTTAAATGGATGAGAGTTACGATGTAGATGAGATTAAAGAAGAAAATCAAATTAAATTTTTGAGATAAGAAATTAAGTTTGATTATCATATTAGTGAGATTATATTTATTTTATTTCACATAAAAACTATGGAAATCTGAATCATAAACTAGGGATCAAAATTTTCCGCATATATATATTTCTACAGAATTGCAAGCCCTAGAAATTCAGAATTGAAATATAAACAGCAACTAAAAAAAGCGACGGAGGGATGGATCTAACCAACAACAAAGAAGGGAGAATCAGGCCGATTTTCGGCGATCGCCGGAAATTCAGCTCCGTCGAGCTTTTGCCTTGTGACCGACTCCAGATTTGCCGAAGATTCCGCAGAACCCGCAGCCGGAGACCCTAGGGGAAGGAGGGTCAACCGCGGGGGAAACCTTGCCGGTGCGGTGAGTCCTTCCGGCGCCGGAGGATCGGCTGCGCTCCATCCGGCCGATCGTTCCCACGCTCTGCGAGGATCCGAGCTCCTTGTGATCCGCCTCTTCTCCCTTCGGCTCCGATTTGTTCATCTCCCCCGGCAGGAATCTGTCCTCCCATACTAGCCCCGATGATCCTGATCTCCTGAAGGTCTCCGAAGACCTCTGCAATCCAGCCATCTCTCTCTCTCTCTCTCTCTCAGAATTAATGAAGAAGACAAAGGGGGGAGATAATTGAGAATGTTCAGGGGGAAGGTGAAGACCAAACGAAAGAGGCAGAGCTGAGGGGGCTTCTGGAAACTACTTCACAGAATTAGGCAGGGCTGTAAATGAACAAGTTTTCGGCGAATAGCTTAATACTCGACTCGTTCAAAATTTTTTCGTATTCGATTTATTAATATTAGTAAATAAACTTAAATATAATTTTATGAACTCAATTGATAAATAAACGAATTTGAATTAATATGATATTTTTTTAGAAATATTTTGTACATAGTTTTTATTATTAGTTTTGAGATATAAGAGCATATCCATGATTTTTTACGTTCATAAATGTAGATTTATACGAACTCGTTCGCGAACTATAAGAACCACGATCAAACCTGGTTTTATGTTTGAAAACTAAGCTCGAACAAACTCGAAATGAGCTCGAGCTTGACTTTATAAATGAAAATGAACATAAATAGAGCTTGGCTTAGCTCGGTTAGTTTACAACCCTAATTTTAGGTGGAGCGAAAAAAAATTATATATTTATCTCTCACTTCTTCTTGAATAGTTTGTTTAAATAGCATTAAATTCCAATTCTCCAATTTTACAATTTAATCTCAAATATTTCAAGAATGAAAAATACTATCTTAACAAATTTTTAAATAATTATAACCAGTAAAAAATCTTGTAATATTTTTGTCATATGTATTTAAAAGATTTATAATTAAGTTATAGAATAAGAGAAATTAAGTGGAATGTCTGTAAATTCCTTCTAAAAAAAATATACAATTAAATTTAATTTTATTCGATTGAAGCTAAAAAAAACTTATCAAATTTTTCTAAAACAATCCTATTAATATTTTTATATTTATTTTATATTATTTACAAATTTCAATATTAAAATTAATTTTATTTTACAATTTACACATATTTAAATAAAAAAAATTTAATTTTCTACTAAAACTTTAAATAGGCTGATATTTTATATTCAAAATATAAAATGTTACACATATTGTACTCTTCCTATTAAGGAGGAGAGATAATTAAATAGCTTTACGATTTTTCAAAAAAAATTTGAAATTAATATTAATATTTTAATCAGATAATTTTATTAAATCTTTTTAAAAAATTAAAATTACTATTATATACTATTCTCCATGTGCCATCGTAGCAGCCACTGCAGTTGAGGTGAGAGAAAGATAAATTATTTTTATAATTTTATGTTTAAAAATATATTTTATTTAATAGATGAATAAATTGATAAAATATTAATATCAATTTTAAAAATCTCATTATTTTTTAAATTATAAATTAATTTAAGATTATCTTCTAACTTCAAAAACTTTGATAATATTAATTTATCCCTATCTAAATAATAATGCAGTTGATCATTTGCATTATTTTTTATTAATTTGATTTAATTCGGCTGATGTATGCTGACTGCAATTTTGTTTGTTGTGAGATTTATTTTTCAAGAATAAAAAAGAAAATATTTTCTCTGCCATACAAATTAAAGAATTAGGTCAAAACATGACAGCTGGAAAAGATTCATAGGAACGATTCAGAGCCAGGCAAGTTAAAACATAATAAGTCGACCTACAGATATTCTAATCAAATTTGTAAAATTAGATATTTAAATTACATATTTAATAGTTATTTTCTATTAAATAAAAAAATAATTACTACATATCACACCATTTAATTTTATTTATGCCTTACTCATTCATTCTTAGTTAATTATGCTATGCACACTGAAAATATTATAAAATTTTACATACATATATTTTAATTTATTTTTATTATAATGAGTAATCATAATTTTTTAATAACCTAATTATAATTAAATTACAAAAAATCTGAGTCGTTCATCATATTATTTTAAAGATATTTAAATATATTTTGAATGAAAATCATAAAATCTTAATGTTTAGGTGGCGGCAAAGGAACGAGACATCCGCGACGTGAATTAATTTTAGGATAAATCAGCGCTTTATTGTGGTATTAAGGAAGAGAAAAAATGTATTATTAAGAGTAAAGATATAATTTTAATGATTTACTAACAGATTTTTTTTTCAAATAAATTTTTAATTAAGTTTTAACTAAAGTGTGTATACGTAAGATTTTATAATGTTTTGAGTGTGGATAGGGTAATTAATTAAAAATAGATGGGTAAGGTATAAATAAAATTAAATGGTGTGATATGTAGTTAATTATTTCTAAATAAAAATAAAATAAATATATATATATATATATATATTATATTTCAGTCAAACTAAAATACATAATTTGAAGCTTATTTATTTTACATCATTTATCATTTTATGTTGACTGATTGGTATTCGCCAAGGACAACAGCAATAAGTTATGCTCGTATAACATTACATCACAACAACATTAAATTAAATATTTTCTTAATTTTATTTTAAAATATATATAAAGTATAATAAAATTAATTTTTTATTTAAAAATTTTTATATAAAATATATGGTAAAATTGATTTTAATATTAAAATTTTATAAGTAATTTAAAATATTATTAATTTAATATTAAGATTTGTATTTTAATTCTAAGAGCCTGTTTGTTTGTAAAGTTAAATTTAAAAAACTTAAAATTAAATTTGTATAGAATTTTTTTTTATTAAAAATTGTGAATGATGTGAAATAAAATTAATTATTATATTGGAATATGTGATATAAAGTTAGTTATTACGTTGAGATATGTGAGGGATGTGATATAAGTTAGTTATTATTTTAGTAATGTACGTAGGATGTGAAATAAAGTTAATTTTTAATATTAAATTTTATGTGTGATGTGATATACCAGGTTAAAATTAAATTAAATTAATTTTTAACTTCAAAACAAACGGAGCTTGATTAATAGAAAACTCAACTTAGTAGAAATGGAGTTGGCCATACACCTAAATTAGATATAATAAGTTTCAATTTGATTCGAGTTTGAGTTAATTTTTATTGGATTCCATTAGCTTGAACCTTAATCACATTAACTCAAATCTTCTAAAGTTATTTGTTTATTTATTTATTTAAAACTTGCCCGTAAGTTTGTCTTATAAATATTTTAATTACAATGAACATATTTTTATATTTAAAAATTAGAGATTGAGTCAAACTCAACCTAATCCGAGCTCATGGCTCCAACTAATTAAGAGTGTTAATATGGATCGAAGATCGAAAATTGATCGAAAATCGATCGAAAATTGAATTGATTTTAGATTAAATTGAAATCGAGTCGATCTAAACTAGTCGACTAACGAGCCAAAAGTTTTGCTCGATAATTATTTTAAGCCGGGGTAGGCTCGGCTCGATCCAACTCGAAATCGGTTCGAATTAGAATATATTTTATATTATAATACATATATATAATATATATATATAATATTAAATATAATAT
>KZ451903.1:4149994-4211780 GCA_002786265.1 Apostasia shenzhenica | reverse complement strand
TTTAAATTATTTATTCGCATTGAAGCTAAAAAAAAAACTTATCAAATTCTAAAACAATCCTATAATATTTTCATATTTATTTTATTTATTTACAAATTTCAATATTAAAATTCATATTACAATACACAATATTTTTAAATAAAAAAATTTAATTTTCTACTAAAACTTAAATAGCTGAATCTTTATATCAAATATTAAAATGTTTACACAATTGTTAACTCTCCATTAAGGAGGAGAGATAAATTAAATAGAACTTTACGATTTTCAAAAAAAATTTGAAATTAAATAATATTTTAATCAGATAATGTTATTTAAATCTTTAAAAAATTAAAATTACTATTATATACATCTCCAGTGCCATCGTACAGCCCACTTGCAAGTTGAGTGAGAGAAAAGATAAAATTATTTTTATAATTATTTTAAAAATACTATGTTATTTTAATAGATGAATAAATTGATAAAATATTATATCAATTTTTAAAAATCTCAATTATTTTATAAATATAAATTAATTTAAGATTATCTTCAACTTCAAAAAAACTTTTGATAATATTAATATCCCTATCTAAATAAAATGCAGTTGATCATTTGCACTTATTTTTTATAATTTGATTAATTCGGCTATGTATGCTGACTGCAATTTTGTTTTGTAGATTTATTTTCAAGAATAAAAAAGAAGAAAAAATTTTCTCTGCCATACAAATTAAAGAATTAGGTCAAAACCCATGACAGCTGGAAAAGATTCATAGAAACGATTCAGAAGCCAGGCAAGTAAAACATAATAAGTCGACCTACAGATATTCTAATCAATTTTGTAAAATTAGATAATTTAAATTACATATTTAATATTATTTTCTATTAAATAAAAAATAATTACTACATGATCACACCATTTAATTTTATGTATGCCTTACTCATCATTCTTAGTTAATTATGCTATGCCATTGAAATATTAAAAATCTTAATACATATATTTAAATTTATTTTTATTATAATGAGTAATCATTAATTTTTAATAAACCTAATTATAATTAAATTACAAAAAAACTGAGTCGTCATCATATTCATGTAAGATATTTAAATATATTTTGAAATGAAAATCATAAAAATCTTAATTAGGTGCCGGCAAAAGGAACGAGACATCGCGACTGAATTAATTTTAGGATAAGATCAGCGCTTATTTGGTATTAAAGGAAGAGAAAAAAATGTATTATTAAGAGTAAAGATAAATTTGTTAATGATTTACTAAACAGATTTTTTTTCAAAATAAATTTTAATTAAGTTTTTAACTAAAATGTGTATACGTAAGATTTTTATAATGTTGTCTGAGTGGATAGGGATATTATTAATAAATAGATGGAGTAAGGTATAAATTAATTAAACGGTGTGATATGTAGTTAATTAATTTCTAAATAAAAATAAAATAAAGAATATATATATAATATATATATTATATTTCAGTCAAGCTAAAATACATAAATTTGAAGCTTATTTATTTACACATTTATCTCATTTTAATGTTGAACTGATTGGTATTCGCCAGGACAACAGCAATCAATTATGCTCGATAAACATTAACCATCACAACAACCATTAAATTAAATATTTTCTTAATTTTATTTTAAAAGTATATATAATAGCTATAATAAAATTAATTTTTTATTTTAAAAATTTTTTATATTTAAATATATGTAAAAATTGATATTTAAATGTAAACTTTTATAAGTAATTTAAAATATATTAATTTAATATTAAGATTTGTATGTTTAATTCTAAAGAGCCTGTTGTTGTAAGGATTAAATTTAAAAAACTTAAAAATAAATTGTATAGAATTATTTTTTTATTAAAAAATTTGATGAATGATGTTGAAATAAAATTTAATTATTATATTGAATTGTGATATTAAGTTAGTTATTACGTTGAGAATGTAAGGGATGTATATAAGTTAGTATTATTTAAAAGGGGTAAAAAAAATTTACGTTTAGGATGGGAAATAAAGTTAATTTTATATTTAAATGTTTAGTTCGATGAAATACCAGGTTAAATTAACTTAAATTAATTGTTAAGCTTCAAAACAAACGGAGCTTGTAATAAGAAAACTCAACTTAGAGAAATGGAGTTGCCATACACCAAAAATTAGATATAATAATTTCAATTGATCTCGAGTTGAGTTAATTTTTTATTGGATTCCATTAGCTTGAACCTTAAAATCAACATTAACTCAAAATCTTCTAAATGTATTTGTATTTAATTTATTTAAAACTTTGCCCGTAAAGTTTGTCTTATAAATATTTTAATTACAATGAACAATTTTTTATATTATAAAAATTAAGAGATTGAGTCAAACTTCAACCTAATCCGAGCTCATGGCCTCCAACTAATTAAGAGTGTTTAATAATGGATCCGAAGATCGAAAATTGATCGAAAAATCGATCGAAAATTGAATTGATTTTAGATTAAATTGAAATCGAGTCGATCTAAACTAGTCGGACAACGAGCCAAAAAGTTTTGCTCGATAATTATTTTAAGCCGTGGGTAGGCTCGGGCTCGATCCAACTCGAAATCGGTTCGAGAATTAGAATATATTTTTATATTATAATACATATATTATAATATATATAATATAATATAAAATAATTATAAATTATATTATTATAAACCGAGCCGATCTCGAGCCGGATCGAGTCGAGCTTACGCGGCTTGAAGATCGGTAAAAAAGCGATTCCAATTTATTTTTGAGTCTGGCTCGAAAGATGAATTCAAAAATGACTCGAAAGCGAATTTCGAAAATGTGACGAAATCGACTCCGAGTAGATCGATCGGATCGCTTAATAGCCCGGACCCAGCGTATGGCAACGTGACGCCCTTGATTGGGTTCCGACGCGCGCACCGCCGAAACCCAATAAACTTTCTCCCACTCAAGAAAATTATGTGGTGCGGACGGCGCACGTTGGTAGCCCCAATCAGGGGCACCACGTGTGCCCCGGACCCAGCTGATTATGGCACGTGCCGCTCTGACGGATCCGGACGAAGCAACCGCTCCCAAACCCAATAACTTCTCCCAGCTCAATTAGTCCATTCGAACCAACCAATCGTACCAAATCATCGGATTTCGCTTCTTTCGACTCTCTAGTCCGATCGCTCCTGCCTGGACAATCTGTTTGTGTGTAGTTTTAGCTGCTAGTGTTCTGTATTCTACAAGCTTGAATCCCGTCCAGCGTCAAAAATTTTATTAAATTAAAAGCCAGGAAAGTGTTTTAAAACTGCTAAGCCAACTGCATCCGCGCACTCTATTCGCGCGCAGCCGTGTTAATCTCTTACCAAACTCCTAATATAGCCCATAGCTGTATTCTAGCTACCAGCTCACTTATCGGCGCACGTCGCTGAAGCTCCCTTCCTTCTCCTCTGCTCTCTCATGCCATCTTCTTGCCTCCACTCCTCTGCTCCTCGGCGGCATTTGCGTCCCCAGGTTATGAGGAGCTGCATTAGAACATGCGCGCCGATCGCTCGCTTCTTGGGCTCTGCAGCCCTTTTCTTCTCTATGGAGCCCCTGCCCTGGCAGCCTCTCCTCTGCGACGGATCACGCTCCGTGGGGTCATCCTATTCACAGTCTTCCTCAATACGTGATTTCTCGAGGTTTCTGCTCCGTTTTCTCATTGAACACTGCGGTGCGCCCTTATCTTCTCTATTACGTGCCCACCACAGGCTTCTCCTCGACGCTCCCCGGACCGGCCGCTGCCGCCTAGCGACGCTATGGGCATAGCTACGACCTGCACTCACGTACGTGGAAGTTTTCCTTTCGAATAGCTGATTTTCAATTTATCTCGCTTAGCTTATCTCTAGTTAATATAACACTCTTCTCCTTTTCTTAGTCAACCACTTTATTAACACCTATTTTAATCTTACTTTTAAAACTCATGCCAGATTCACCATTGCCCATTGGGAAGTAAAAGGTAGTAACTACTGTCTGATGGACACTAGTGATGGTTATCTAACTGTCTTGCACATTCTGACCCATCTGATAATTTTCTTGGTAATATACTTCTCTGCTGCTTTTTTGTTGGCCGTTTGATTAAAAGTGACTAATCCTTAACTTTCTTGTGTACGTGTGGCTTCAATGAGATAAGAGCTTGAATCTTGATGCTTTGCTGGTTCAATAGGAAATTCAACTTGTAAATTTTTCTAACAATAGTGCCTTTTTATTCTTCACTTTCTCTTGAAGATGTGAGAGAACTTCAATTATCAACTGATGTCATATTAAGCTGCCAATACCTGAATATGGAGAATTCACGTGACACCACACCAAATTAGTGAATATTATAAATTTATATATTCCAATTCTCAAAAACAATAAAACTCATAAAAAAAATTAATTACAATATTACTAGTACCACACTCGTAATAACTCCTCATAAGCATACTTTGTTGGAAGAATATTCTGTTTTGTAACATCTGCTTAGTTCGTAACATATTGGCCCCAGTTTTGATCTAGACTTTAACAGATTAACCTGGTATTAATATTTAACCAGCATATCACATCACAATAAAATAATATAAAAATTAAATTATTCACCATTTTTCCTACCACATATTACTTAAATATAACTAACTAATCACATCCCTCACAATATATCCACATAAAAACTAACTTTATATCACAATCCCACATCATTCCACAAATAATAACTAACCTTTATTCACATCATCATTCACAACTTTCAATAAAAAAATATCTCCATCCAAATTTAATTTTAACCTTCTTAAATTTAACCTTACAAACAAACACACCCAATGTGTTCTAGCTCTCATGAAGTAAAACAGTGTCAGATAAAATCATCCAATTTATTTTATATTGTCTTTTAGATCTCCATCAATTCAATTCAATTTTTGGGATCTGATGTTTCTAACTAAAATTAAAATAAAGGTTAAACTTGGATAAGATATTATAACAGGGGCCAAAGAAAATGTATAAAGTATAATTTGTAATTGAAGTTCTTCATTTAGTTTTGTAATTTTGAGAGTTGATTGTAAATTCTGCAATATTTACTAAATATAATGTTGTATACGTAGTTCTGTTATATTGGTTTTTTTTAATTCCCCTAGATTAGACTTTATAGAGACTTCGGTGTTATCTTTTCATGTTCTTTTAGCCTAATAAGATTGTTATGGATAGAAAATTTTTTTTACAATGATCATTTGTTTAAGTAAGTTGAAGATCATTGGTGCTGTGTGTCTTTCATATCATTTTTTGTTGTTGTCATAAGTGTTCTTATCTATCATAATTTTTTCTCATTTCTTTATTCAACATTTTCTCTAAAATATAAACTGATTATAACCATTGAAAATTCAGCAATAAAGAACCTCTTACCTGTAACTGGGCATGCTTTTGGTGTTGTTTCAAATAACCAGGGAACTCAAATTAGTTCAAATGCAGATTTATGGTTTGACTATGATAATGTGAATTCAGGGATTACATTTCCTTCTAAGTTCCCCATAGTTCCTGCTACATTTTCTTCCAGTTTGTCTCCAGTAATTAATAGAACTCACCATGCTATCGTTCCTTCTCAAATTAGTTGTTGGGGTGCTATCTACGTTACTTATTGTTCCTTCTCAAATTGGTTGTGGGAGTGCTATTTAGGTTATAGGATTCTATATCCTATTTCAGATGGGTTACAACCTTCATGGAAGGTTATGACTCCGGCTTCGTTATTGCATATATCCTTCACGAAGTGATTCACCTAATCTCTACCATAGAACATTTTTTGGATCCCTCTGCTTATTGTACACTACGTGGATTTACTTTGCCGCATACTGACCATGGATTGTACATACTAATGGTGTACAAATAATAATGGTGACATGGATATTGTTGTTTGTACACCACATGTATCCCGTGCAATAATGGTGTACTATCTTCTTTGTGCTTTCAGAAATCATACAAATCAAGATGATTCAAGCATGCAAAATCCATGTGGCCTCATCTTTATATAATCCACAACAACACTTTGGTTCTCCTAAAGGCCCAAACACTTTGAGTTATTAAGGTTCTTAATTTCATGTGCAACCACCAAACCTCATCAATTTGTTGTGACAAGTGATAAGCTTGTGCAAAAGCACCAATTGGCTCGTATCTGACGAGTGACAAAGTATATCTCGAAGAGACCACACCACAAAAGAAAATACAGAAATTCACGTGATTGGGCCTTCAATCAGGCCTACATCCACGAGAGAAGAGAAGAATATTCTATTAGCAAAGAAACTGCAATTAGTGACTTATGGAATAGAGAGCAACAGGTACTCTTTTCCAAATCCCAGAAGTACACCAAAATTTTCATGATATTGCTTCAAGATATCTCTAATCGAGCAGATTTGCTGAAGATAGAGAAGAGCTCACAAATGACATACCAAAGGTCTCAACGATGATTCAAACTTGGAAGATTACCAGCATGCATCGAAGATGGGAACATAAAGAAGCTTCATATACCAACTCGGTTGACTCCACATTGTCAACAGAAGATTAATCTCTACCATAGAACACTTTCTGAATCCCTCGGCCTACTGCTGACTAAGACGGATTTAGTCTTTTGCACACTGAACATTTAAATAGCTATCGGTTATATCTCCAAGCAGCAAACTTCAAGCAAATTTATTGTAATAAACTCAAAACTAAATACCCAAATATTATGTTGGAATCTGATTTCAATATTAACTGTTCTTGTTTGACTTCTGTTTAATACTTCTAATGCTGCACTCACTCTGGCCTTTTCTAGTGCTTCCTTTTAAATGAGCATTGTAGAATCATTAAATGCCTGAGTTTCTTTGGTATCTCTGACATCATAGTATAATTGAAGTCATATTATCATCATCAATAGACTGTCTGAAATCATATATGATTCTCTTCAACAGATCATATACTACGAAGGGTAAATTCCTAAATGTAATGGTTCAGAGAAACATGTATCTGAATGCATGGACCATCAAATCTAAGGAACCAGTATGCAATTTACCTATTATGAATAATTGTATAATTTAGGAATGTTTCTGAAGGTTTATTCTCTATTATTGCAGCAAATCAGGATTACCCTGTTGCATTAGGCTCAAATGGTAACTTCTTATCTTGGTTTAAGTAATTGAAAATTATCTGTAGAGTAGGACTGTTGAGGTTGCTCAAAGTTCACTCGAATTTGGACTTGAACGGAGCTCGACTAATTTCGAGATGAGCTTGTTAGACTCGAAATCGTTTCGAGTTTGAGCTGGTACTAGCACACCTGCTGGAACTCGACTCAAATTTTTGGCCTCTGCTTAAACTATAGATTGTGAGGTCAATTTCATGATTCCCATTATAGTGATGCAAATGGAATAGCATCTAGAACTGAAAGACAATAAACTATAGATCAATTGCATGCTTACATCAAGATATGTGGGAAAATGATTTAGTTCAAGATTAGTGCCAAGCTGCTGTCATATTTAGTTCAAGATTAGTCAAATATAATCTCATTATCATTCTAAATTTTTTTCCTCAACCAATTCCTGCAATTTGTAAATCTTAATTCATGTTTGGATGATGATTTTTATATGTATGGTCCGTATTCTATTTTATAGCATCTCCGTGTTGAGTCCATACTTCTTAAATGTTGCTACATTATTGAGTAATATAAAATTACATCATTACATAGATATTTATTTGTTATAATCTTATTTTATTTTATTTTATTTTGTTTATTTCTATTCAATGAATCAAGTTTTTTTTTATGCTTCTTAGCTTTTGGAAATTTGTCCTGTGGACGATTTTCCTAGCATTATACATATGCATGAGCAATACTCATAATAGATACACCAAGTTATGAGTATAAAGACATTTATTATATAACATTAAATTAAATGCCTCATAAATATTAATCAAAATAAATTAACAAAGATATCTTGACTTGATACATGGTATAGCTCTTGCTGCAGTTTACTGGATTTAATAGGGAAGGAGGCACACAACACGTGAAAGAAAATTTTCACAAATTTGAGAATTTTAATTATGCAAAAAACTTCTAATACAATAATTTGTAGAGTCTATATATATGAAAATATGAAAAATTAACTCAAAATAGAAATACATAAATTTTAGCCCACTAATAGCTTAGAGAAAGTCAGCTTAGATTATTTGGACATCTAAATTGTAGGTCGATTGAAGCTCCAGTTAGAAAATTTGAGTTATTAGATTTTGCCCATGTACAAAGAAGAAGAGGGAGATTAAGAAGACATGGCAAGAAACTATAAGGAGTGATCTTAGTTACTTAAACTTAGATAAGAGTTTGGTAACTAATAGAGCGTAATAGAAACAAAGGATTTATGTAGTTGACCTCACCTAGTGGGATTAAGGTTTAGTTATTGTTGTAGTAGCTTGAATTATGCCAACTTGAGACTGAATATTGAAAATGATACATCCGTAGCAAAAGTTATGATCAGTTTAATAAACGTGTTAAAATCACCTCCAAAATATATTAATTGTATTGAGTCAACTTGGATTTAATTTGATCAATTTTGTCCAAGTATTCTAATATCATGATCACTGTTAGATCCTAATCCCAGACTTTGAATTGGTAGGAAACTACTAACATAATGAAGTGTTAAATTAATATTAGGTCATAAAAAAATGGTATGTATGTATGATTGTGATGACTTATGGTAGAAGAATGTGGGGAATAATTATTAAGTGATGCTCTAAGAAAAAAAAGAATCACTGAAACAAAATGTAATTTTTAATAGCTTTTAGGTCAAATGATGAGTAGTGAGAGGGGCACAAAAATGAATTATATTATACAGAAAAAAAGAGTTCTTGAGCTATATAAGTAAATCATGTGATTCCAAATAGTACGGAGTATTTTAGGAAAAAATTGTGAGGTTAATGATGAGAAAAAACTCTATAATTAAATGTATTTGAGTTGGAGTAGTACTACGATAGATGATCCTCCTGAAAAACATTTAAGTCAGATAATTTCTTAAAATCAAAATAAGTAATATATTTATATTTGAATCAAAAGATATTACAATAATATTAATAATGCTAATAATAATATGAATACTAGTAATAGTAAATAAATAAAAATTGCCAAGCTGATTCCTTGTGCTTAACAAAGGTTTGGCAAAGTAGATTGCATGTAGCCAACCCTTTTTTTTTATATAGAAATGTTGGCCAACCCTTTTATTCCTTGTTTAGAAGGAATTCGACTTCAGTTAAGTTTTCATTTCGAGTTTCCACTAGCCGCTTCCTTTAGACCTCGTTTGGTTCGAATTATTTTTTTTAATAAGAATTTTTTATTTTTTATTTTTTATGTTTAATAGAAAAGAAATTTATTTTAAAATTAAAAAGTGTGGAAAATATGAAATAAAGTTAATTCTAATATTCATATTTGTGTTGGATGTGAAATAAAATTTATAATTAAAATTTATATTGGGTAAAAAAAAATGCTACGAATCAAAAGAGCCTCTACTGTTAATTTGCAAAAGGCTTCCTGCTTTCTCCACTAATTTGTTTAGGGATAATTATAAATATAGCATCTAAAATATCTTATTTGCAGGTTAAGCACTCAATTTTTAGTGTTTATCATAAATTATAGTATAATCATCTTACATGTTCTTTTTGTCCTTTTTTCCTTGTAGTACAAGATGTGTTACTAGTGAAAAAAAAAACTTAGGACTTATTTGATAATAAAATCAATTTAATTTTATCATAAAATTTATGATATTATTTTGATATTTGTGTATAATAAAAAAAATAGTTAGTTATATTAAAAGTTATATATGATGTAAAATAAAGTTAATTAATATATTGAAAATGATATAGTATATAAAATAAAATAGATTTGTTTATAAAAATTAATTTAATATTATTTTTTAAATTTTTATAATGAATGAATTAGTTTGGTCTTCAATATTATTAAAATATTATGAGGATTAGCCAACATACATAAATTATAAATATTAATATTTGATTTTTTTTAATATATAAGATAATTATAAGTTTTATGTCATAGATACCCATTATGGTAGGATTACTAGAACATTTAAAAAAGAGTTTATGTTGAATTCAATGCTAGTGAAATTTTAAATAGGTGATGCATTGAATTCATATCCTTTTTTATTTGAAAAATGCTACACATTTTTAATAACTTATTAATAAATTAAAAAAATCACAATTTAAGCCTTTAATTTAATTAAGTATTCAGTAAATCAGAACTTAATTTATTAAATAATTTAATAAATTAAAATTTTAAATTATAATTAGTTAATTTATTGGTCACTGAAACTGCCGTGTATGACTTTTATTTATTACAAAAAAAGGTAAAGATTAGGTGAAATAAATTGGAGGCAAAATAATTTTGGGGTTTTTATGTACAGGACATAAAATTTACACAAAATTAATCATTTCATCATTAATTCATAAATATTACCACTATTACATCATATTCATTTAAATTTTACGCATTTCACATATTTCACATATTTCATATACTTTATAATATTATATATAAATTAAAATGCATAAATTCATTAATATTTAAATTCTAATATATATTTTTATTTTTTACTGTGAACACGTCAATTTTCTTACTTCAATTAAAAATTATAGTCATGTGGATTTAAATTTGACACCCTAATTGAAAATTTTAAATAGAATAAATAAATTAAAGAAATGTGAAGTTCACTATCAAAGAATATGGTATGAAATATATGAAATGCGTAAAATTTAAATGAATATGGTGTGATAGTGGTAATATTTATGAATTGATGGTGAAATGAGTAATTTCATATAAATTTCATGTGTTGTATGTAAAAACCCCATGATATATATAAAATCTAGATAAATTAGATTTAAATGTACATATTTTAGTTGATCGAATTAACTGCTAAAATAGGCAGGTGTGATAAAAGTTATATGATTATTAAATTAGATAAATCTGTGGCACCTTGTTGAATTTGAATAATTTGCTCTATTAATAAACATTATTTATATTATACTGTCTGTTTTTAAAATTATTTTTAATTAGGGTAAAAACTTAATAACAGTTGGTATGATTATTTTTGTCATAAAATTGGTGAAAAATTTAAAATAAAATTAATTTTATAAAATAAGTTTTTTTTAAAATTTAAGTTAATATGAAATAAAATTTATTTTTAATGTGGAGTTTAGTTAATATTGAATATGACTAAGAAAATTTTTTTATTACTATTTAATTTTAAAATTATTAACAAACCTATTATTCATGCTAAATAAAATAAATTAATAATAATAGAGTATAGAATGCAGAGGTAAAATATATAAGAATATTATAGAAAATACAAGAAAATATATGTGATTCAGTTAATTTAGTGTCTACATTCACAGCTTGAAGATAAAAACTCAACAAAATAAACAAAATTCTAAAAATAGATATATAAAATGGCTTGAAAAAAAAAATAATATCACTTTAAAATCAATTTTTATATCAATTTATTAACCATAATCCATTAAGTTATATATAATGTTGGAAAGGCCTTCTTTCAAATGCAAAAATTAAATTTTTTTAAATTCAAAGTTTGTCGAGAAAACTATAGTCAAATACTCCAAATCAATTCAAATTCGAATTTAACTCATTCCCAATCGAGATTAATGTGCTCAAAGCTCGTACCATCATACTTTCACATATTTATTAATTAATCTTACGATATATTTAGCCAAAACAAAACCTAAGAAAAATAAAAATAAAACTAATCTTGAATTAGATATTCAATCGTCTTATTGACCAGCTATCCATCTTAAATGTTGATGCCCGATCCTTCAACTATCTTCGCACTCGACTTGATCGCTTAGATCATTATCGTGCCCATCTTTTGATGATACAAGTTGAATCATCGATCTTGCTACCAATCATTTGAATATAATTGAGTTAACTTATAGTCATCGCTGAAAGTTCATAATCAATACTGAAATTTGTTGCTTAGATATTAAAATACTTAGACATACGAAGGAACAAATAGATATTATCTTCAATTTTAGAAACACAGGTGATGCTTTTTAAACACGTATTTGGTCTAACCTCCAAATCAATAGAGCAATTTTTTAGTTTGCCACACGAACCATTCGACGCCAAACCACTAGATGCCATATGCACGCTTTAAAGTGCAGAACTTAATAATTTTTCTAATTGTAGGGACCTCTAGAAGTTTTACTCTAAGTTTTATTTTAGTCAGTTTGCTAATTTGGATCGACTTAATCTTGATTCGATCCAAAATTTACTTTAACTTTCGATTGATCTTCAAACATCTAGCCGAATTAAAACCTTAGTCGAGATTACATTATTTTGCTCGGCGCGTTTGCATGAGAACAGTAGAGAACATTTAATATGAATCTAGAATGAAAGTCTACTAGTAGTAGTATTTTATGAATGTGTGATACTTATACATAATATACGTTAATAATAAATAAATATCATCATAAATCTTTTAGATGTTTTTTTATATAAATAATGAGATTTAGATGCTAATGAGGTAGGAATGAGAATTTTAAGTGAAACCTCATCTATTTTATTATAATGATAGGAGATTTCCAGAGGGAGAAAAATCGTTTCCCGTCGTTGATTTCGTTTGGCGTTTCGTCTCATTTCATATAACGTGTTTCCTGTTGCTGATTACAATTAATGCTCGACGATTTTTCTTTGTGGGGGTGAACAAGGAGCTGGACAAGGGGAAATGTCCGGCGGACGCGAGGGTTGTCAAAGGGGCGAGCGGTGAGACTGGGGCCACGGTTTTTGCAGGGCCTACGAATGGAAAGACTGGGCGATGGTGTCGGCAGAGCCTGCGACGGCGAGGTGAGGAGTCAGATGATAGGCAGCCTCTGTGTGTGCGGAAGAAAAACAGAAGAAAAAGAGGCGGCCCGCGGCCAAACTCGAAAGGGCAAAGGGACATAAGCGAAAATTTTGCTCGAAGAAGAAAGCCGACAAACGGGGAGCTGATTTCTTTTGGCATTTCATCTCGTTTAGTAAAAAGGCTTGAAGCTTGTGCTCAATTTCATTTGAAAGGGATAATTATTCCTTTCTTTTTATTTGAATAAAAATAAGATAATTATGAGATCACAATCATTATAAATGGACATCAATTTGTAATTTAATTTGTGATTTTAAGTTTCATCAATTTTAAAACTCATTGATATCGATCGTTTATCATTAAAACTCTCGTATTTTTAAAACAAAAAAACCAAGATGATGGCATGTTTTATGTTAAAATTGCTGAAATTGTACGTACAATTTACGAGCGAGTTTTAAAATCAAAATCGAGTTTTAAAATTTTGGTTTCATTTGAATTTAAGTCATTTGTGCATTTTAATTTGGTTCAATAAGACAAAAAAAAGTTGGTTTTGAACTATTTTTTTATTTTTATTTTAAAAAAGTTTGTTGAATCCAAACGAACAATTGTCGAACAAATTTATAATTGCACTTAATATTTATTACACCAAAATTTAATTATTTTATATATGTTACTTAATTTTTTAATAATACATATTCGCCACAAAAAGTATATTAAAGTTATAATAATTATTATATATATATATATACAACAATTTTATGATATAAATTATTTATAAATTATAATTAAATATTAAATATGTAAAATAGTTAAATTTTAGAGTCACATGCTTTGTATTTTTTTAATAATTTTTTAGATATTAATTCATGAAATATTCTCTCACTTTTTTGAATTATTCAGTATTTGAGTGAAAAGAAAAAAAGAAGGTAAATTAGTGAATGATATAGAATTATGGAAGTATTTCAAAATAGAGTGAATGGAATTTGATTTTCTCTTTCTCTCATTAAAAAAAAAAGAAATTGTAATTAATTCAAATGATAAGGAGAATTTATAATTGTCCTTAAAGATTTAATTTACCCTCAAATAATAGACAAATTCCTTAGATTAAGCGTTTTTTTAATTAAAATTAAATTTCTTTTGTGATAAATAGCCACAATTATAATGTCATGAGCATACCCACTCTAATTATATTTTAGAACTCTAAAATGTCCTATTTAAAATTAGGGGTTTAAATAGAAGATATACAATCCTATCCAAATTATGTGTTTGGCTCAAAATACTTCAAAAATTATATATATATATATATATATATGAATATATATATATATATATATATATATATATATATATAACACTATATATATATATATATATATATATATATATATATATACCTATATATATATATATATATATATATATTATAGTAAATATTTAAAGTTTACATCTTATTGTATTAAGTTTTAGGTGTTTTACACATAGCATAATAAAAAATCGCTTTAACAGTGTCGGAAAGGAATGTAATTTTAGAATTTAGTGTGAAATATATATGTAATATTTAAAATTTTGAATAAAGCGTTTAATTTAGGTATAATTTTATGCGATGTACGTAAATCTCTCGAATCTTTAAGCAATGAAAAACATGCTTTGCTTACAAAATTATTTGTTCAAATATTCAATTTTGATTATTTTAAAATGAAAACTTGAATTTAGGTGGTCGTTTTGAAGCCTTTGTAACTAGTTGTAGAATTGAGGACCTATATACAATTTTACCCTGAAAAATAATATAATTTGATGCTTTTTGAAATATATGTGGCAGACATAAGTTGCCATCCTCATCACTCATAGGTGTTGCTTTCACACAAATAGAAGTATTACAACCGTAAAGTTATCATCGAGTTAAATTCAAGCCAAGTTTAGTTCGCTAACTTCGTGTAGTGCTTTTGTCGAGCTAATCTGATATTAGTTCAAGATTATCAAAATTTTTTTATTTGATTTTGATTTAATCAAAGCTACTGATAACGTATTATCTTCAAAGCTTTGATATAAATATAATATTATATATAAACACGATGGTACGTATTATACATTAATAAAATTAATAATATATATGAAATAAAAAAAAATTTTATATGTAAAACTATTATATTTATACATTACATTGTTGTGCCTATACAGAACGCAAATATTATTACTTTGTGGTTACTGCATATCGATGCTTTATATATTTGTTAGTCCAAAAAAATAATTTATTTATAAGATATTTGTCGTCTGTAAAATGGCCTAACTAGAGCCTCTAATAATTAAGTAGTATCAAATTTGATGATTTAGTTGAGATCAAAATGTTGTTGTATTAGTTCCCACGAGTTTTGCTACTTCAATAATAGAACGCGCTATTATGATCTATTTATATATATATATATATATATATATATATATAATATGTATATGATATAGATATTAGAAAAATATAATATATATGTTTATACGTATATCAAGCCATTTAATCATGAATCACAGAAAATTGAATCGAATAAAATACGAGCGAGTTTAGCTTTGGGTTTCAAATAAAATTAGGGATAGTAATTTTATTGCATCTGTTTTTGTATAATCTCTCACGTTCAGGAATATCTTTATCCCAAGATATTTTTCTTCTTTTGAAATATCATAATTGTTGTACTTTTTCTACTTTTTCTTTGCATTGTGAAAGATCAAAACCACAAATTTCATCTCTCTATTTATAGTATTAATTTAAGGGCAAATTACACCCAAGTCTCCGAGTTTAACGATTAATATCGTGCAGGTCCACAATTTTTAAATTATAATATTAGGGTCCCTCAGTTTTAATAAATTATCAAATGGGTTTTTTTTATTTTTTTATTATTAAAATTTTAAAAATTATCATTTTACCCGTTGCCCCTCTCTTTCTCCTCCCGATCCGGTGCATGTGCGGGCCCGCTCGGCTGCTGGCGGGTTATCGGGAGGAGAGAGAGGGGAAAGGGTAAAATGGTAATTTTAAAAAATATTAATAATAAAAAAATAAAAAAAGACTCATTTGATAATTTATTAAAACTGAGGGACCCCAATGTTAATCTAAAAAAAGTGGACATGCGCGATATTAATCGTTAAACTCGGAGACTTGGGTGTAATTTGCCCTTAATTTAATTTAAGAAATAATTACACCCAGGTTCTTGGGTTTAATGCTTAATAACGCATAGGTCTACGATTTTAAAATTTAACATCGAGGTCCTTGAATTTAATATATTATTAAATGAGTACTTTTTAAAAATTTTTATTATTAATCATTTTTTTAAAATTACCATTATACCTTCAGCATCTCTCTCTCCTCCCTGCCTCTCTCTCTCCTTCCCGAGATTATAATAGTAATTTTAAAAAAAATTTAATGATAAAAAATTAAAAAAAAGACCCATTTGATAATTTATTAAAACTCAGGGATCTCAATGTTATAATTTTAAAAATATGAACCTGTGTGTTATTAAGCGTTAAATTCAAGAACCTGATTATAATTATCCCTTAATTTAATAATCATATATATAATTTTGTGTTAACTAATTAACATATGAAAATTCTAGGAGCTTAGTATTAGGCTATATTAATACTTATATAATTCATAAATTATTATATATTGTTTGTTAAATTATTTACACTTGGTTCTGTTTGGCAACTGGTTAAAAAAATAGCTTATCTTAATCATGATCAAAATCTTAAATTTATTTCAAAAAAAAATTAAAAATTATTTTATATCTCATCCTACGCAAATTTCAACATTAAACAATCACTTTATTTCACATCCAACATAATTTTTAATATAACTAACTCATTTTATTTCGCATCATACACATTTTTTTAAAAAATTTTACAAAATTTTTTCAAATCATATTTTTTTCAAATTTTCTTACGTTTATTAGTTTTTCTAGCTCCGCGAATTATAGAAAAGGGTTTTGATCACAATAAATAAAAGATTTTTGATCACAAAATGTGTCAACAATTTAATTTAAAGATTCCTCAAAAAATTAAGTTGAAGTGGAAAAATAATGAACATGCATGCCATCCACACACTTTCAACGGCTCACATCGCATAATAAATTTGCTGAGAAAAAAAAATTTTATTTTCTTAAATTCTTAATCGAAATGACATGTTCAACAGAGAGAAATTTATAACAAAAAGGCATCGCATATTATTTATTTGTGAAATTATTTTTAATTGAATAATAATAATTTTTAATGTGATATTTTTATTTTAAATAAAATTAATTTTTTATTTTAAAATTTATATAAAATATAAAATAAAATTAATCTTAGAATTTAGAATAATATTATTTTATTATAAGATAGCAGCTCTGAAACATTTTTATAAAAAATGTTGGTCATAAGATGAAAAATATTTAATATTAATTAATTGATAATATATATTGTTATTTTTTAATGTATAGAAATTTCATATTTTAACTCAGTTAAATATAGAAATTAATTTATTTTAAAAAAACTTTGATTCTGAATAAAATCTTTAATACTCACTGAAATTCTAAAATTTTAATAAAAATATGGATAAATTACATTCAGGTTTCTGAGTTTAAAGCTCAATAACACACAGATTAATATTTTTTAAAATTATAACATCGATGTCCCTAAATTTTTATTAAATTATCAAATAAATTCTTTTTTATTTTTTATTATACCCCTCTCTCTCCTACCGATGACCGTCCCTCGCATGTGCAGGGATCAGTGAGAGAGAGAGGAGGAGGAGAGAGAGAGTGAGGATATAATAGTAATTTTAATTTTTTTTAATAATAAAAAAAAATTATTTGATAATTTATTAAAAACTCAGAGACTCCGATGTTATAATTTTAAAAACGTGAATCTGTGCGTTATTGAGCCTTAAACTCAAGAATCTGGGTGTAATTTATCCTAAATATTATATTATAATATATATATATTGTTCTAGGGAACTGTAAATTAAAAATATTTAAAATATTTTCTGGCGAAATGAATTACTTGGTAGAAATTAGCGCTGAGCATGGAAAAAAAAAAGTTATTCGCTTCTAATTGCACACGTGGAACTTTCAACATCGCATTTAACTCGTTCTTTATATTGTGAAAAAAAAAGAATAAGCATTTTAAGCCCTAAATATGTGACGTAAGATGGCAGTTAAAATTACAGACTCAGACTTACATTATTAGACCTAATTGTAAGAACATAAAAATTAACCTCAACAAATCTCCTGACTGCTGATTACGCGGTACCGATAGCATTGCCCATCGCTAAATCGACGTTAATATGAACCATTATCAGCGTATTCATTTGCCCGGTGTTTTCAAAATCGGACCGGACCGGGCGGTTCGACCGGTTCAACCGGGAACCGGCCCAAGGTCCGGTCTGGTTCAACATTAGAACCGAAATCAGCTAAAAACTGGGTTGGACCGGTAAAAACCGGGTTGAACCGGTAAAAACCGGTCCAACCGCCAAACCGAAAAAATCGGTCAAACTGGAATTATTATTTGAGTTTCTTATTTTATTTTTATACATTGATATTTGAGCATTAATATTTTAATATTAATATTATATTTTGAATAATAATTTTTTATATAATGGATGTTTAACTGATTTATTAATTTTTTTCATGAATTTATTTCGAATTGTTATAAAAGAGAGTATTTTAAATGACAAATTGACAAAAAAAATAATTGTATTCATTTTGTTTTGTTTTTTATTTTTTTATATATTTTTTGTGGTAGTAAATTTTTAAATTAGTTATATTATTTTTTTCAAAATATTTTTTATCATATTTTAAAAGTTAGTCTCACACTTAAAAAATTTATATTTAATTATGATGTAATTATTAAGTCATCCAGTTGAACCACGGTTCAACCGGTTGAACCGATAAAACCATGAATCGGTCGATTGACCGGTTCGATCTTCGGTCCGGTTCTGAAAACCTTGAATTTTGCCTTGGCAAGTGTCACTGATGCCAACAATTTTGTTCAGCGTCAGTTCAGTCGATGTTGATGATTTTATTAGCGTCAAGCATGGAATGCGACGCTAAATTATTGTTAATAATATAAGCTGTTGAAAAACTATCGATGATTTAAATTATTAGTGTCCTGTATTTGCTCGATGCTGGTGACACTGATGTATGTTTTTCTTGTATATATTTATCTATGTTTTATATATATTTATGTGTATATATATATATATTAATAATATATATGCATATATATTATTAATCATTTTCATGTATATATGTTTGTTTATAGGTAAGGGTAAGATCTAGTATTGCTTGAAGATTGATAGTTGCTCGATATTTTGACTTTGATTTATTGAGCTGAGCTGCAAGCTATGATCAGATTGGATCAAACTTTGCACGATCTCTATCTTGCAAATATAAATAATTATTTATTATGCATACATAATTACATCTTAGTTATGTTTAGGATATTTATTATATTTATTTAATTTCAAATGATGTTAGATGCAATTTATTTTTTATTTTTTTATTTAATTTAAATTTTTTGAAGAATTAAAGTTCAAGCTAGCTCAATCTTTAATTGAAATGAAAAGAGCCGAGTTTAATCCGTGCTTAACTATATATGCGGCTCGACTGGAACTTAGATAGTTCGATCCCATTCCTCTATATATATATATATATATATATATATATATATATATATTGAAATGATTAGAAACGCTACTTTTACAATATCATATGGGTAATCTTATTAATCTTCTAAAAGTAAAAAAAAAAACTTATACGATAATATTCTATAAACTTATATATAAATGTTAAATGACAAAATTTAGAAGGAGGAGATAAGAAGAGTCGTGAATTTTAAAATTTTTCGAATAGAAATATGAAATGCCACATAACGTTATTCACACATTTGATCAGTTGCATATTAATATGAAACACGATCGTGATGATTTTCACAGACTTATACGATCGTGATGGCTTCATGAAAAATTTATCATGGTTTTTTTTTTTTTTTTTGGCAATAACATCTTGCATTCAACAAAACTTCTGAATAACAAAAGAAAAAAATTAATATTTTATATCTTATAAATTTTAATATAAAAATACTTTATTTCACATCTCATATATACATATTAATATAATAAATAATCTTTATTTCAAAATCAGCATATGTCCTTATCCATGATAACATTTAGAATAAATTGCATATAAATTCCTAAAATCTTAGACTTTTTACTTGTCAATTTATAAGTTTTTAATTATTACACTTAGGTCTCTAAAATCTTTGAATTTGTATAAGTTGATAAAAAGATTTTGAATTATTATATTTAGGTCCCTATAGTTAGCAATTTATTACTGCTTGGTCCCTACATGCATTTTAATATTGTATATTTAGCATATAAAAATTCTAAAACCTAAATAATCTGTGATACAAAATTATATATCAACATGTAAATAAGACCTCATAAATTTAATTACATTCAATTTATCCTATTACTCATGAAAGTTTAGAGGCATCTACATACATATCTCTCAGTTCTTTTTCATTTATATATTAAACATTATATTCTTTTATTTTATAAACTTAATCTTTAAAATCTTGTAAGAATGAAAAAATATAACGGTATTGTCCTCTTTGATTTAAGAAAATATATTATTTTTAATACTTCTCAGAAAGTCGCTCATCCCATTGTCACTTCAACTCAAGCATACCCAACTTTGGAGTTTCCCATCTTTAGCTTACGGTTTTACCCCAAAAGATGCTGCTATTATTTAGGATCACATTATCTATTTATACAGCTTAGGATCTTTGTTTCTTTTCAGATGTGAAATAATTTATTTTTTTATCCCTTTCACTATCCATTAGAAGTTTATCAGTAGTCACATTTTGTTCTAGTTAGCCGCACTTTACTTCAGTTATTTTCTTTTCTTGAGACATCACCTTGCAATCGCTCTTTGTGCTCTTCGACTACAAAATTATCATAAAGAGTCATCATAAATGTGTATACTAAAGTGTTGTTTGGAACTTATTAATGTTTGTTGTGTGAACTAGTTTCTACTTTAATAAGCCAAAATTTCGAAGAGGATCCAAGGCCGCTTAAACCCTGACGCCGAAATCTCCCATAAAGATTGAATCTTTGATAGTTCACCGTTAAAAATATTCTGGGTTTTGCGCTGTTTGTTCTCTCTCCACTTCCCAAAAGCATCGATTCCTCTATGTGAACCTATCGGCGCACCATCTCCCTTTCATCGCTTCCCTTTTGCGCCTTGAAGCTCCATGCCTCATGCATGGTTGCGTCTCGGAATGCTGATATATTCTCTGATCAGAGATAAAAAGAAAAGCTCCTTTGCGTTCTTTCCTTCTTTTATCTTCCCTTATTGGGTCTTGTCCCTTTCTCCTATTATATCATTGTTGTATTTCCAGCAGGTCCTTTCTAGCAACAGCTTCTACGTGGGGCGACCAGTGTTGGTGGTGGATGCGGATTCAGGAGCTTTTCTTCATATTCCCGTTTCCCTTTTTGTGTATAAATAGGGTTCTCTCTTGGTTCCTCTTAGTTGCAGGATTGTCATAGAAGGCAAAGCTGGTGATAAGTGATAGTATTTTTCCCTTCATTTCCCTGAAGATGAGCTATGGAAGCAGCTCCCTGGCTTCTGGTTTGCATCATTTGATACTTTAAGCTGTTGAGGCCGTTCCCATATGATTTTTGCGCTGTTGGTAGTAAAATATATGCTCTATTTTAGTTAGTGAGGTGGAAATGCAGGTGGAAGAAATAATAAGAGGCCTTTTGAGTTTGGGAGAACCTATGTTGTTAGGCCCAAAGGGAGGCACCAGGCCACTATTGTCTGGCTTCATGGTCTAGGAGATAATGGCGCAAGGTATCGTTTTTTCAGTGAAGACTTGAACAGTATTTTTCTCACTGGCTTGTTACCTCTCTTCTGATTTGTATATGCATACTAATGTTTAGCATTCATCAAATTTTGAGTTGGACTTTATATTGCAAATATGCTTCTCTTATGGAGCTATAAGAGAATGGCATATACCTTATGATACAATAAACAGGAATGGTGAAGCTAGGTGTATACAAAGAATTCTGAAGAGAGTGGAAGTTTGTTCTTTCATGTGATTAGGTGTACTTTGTTATTCTCTACTTTTTTGAATACGATTTTCATGGTTTGGTTCCTATTCTTTTCCAAGACAAATTCCTAGTTTTTTTTTTGGCTAAAAATAATTAATGAATTTGTTATGCTTGTTTCTCCTTAAGAACCCATTCTTTGCATTAGGCTAAAATTTTAAAATGTCATTATTTCCAATAAGAAACGTGGGTATGTCATTGTTTCAGCCATAATTGTAAACTTTCATTGTTTGGTACTGTCTGGGCATCCATGTCAGCAATTCAGGATGATTGTGCATAAACAAATTGTAATTTATGTACTGTAAGTCATGTACCTCACACGACTTATTCCTTGGTGGTTCACATGACTTAGAAACTCCACGGCATATGTTTTATACACAACTTACATAAGTCATGTTCCGAACACAACGTGAACTTGTTTACGCCTAGTTATTAACAACTGCTGATGCGGATGTCCAATCAATGCTAAACCAGGACATTTTACAATTATGACTAGATCAATGGTGTACATATGTTTCTGTTAGAAAAAACAGCATTTTGATGATTAAATAAGCCTTTACATTATTACTTTCGTTTCCAAGAAAGTGATAAGATGGAGAATAGTTTTGAAATATAATGGGGAATTAAGTTGTCATGTTAATGGGAATGTTGTTCATTCTTTTGAGATATTCTTTCCTTGTTGATGTGATTTGAGAGGGCTCCCTAACCGTTATTATATAGTCGAAAGGGCCTTTCATTTGTATTTGTCTTTTATGAGATAGATTTTGAGGACCATAAAGAAATTAGAAAATGTTTAAAGTTTTACTTTGGGACCACTATTTTTCCTATATTTTCACAGCGTAAGATCAGAAATTAAGAAACTAGTTGACACTAGTTTCTTATCATTTTACGTGAATACTAATAGCTAGTTGATTTCCCGTAAATTCCTTCTCTACGGTGATCTCCATTTCCTATTAAAGTTTTTTCGCTCTTTCTTATAGAAATAACATGTTTATACAAGCTATTCAACATTTGATTTTGAATTTATGGGAAGAGTTTTTTGTGTAGTAGCCTTTCCTTTTACTTGTATGACCATGCCTTCTCTTCAACACGAGATTTCTGTGCTAGACTGGCAATAGCACTTCACCCATAGGCTTGCTAAGTTTCAAACAAGGCCTCATGGCCTGAAAATATACATTTTCATACAGCTTTGTAAGGAGCTTTTATGTTTAGTTATCCCTCAAATCATTTGAGTTTATTATTATTATTATTATTACTATTATTATTTGATGGACATTTGATTTTTACTGTTGGTCATTTCGGGTAATATATATCCTTAATTGTTTTAAAATATACAAAACTCTTGGGATTTGGCACTTTTTGAAGATAATCTCATCATGTCTAACTCGAAGTTCATCTATTAATCATCTTACCATCATCAATGAAAAACATTGTGTATATAACTTTCTCATTTCTGAAATTTATTCTTCAGCTGGGCGCAGCTCTTGGAGGCACTTCCTCTTCCTAATGTAAGCTATCATACTTTTGTCTAGATCATTGCATTGTCATTTGAATTTTAGTTACAATTTAGCCTTCCATTGCATATTACTTCAAGTTACCTGTATCTGTTTTACTCATTTGCATGTGAATGCAGGTCAAATGGATTTGTCCTACAGCTCCTACCCGACCCGTTGCAGTTTTTGGGGGATTACATTGTACTTCATGTAAGCATGTTTTATATTGTGCTTATGCTTCTCCTAGTTTATTTTAATTCTAATAGCTTAGTGAGGTTTGATGGAAGGTTTAATTTTTTGGATATTGTTGGGTCCATCAGGGTTTGATGTTGGTGAATTTTCGGAGAATGGTCCTGATGATCTAGAGGGACTGGACGCTTCTGCAATTCATGTTGCAAATCTCCTATCAGCTGAACCAAACGGCAGTAAGTTCTTAAAATAATTAATGCTTGTACTTATGATCACCATTTACTTGATCATAATGGACAAATATGTGGGCAACTCCAAGTAACATGTAAAATCTGGAGATTCAAATGTGATGAACTTCTTGTTGAACATTAATATAGTATTTCACATTGGGGTATGACAATTCATTTGCAATAATTCAATTTGTACCATGGATCAACTAGGACAATTTTTTTTTTATAATCAGGACAAAAGTTAGCATTGGGTCAAACTCTTCTGCTTAGTCAAGCTAATAGTTTTGAATAGTCATCAACTCTTGGGTAGGGTAAAAGAATGGTGTGACGTCTCACGACTAAAGAGAGCGGGGAATGATCGTCAGGTGATATCCAGAGAGAAGGGAATCACTGGTATAAGGTGCAGTTCTTAGCAGATTTCTAGGCTCAGTGAGTGGTAAGAGGGGCACGAGATTGAATCGTTTCGCCTAAGAAAGAGAGGAATTCTTGAGTTGTATAAGTAAGCAACGTGATTCTAAACTGTAGAGATGTCTTTTGGGGTAAAATTGTATGTCTAGTGATGGGAACTCCATATTTAGGCGTGCTTGAGATGGAGCAGTCATGAGATGGGTGACTTCCTGAGAAGTACTCAAGTCACGTGATTCCTTAAAGTCAAAATGGGTAATACCTCTACATTTGGGACAAAAGATGTTACTGATGGGATCTCATGTTGGCCATTGAATAAAATACAGGCATGTGTCATTGATTCAATCCAATATTTTCTTGGATTTTTGTTTGTGTTTTTCCTGCTTGGAATTACCTATTTCCTCCATGTGTGTTATAATAGATTAAATGGGTTCATTGTTTGTCCTTTTCATAGCTAAGCTTGGTGTCGGCGGTTTCAGCATGGGTGCTTCTGCTTCGCTTTACTCTGCAGCCTGCTGTACTTATGGGAGATTCGGAAATGGAAATCTTTACCCATTTAACATCAGTGCAGTGGTTGGTCTAAGTGGTTGGCTTCCATGCTCCAGGTTAACTTTGTCGAACTCTAACACCAATTATTTTCTCTCTACTGTGCATCTAAACCAGCTGGAACTCTACGTTCTATAGGAGCTTAAAGAATAAGGTTGAAAGCTCTCAGGAGTCAACCAGAAAAGCTTCCTCAATGCCTCTTTTGCTTTGTCATGGGATAGGTATTAATTTTTCGGCAGAAATGTAAAACAAATGCATATTTTAATTCCTCTCCTTCCCTCCTAGGGATACACAATAAAAAATATAGAACAAATCATGCTTTGGTGTCCAATTTTGTCTCTCTTTTTAGCATTTGTATACATATTCATTGCTCCATGTCTCTAACATCGTATCCAGCCATGCAGTGATTTTGTTTCAATCTTAATGTGATCTCAACATCTCTGGTGCGTATAAATATGCATACTTCATACCTGCTCACATTAAATTTGAAAGAAAGACAAATTAAATAAACAATTATATCTGTTGAACTAGCTGGTATTTGCTACTCAGTTGTATCATTTATTGAACTTGTTACATGATGCTTGGTTTTTCGATCTAGGATAGAGACTTCTTGGTTCAGTTCATACGTCAGCAATAGAAAATTTGGACTATTTAAGTGTATTCTAGTGTTCTAGAATTTTTAAGTATAGACCAGAAGATTCAAGGCATCATCTGTGCTTCATAGCATTTGCTTGCATAGTCTTCTATGTATTAGGATGTCAATTTCTTATTAAAAGGCTATTCGCTATTATATTTTACAAGGTGTTTGGAGTCCATATGAATAATTATCTCACAGCGATAGTATAATGTACAACAACAACAACAACAAAATTTTCTAAAGGATTCATGTCATGATTGATTCGACAAGTTTTACGCTGGCTGTCGACTGCCTAACGCAACCCTTCGCGTTTCTCATCCGGGACTTGGGACCCGGCAACGGCGCGTTTCTGACCCTTAATGTACAATACAAATAATTTCCCTAGCCTATTAACCTGGAATTTTTTATTACATGCCATCCATTTATTTGTGTAGTAGGCCCAATTTGAGTCTCTTGGTATTTCTCCCCTAACACATGATATTAAAGCTGTTGGTTCGATTGGAATCAAGTGGATCATGCAGGTTATACTCTCCGCATGACAAATTGATTGATACTAATGGACTGCTTGCATTCATTTTGTTTAATTGCTTTAAATTCTATAAAATTTTTATGTTTTGCGTAGTTGAACTCTTATTAACTGAATCTCTTGCAAACAGCTGACGACGTTGTCCTCTATCCTCATGGTGAGAAGTCCGCCGAAGTTTTGAGATCATCTGGATTCAGAAATGTTACCTTCAAAACTTACAATGAGTACACACCTTCTCTCACGACACGGTTTTTTTTTTTATCGGATTCTTATTCCTGTCAGAATTAGAGAAAGTTAGGCTGTTTCAAGGAAATGAATTGGGTACATGCAGGCTTGGCCATTACACTATCCCGGAAGAAATGGATGATGTTTGCAAGTGGTTTACTTCAAGGCTGGGACTTGATGGGTCCTGCTAATGGCTTAAGTTCAACCTTGGGATTAATTTTATGATATCATGGAGGAGGAAGGAGTAGATCAAACTCTTTAGTAATAATGTCTTTAAAGAGAGTTGCTGTGTTGATGTATATCTCTAGAATATTATGTAATAGTTTTTGGATATATGAGTTTGCTTTTGTGATTTAATTATGGCAATTGAGCTGGTTGAGTCCTTTTAAAGTGCAACTAAGATATGTATACAATTTACTGTGATTAGAATGCAATTAAAGATTTATGAAACTTTGCTCTGAATAGTTGAATGGAGAAGTTTAATGGAGAAATTTAAGGAGAAAAATGAAAACTTACATTTGGTTTTTATTGATTTGGAAAAAAGCTTATGATAAAGTCTCAAGAGAAGTACTTTGGAGAGTTTTAGAAAAGAAAGAGATTTGCACTGCTTATATTCAAGTTATTAAAGATATGTATGAAGGAGCTGTTACCTCTGTTTCGGACACAAAGGAGGTTTGACTAAGGATTTTCCTATTACAGTTGGATTACACCAAGGCTCGGCTTTAAGTCCGTATCTTTTTGCTTTGATTATGGAAGTCATGACTGGACATATCCAAGATGAAGTGCCTTGATGTATGCTCTTCGCAGATGATATTGTCCTTATTGAGAAAACTAAAGAGGGAGCTAAAGCGAAACTAGAGCTTTGGAGGAATGCTCTAGAATCTAAAGGTTTGCATCTCAGTAGATCAAAAACTGAATATATGGATTGCACATTTAGTCAAGAAAGAAATACTTTAATATTGGAGATGTGACAATTGGTGATCAAATTGTCAAGAAGAGTGAGCGCTTTAGATACCTTGGATCAATTATACAAAATGATGGCGAAATAGATAATGACGTTATTAGCAGGATTCAAGCAGGCTGGGTAAAATGAGAAAATGCTTCTGGAGTGGTTATGCGATAGAAAATCCCATCCAAAATTAAGGGTAAATTTATAAAAACTGTAGTAAGACCAGCGATGATATATGGTGCTGAATGCTGGCCTGCAAAGAAGAAACATACAAATAAAATAAATATTGCAGAAATGAGGATGTTAAGGTGGATGTGTGGATATACACGAAAGGATAGAATGAGAAAATGAGTATATCCGAAAGAAAGTTGGTGTTGCACCAATTGAGGATAAACTTAGAGAAAGTCGGCTGCGATGGTTTGGACATCTAAATCGCAGGCCAATTGAAGCTCCAGTTAGAAAAATTGAGTTACTGGATTTTGCACATGTACAAAGAGGAAGAGGGAGACCAAAGAAGACATGACAAGAAACTATAAGGAGTGATCTTAGTTACTTAAAATTAGATAAGAATTTGGTAACTGATAGAGCGCAATGGAAACAAAGGATTCATGTAGCCGACCCCACCTAGTGGGATTAAGGCTTGGTTGTTGTTGTTGTTGTTGTTGTTGTTGCTCTGAATAGTTGAGACTGGTCTATTGTCTTCTCGAGTTGTTTGAATTTGAAGCGAAACAATTGGTTCATTTAGCAATCTTTTTAGGAGTGTAAATGAATTATATCATACTGGTAATCAATGAGTTGTGGCACTTGATATACAAGCGATGGTCCTGCATACTGGTCCAGGCTTTTAAATTAATAGTATTCATTCACTTGTATATTTGTTCTAATTTGATTTTCTATCCTTAACAAGTGATATCATAGCCGATGATTTAGTTGGGATTTAGATGTTCATATGAGTGAAAAATCAAAAGCGGGGTGACTTTTATCGTAGCTTTAGGTAATTAAGTGGGCCCTTTTTCAAAAAAAAGTGTGGGTTCTTGATAAGCAGTATATACACTTGATGAGTTAAGATGATTTATGAATGTAGATGAATTTCTATATGAAGAGAAGATTGTTGGAATGCACACGAAGAACTATTATATATTAGTATTTTACTGTAATTATTTGATATATAAGTGATGACTTTAACCTGTTATATAAGTTTTTTTGGATAATTTGTATCTTTGTTTTAGGATAACGATACACTTAAATGGCTCATGAATAGGGATGACAACGGGGCGAGTTTGGATCAAATTTATGAATACCCATATCCGCACCGTTATATATTATTCGTTATTCATACTCATCCCATACCCGGTTCCGCCTTGCCCTGCTCCTATTTTTTGTTTTCACGTACACGTACCCGTCCCACCTCGCCCTGCCATGTTTCCTTTCAGTGGGGTGAGTTCTACCCCAACCCACCTGAACCCGCCTCCGCCAAACTCGGCCCAATCCGACCGCCCCTTTTTTGTAATTTAATCATGAGTTTATTTATGTAAGACAATAAAAGCTATTTAATATTAAAAAATAATATCACCTAGGTAAATTAAAATATTACAAAATTTTACATATTAATTTTCTGAATAACTAAGTTAAAATAAAATCTTAATTGCATAATAAATTCAAAAATTATATATAAATCTAATTATATTTTTAATTCTTAACATCAACAAATATTTTTTTATCTTTAAAAAGAACAAGTAATTTTTTTAAATAATTATAAATCTAAAACATAACTATTATAACTTTAAACATAGATACTTAAAAAAAGTAAACAAGATTCCTATAAAAAGTGAGATAGATCAATTTTCATGGAACCCATTATTTCGGTATTAGATTTTTAAATTCTTGAGCTTCATCGAGTCAGGTACAGAATGGGGTCAATATAATTAACTTATAACCGAACCTGTCCTATTTCATGTAAGGCTATTAATTTTGTTTGAAGATCGCTCAAAAATTGAATCAAATTTTAAATCGAATCGAGTCTGATTCGATCTAAATGAGCTGACTAACGAGCCTTTTTTTTGCTCAAAAATTTTATCAATCCAATCTTGAGCCGGCATAAGATCGGATCAAGATGACTCGAAATTGGATTGATTAAAAATATAAAAAGTATTATATATATATATATATATATTTATATATGTAAGTAGATTTAGTATGTAATTTTTTCAGTAGTCTATTAGAAGGCTTCATTAGACTCTCATTAGAATTTTTTTTATAATCATTTAAATTTTATTTATTATAAATTATTTTTATTATTATCTTTAAATAATAGATCAATGCGAATAGCTATAATTTAAGCTGATTGGATGAATAAATATATTTATACATAATATCCAGATAAAAGATCAAAAATTAATCAAAAGTCAGATCGATTTTGGCCCAGAACGAGCTTGAATCAATAACAAATGAGCCAGACTCAGCTCAAATCGAGATAGAATTGAACTCTCCTGGTTCATTCTCTTGATCGAATCGACAACTTTCAATTCAATCTTGAGCCGAGGTCGGATCAGCTCCAGATCGAATTGTTAACCGCCCTAATTTCATAACGTGGCAGGGCGGGTCGTGGATCACAGGTGAAATTTGAATACCCATATCCATCCCATTAGGACAGATCTGGGCGGTTTAATCGGGTGTAAGTATAAATTATCACTCCTACTTATGAACTGGGAACATTTTTGCTCTTCTTTGTTTGGGCCCTATCGTATCTATTTTTGAAATATGTCTGATTTAGTTACATTTAAAAAAAATCAAATAACAAAAAAAGAAAGAATAAAGTTATGGTGACCGATTAGGGTCGGCAATTCGGACTTGGTTCATGGAGCTCCACTCACACAAGCTTCAAATGGGAACCGTGAGGTGGTGGTGATTTTATCGATTACCCGAAAATATACACTAATAAAATAATTTTTTTATTAATTTTTACTTGAATACAATAAATAAATAACACTATATATATCTAAACCTAAATTGTTTTTGGACTATTTAATTAGCGAAAATAGGACGTTGCTAGGGCAAGGCGTGGATATTTATTTCAAGTTAGGATAATTTACATAAAGGTCATGAAGGTTGAATTTTTATTTTAAAGAGATCTACAAGATCAAGATGTACATGATTCTAATGGGTCCTTTTGCCAAACTTTTTTCATATAGGTGCCTGAGTTTTCTTTAAGTTCACTGTTCACTGATAAGCATTTTTAATTGAAAATTACTGCCCTGTCGGAAAAAATAAATAAATATCAAATCTTTTACTAAAAATTTAATCCAACCTGTCAAATTAAAATTTTAAATTTAACAAGATATTTTTTTTAAAATGAAAATTGAACATCATTTAACCATGGTATATAATGTGTTTGTAATATTTGAGTTTTGGTGTAAAATTTATGAACTGTAATATTTAAAATATGAAATATCATGTAAATTCTCTTATTTCTAAACCTTTTCTTCTAGAAATATAAAATAAATACTTTTCAAATTGACCCAAAGTCAGAAATAATTATTTCATTCATTATTTTATTGATATTTTCATGCTAATTACGTAAATCTTATCGGATGCAATATTTACTCTTTATTTTTAAATATTCAAAAAGATATATTTAATTAAGGGAGCGTTTGATTCAGTGTTATCCCAATGTCGATATTATTTAGATGTCATGTTATCTAAATATCATTGTTATTCATCGATGGATATTTGTTTGGTTCAATGTTATGATATTAGAAAATATCAATGCTATCCAAATTATTTTTGTTTAGTTGGAAGTTATTGACATTATAATGATAAATTGACGGTGTAGTTGGAAGTTATTGACATTATAATGATAAATTGACGGTGTTATCTTGAGATGTCGCCCGATTTGAGGTAACATCTAGATATCAGCATGTAATAGCATTTTTATAATTAATTATAATGTTATTTAAAAATATCATTAAACCAAATAATTAATTTTTAAAGATAATATAACATAATATTGAGATAACACTGAACCAAACCCCCTAAATCAATTTAATTATATTAAAAATCTAATAATTTTTAATTGGAGAGATAATTTGAAATTCACTGTTTTAGGGTAAATTCTAACCTGCCTATCTGAGATTAAAAAAATATTATAAATTAGTACTAATTTTTTAAAAATATAAATTTGAGTCTATGAAAATATAAAATTATTATCATTTTATCCCAAATAAAATATAATTATTAATTTTTTTTATCATCATACTATAAAATTATCTTTTTTTTTATTAGCTATTTAATTTTTTAAAATATTAATATTAATATTTTTAATTTAATTTTTTAGAATAAAAAAATAAAGAATAAGAGAAATTAAATTTTTAATTTTGTAGAAAAGGTGAATGTAAATAATTCAAAGTAGTTAAAAATAATCAAAATTTATGTCTTCTATCAGAAAATGTTAACAAAAAAAGACAAAAATTTGAAAAAAATTAAAATTACAATAATATTGTAATCATAGATATTAAAGTTAATTTTTTTTAAAATTAAAACTAATTTATAATACTTTATGTGGGAATGCAATTTACCCTATTTATTATAAATTAGGGATAGAATATATTTCAGATTTGAGGGCAAAAATATGAATTCATCAAGATTTAAAAGTTTGTTATGATTTTTTTGATTTTTTTTTGTGCTAAAAAAATCTAAAATGATTTTTAAAAAAATGAATAATTTACGGTGACAGGTTATGAGTCAGTTGCCGAAATCCACGGAGGAGCCCGAAATCCAAGGACAATGAAGCTAAATGAACTGCGACTCGAACATGATCGGACGGTCGAGATGCTTCTGAGGAACGAGACATCTTTGATTACATCTCCCACCGTCCGATTTCCTCGGAGAATTTAAATTCCAAAGGATTGTTCATTTATCTCGTTAAATATCGTTTTCGCTGGCCTGAGAATTTCGAGGAGTTAGCGAGAGGCAGGAGAAGAGAGATTTTCAGCGCTCAGTCGATCGGTTCTTCACCAGATTTGCTTCCTTGCCGTAGGTCAGCGCTGCTTCTCCTCGTTTCATCTCGATCGAATAGTTTCTTCTCGGCACCGATTTCGGATTTACTGCTCTTTTTTTGCTGCTTCTTGATAGACATTTCTGAAATAAGATGATGGTAAAACTTGTTTTTCGCCATCTTTTACCATCATCAGCATTATTTTCTTTGGATTTTTTAGATGATGATGACTGAGGTACTTTCTGATGATAATTCGGGAAGAATTGAGTGCTAATGCTATTTACTTAAGCTAACGAGGTGCTGGGATCCGTAATCCTTTCCTGTTGCAGTCTATGTAGAGAATGTGATTTATTCTGGTTATTTCTTTGTTTGAGTATCTATGAGTTTGTTGTTTCTATTAGAATTGAATCTTCCATTAACTTCTGATTTGTAGGTTTTAGAGTTTCTTGCTAAATGCTATTATATTGCTCTTATTTCACAGATTTCTAAATCAATTTCATTCTTTTCAGATTCTGATATCCTGATAACGATAGTATTGAACTCATCATGATTTTCAAGAAAGGAATAGAGGTGGAAGTACTGGAGAAAGAGAGGGTTCATTTGGGATCCTGGCGATCTGGCAGGATTGTATCAGGAAATGGTCATACATATGTTGTAAGGTGGTCCGTCTGCTCATCAGATGCAGGTGCTCTTATGAAGGTTCCAAGGAAGTTGCTGAGGCCCTGTCCTCCTCCTATCGATAAAACAAGTTGGAATATTGGGGATTTTGTCGAAGTTTTTGTGGATGGGTTCTGGAATCTTGCAGAGGTAGTGAGGTCTCTTGGCTGGAATTTCTTTGCTGTGAGGCTTCTTGGATCTTCAGTGGAGATTATTGCTCGTCCTTTCCAGCTGAGGGTACCACAAACATGGAAGGACAACCGGTGGATTGCATTCCAGAAGGTAAGATTTCCCTTACTCAAAGTTATTACTTACTGCATAGTGTTTGCTTTTACTATATATCATCTGCTTTAGCTCAGAAAAGTCATAATGTTCGTTGTGGACTTCTCACTATCTGCAGGAACATGTTGAATGCAAGAATGCTGGTGGAAACAACAAACCAAGTAAAAAGCAAATGATCTATGTAGAGGTTCAACAATTTGAGGGGAAGCTCCAATTTGCAGCACATTATCCAAGGGATCAACCATCTTCTGGAAGAAAAAGGAAAAGGCAACGCTTATGTGGAGCTGTTGATCCACCACGAAAAGCTAGCAAAGAGAAGGAAATCAACAAACAAGTGAGATGCTACAAACTAACTTTGAAGAATTTGACGAAGCAGCAACACGAGAAGGTAGATGATGTTGGTTCACCACAAAAGCCTTATGGTGAAAAATTGATGAATGCTGCATTGAAACATAAACCAGTTGGACTTGGTCAAACTGGTGAAAACTTTGAAAACCCATTTGCGAACTCAAGCTCTAGTCTTCCGGCGGGTTTCAATCTTCCAAATGCTGAGAGTGTAGCATCCTCCGTCGGTAGTTGTAGTGCTACCAATATTTCTTATAGGTCATTCGATCATAGAGCTCGTCCGAGGCATGGACTTTGTGATCATCCTGATGATGCAGAATCTTTTTGCAGCTATTCTATGGAACCATATCTTCTTAGAGAACAGGAAATCTCAAAAGAAATTCACCGTTTAGAGTTAGATGCATATCGTACCACCTTGAGGTCATTATATGCTTCTGGTTCCCTAACTTGGAAGAAAGAATCATTATTGACTGACCTCCGTCTTGCTCTCCATATATCAAATGATGAATATATTTCAGAGCTTAAACCTTTGATGTCAACTAGAACATTAATGGACAGATGCATGTAGTAGTTCTTTGTAATGCACACCCAAGTGATCATAGGGCTTTCTCTTTTGTCTTGCCCATATTTTTAGCTAAAGTCATTAAGAATTTTTCTTATGGAGAGAGTTCTTATGTGCATGGTTCTATAACATGAACATGGGTGTGCTTTTTAGATGTAAATGATTTTATTGCCACAAATGACTTGGAATTAACTTGTAGCTTACATTTTTTGTGTTGTCTGCTATGGATTGTTGATTTGTTGTAGCTGCTAAATAATTAAAATCCATAGCTAATGCTGGCCATTCATATTAATAGATGATTGCATGAAGCTTTGTTTTGGCTTCTAATCTACAAATTGCTGAAAAAAAGCTTTGTACTTACTCCTGAATTCTTATCTTCATGGTTGTATATATTCTTGGGAATGGTTTGGTTAGGGAGCTCTACATTTATGCAAGTTTGGCTCTGCACTTTGATGTTTAATGGGATTAATTGTTACCTCACTTCCTCAACTCTTTTGCATGAAAGTGTGTTTCTCATGTTCCTAGTAGAGTAAGTTTGTTGTTTTTAATTCTCTCCTTTTTTTTTTGCTAGTATTGCTTGTTTCATTGAATATGCACATTACTTGTGTTTTCAAGTTTTGATGTATTCCTTGTTTTCTGAAACAGCATTTAGAGCCTGTTGGGTTTATTTGTTCTAATTGGAACTATTTATGTGTTCAATGTTGAGGAGATATTTATACTCCCCGTGCCTTTGCAGTTACAGGGCCCAAAGTTGGGAGGCCTTAAAAGCTTGCCACATGTCCGATGTTAGTGGTAGGCTTTCTAGCATATTATATTTGCATTTGTAGTTGATTCTTCTATTTGATTTGACTGATAGTTATGTGAACAATGCTAGTAGCTGATATTCGGGCAAATGGGCAAAGCCTTAGGGCCAGTGGTTCTCTATTCCCCTCCCCTGTTTTGTTAATCTTTTTTCAGGCAAACGGCACATTGGAGTGCCAATGACTGACTTAGAAGAGAAGGATTGCGTCCGAAAGTTCGGCAGCTGCGTGCGGTATGTTGATTTTGTTGATTTTTTGGCAGTCATTGACCACAGCCAATTGTTCTTTTTCTTATATCCTTCTTGATTTGTCATAAGCCAGCTCGAATTTTGCACTTAAATGCCATCCTTCTCAGTTTTGGGGATCTAGCTTGAGCAGTTGGGCACAGTCTTTAACATAATGCTCCAATCAGATCATTATACTTCATGCTTTTGATTCCTTTATTGATTTACGTTTGATTATGAATGCAAATTGGCTGTATAAGTAGACATATAGGATGTAGTTATTTGAAAAGATTTTAATTTTCATATGCCAAGATTGGGAGTTTCCAATGCATTTGAACTATGCATAGTTTAGGATTCTTCTATAAAATGATTTCATTCTGTAGACATTAGTAACAATTTCGTGCTTTTATGGTCACAATTTTAAGTACTAATTGTATTTTTTTTATGAAGGATGCTAATTGTATTTTTCATTATGTAAAGGGAGGCTGGTAAGTTTTTTGTAAGTTCCATAATGAAGCAACTTGCAAGGTAGTTTATAAATTGTGAGTTGGATTTGAGAATTGTGCTTACATCGAATCATCTACAAATATAAGTGGAATTAGATTTCATACAAGGGTAGTGGTGGGGACACGACGACATTAGACTGTAGATTTATTCCAGACAGGGTCTATACTCGACGTCCGAGATCTCATCACGTGGCGTCGATCTGGATTGAGGATTGATATTTACAGATTTAGCAGCAGGCACGATTGGTGGCTGATGAGTGGATTGAAAATCCCTATTTAAATTAATTTATTGATTTGAATGGGAATATTCCAAATTTTTGGCTGATCTCATTTATTTTCTTCTATTTTTAGATATTCGAATTTGGCATGTTGTAATCAGTTTTTATTTTCGCATTTGTTTCTGCCATTTGAATTTCGATTGTAATTGGCTATATAAGGGCAAGAACTAGTACTGTTTATTTTAATTCTGGAATGAAATTAATTTGATTTTGAATTATTACGTGTAATATCCCAGTGAAGGGAAAGGTTGGGGCCTTGGGTGAATTCCTAAGACCCTGTTTGGCAAATATCCCAAATTAGCCAAAAAATATAATAATAATATTTTTAATTTATTATAAATTTTAATAATTTTATTTCACATCTAACACAAATTTCAACCTTAAAAATCAATTTTATTTCACATCCAACACAAATTCCAATCTTAAAATCAACTTTATTTCACATCCTACACACCTCCTAATATTAAAATAAATTTCTTTCTCATCAATTCTATAAAATAAAATATTTTTTTTTCTTTATTCAAATTTATCCTCTAATCAAATAAGTCTTAAATATCTTAAAATAATTTAAACTATTTTATTAATTTTTTTAAATTTTAAAATATTTTAAATTATTTTTTTAAAGGGGGATTTACGTAGAGAACATTGAATTCATCACAAATTACGTATTTCACCATCATTTAGTAAATATTACACATATCACATTTTTCTTATATTACTTATGGGTTTTACATTTCTATTGTAACAATAAGGAGAGTGTGATATGTGTAATATTTATTAAATGATGGTGAAATAATTTAAGCTAAAAGAAATTCGTGCCTCTCGTTGCAAATTTTCACCCGATAATTCATTTTCTTCTCCCCTTTGAGAGGGCTCGGCCCGAACCCACGCGCCAACAGGCGAGCGCCCGCCTCCGCGAAGGCGGAGGACTTCGCTGCCGGTCAGATTCGTCCCGCCGCCTCACCTCGCCTCGCTCGGCCGCGACGCGTCGCGCCTGCCTCGCTTCGCTCGGTCGCATCTCGCACGGCCGCGCCTTGCCTCGCCTCGCCTCGCTCGGCCGCATCTCGCACGGCCGCGCCTCGCCTCGCCTCGCCTCGCTCGGCCGCGCCGCACCACTGGCCGGCGAGCTCACCGACCCTCGTGGAACACCTCCGCATTCTCGGCTTGCCGCTCTGTTCACCCGCACCCCCGCATCACCTTCTGTTTGTCTGCCTTGACACCATCCGCTTTGGATCGCCTTGACTTGTCCCTATGGTGTTGGAATCTCGACTTGAAGTAAATCTGAACATCAGCTGAATATCTCGAATATCTTGCAAGATCTTGTAGTGGTGTCTGCTATTTTTAAATGTTGAGAAAGTAAATATATGTGGTTACAGTAGCAAATTGTATTAGAAATTGGTAATGTTAGAGAAAGGGTATTGTACCTATTAAAGATATGCCGGTGGAGAGAAGTTTGAAGTGTTTTACTTATGCCCCCCCGATATGGACTTATATGGCCTAATGCATAAAGGCGGGAAAATTGAAGTAGTGTTGATAAAGAAAGGAGAAGATCAAAATTGACTTAGGATATTGTCACTATACATGATCTCGAATCATTTGTACTCATGGAGAGCATTGCGTTACATAGAATTGGATGGAAAAGAGAACTCCATGCTGCTGATCCCAACTAGTTTGGGATTGTTTGACTTTGTTGTTTTCGCAAGCTGTAACGAGCAAACCTAACCATTTCTCCTAGGCATGCCTTCAAAGATGCCATACAGCGCCTGAGGTGCCTTCAAAGCGACTATCTAAACAATTCTTGTCTTGGCAGATGAACATCGTGTTTTGAGCTTGGTCACATGAAGTACCCGAAAATTATGGGGAAAAAATCTCCATGTAGTCCTTTTAAGGAGCTATAATTATGCCCATATCTCTAATTTTATTTATTGTTGGATCATCTTAATTATAGATGTATTTCATCTATTTCAATTTCATGGCTGTGTGTTAGTATGATTTTGATTTCATGTGCTTTGTCATTTTCCGAAAATGCTATGTTACATAATCCTAATAACTGATCAACATATAACTCAAAAATTTCTTTGGGGTCTAATCCATTGCAGATTTGAGAACTAGCAGGGAAAACTTGATGGATTGAATGTGCCACAAAATCAGATATGGGCATCTCTTGCTCTGCAAATTCAGCAGATTTATTTGATGGTATTTATATTATTTGCGAAGAAGACTTGAATGCAATGACATATTAGTTTGTAGCTGTTAATGCATACATATATTTATCATCATGAACTTCATTTTATGCTGGCATTTCTAGTTTTTAATGGTTTCTAAAAGTTCATCATGTCTACTATGAGTGCAAATTCTATTTAGCTGTTTAAAGTTTATCGCAAAATTTTGGAACATCAAATCGAACTCTGATCTCATGTCCTTGAGCAATTTTGAACTTTAATTTCCACAGCATTATCGATCATGATCACATTTATACATAATCATCGGATCTTGGTCGTACATATGGCTCAAAAACAAGCAACTTAGAGAAAAGCCAAGTAAGGAATTGGAAAACATCTTTGGGAACTGAAAAATGTTTCGCATCTTTAATAATTAATCAATAAATTAACTAATTATGATTTAACTTTTTAATTCACTAAATTATTGAGTAAATTAGAAATTAATTTACTAAATAATTCAATGAATTAAAGCTTTAAATGAAGAGAACATTGGGAGGGAGTTATGGAGCTACCTTCGTCTTCCTTCAAGATAAAAGTAAACAAAGCAAACATACTAGAATCTTGGCCTTCTGCAAGAATGTGAACTATTTTCACGATTGATTTAGATGTTCCCCTCACACTCAATTAAATTACATTTTAAATTTCTTAATTAACTAATCTTATTTGGCTTGAATATATTTTTGAAAAATTTTAAATTTTTCATTAATAGAAAAAAAAAATTATTTTAGAAATAATTATGTACATGCCACGCTATTTTAGGGATGTAAAATAAAAAACTTTATTATTAAATATTACGTAGAATGTAAAGAAGATTATGAAAGAGTGACAATGGTCTTTAGTGGGAATGATATTGGTCTTTGGGTTTTTTTTTTAATCTCCAGTCAAATAGTTAAATCAGTTTCAAGCCTATCTTTTAAGTTGATTTATGTTGCAGGCTATATTACAGGTCAAATGCATGCTATAATATCCAATAATTGAATATGAATATAATTTGTGTACTAATTTTTCACGGATGCACGACGCACTAAAACACACATTTGTCTATACTGGGTCAGTCTCGAATTCATTTGTTTCTTTTTTTTTGATGAATTATCTGAGTCAAGCCAAATCGAGTCAAACCAATTCAATCGAACTCAAATGCTTTGAGGAGCTTAAGTTTCAAGTATAGTTGCCAGCCCTGGGTTAGACACCATTTAAGCTAGATATTGTTCTGTTGTAAATGAATTCATTTCATGCAACAATGTGATAAGAAATTCATATGACTCCAACATCACATTCTAATAAACAGTAACATTAGCATCTCTCTTTCTCTCTCTCAAACACACAGGTGATATTATGTAATAAGTAGTATGCAAAAGTCAATGACATCAACCTTTTTATCAATCTAACCTCTTGGATCCTCCCCATAGTGCCACATTTATTTTTCATATGGAAAAAATAAGAGAGATAATAAAAAAAAAAGAGAAAGTAACATTATGAATATATTCTGCTCTTCCTTTCTGTCAGAATTTACAAATGTTGACAACCTCGTCAAATGATAGATCCGATGAAGGAGCTTAACACCTCTCTTTTCAAAATGTTCTCTTTCTGAATGCGTTTTTATCTTTAAAAATGCTTGTATATTTCATGTGTTACTCCCGAAGCGGTGTTGCTTGCATGGGAAGAGGGTGAACCTACATCAACAATCACAATTGTTAGAATGAATACTTCAATGAGAGTAGCGTGCTTGGTCATTGAATACATAAATGTTTAAGAATGATGAAAAAGGGGAAAAAAAAAACCAAGAGTGATTTAGTTAGGGATTATGTAAATGTTTTGTGTAAATTTTGAAAGTAGTAAGAATGATGGCTTTGAAGTATTAGGAAGGACACCTTGAAAAAAGAAAAGGATTTACTCGATAGAATAAGATAGAATAGATGTAGTAATGTAGTAAGCGTTGATGAATTGGTTGCCTTAGAGATGGCAATGCGATAATTGATTGAATTGAAATTTTTAAGGGATGCTGGAAGTATAATTTCAAAACTTCATCTCACTCTTGCTCAATACTACAACATTATGCACAAGTGATTGATGTGAGAGATTCATAACAAGTGAAAAGTTTTGCATTAATTATCAACCTAACATGCCTCTTTACAAGCTTGGGACTGGCTATACAGAAATAAATAATAAAGTGATATGTAAATTGAATTGATTATATGTATGGAAATTCATTATTTTATTCTTATTGTGCTCCAAGAACATCGTAGCAATTCAGCAGATGTTCTTCAAAAATAGTAGCAATAACGTGCAAACAACTGGCAAGCTTGAAGCAGTGGCCTGTAGTTTGTAGTTTGCAGATAAGCAAAACTGGGGGGTGATTATGTTCATTACAACTGCTTTCTTCAATAAATCAATGCAGTACTTTTTTAAAAAAAAAAGAATGCAATAACTTGCCTGAAGGAACCTTTCTTCATTGATATTCTTTGCCCTAAGCTTAAGTTCACCTCTGCTAGTTGTGAGTTCATCCAAAATTTCAGCACCATAACCACATCCATCGCAGGCTACCTCACTGGTATCGATGCCCTCGGGCGATTCATCATGCTGATGCCAAAATGATGAAACTTTCATATGAATCAATCACAGCAGAAAGTTTATTTTCTGTGATCAGAAACTACTTGTATGTATAGATTTAAGATTGAGCCCATCTGTGGCCCTTTCCAGCCATTTCCTTATTTCATTAGGTGCCTGAGTTTCCAAAATATTTCAATGTAGCCCATTTACATAGATTATTTCTTTAATTTAGAGGAAGAGGAGGGAGAGGGAGAGGAGGAAGAAGAGGCAAACTTTTGAGTGGATATATTATATTCATTCATCAAGTTGCCATTACATAAAATTTTAGTGCTTATTTATAGAGTCTAGCCCATGTGTAATAAATATATATAATAAAATAAAATAAAATAAAATAGAGATTTTAGAAACACACCACACAAATATTTCTATATTATACAACACACACTTTCTTCATAAAAATTACCACCCCATAATTCAAATTTTGTGAAGGTGTGTATAATATAATATAATAAGATTTATGTAGCATGTATGAATAAAACGATAATAACATCTCTCCCTCCATCCCTTTCTCTGTGGATGAAGAGAAAGGACAGATGGGGGGCAAATGGGGGGTAAGGGGAGAAATGAATAGAGTATGTGTTAAATTTAAAGGGGATTTATATATAACTTCAAAATTTTCCCTTATTACTTGTTTATCCTTAAAAATGAATATTTACCTTTGTCGCTCTCAACTTTGATGAATAATTACAATTTAACCTCAAATAAAAGCTAGAAATTATAATTAACAAATCTTTCAAGGGATGATAGATATAAATTTTGGAGGTAAATTATAGTCATTTATTCAAATTAAGGGTAAGAGATATAAATATTCTTTTTGGAATTAAATGAGTAATAACTTTGAGGGCGGTATATTTAATTATCTCTAAATTTAAACACCTCAATTGAAGGGACTGAATGAAGCAAAACATAACCTTAAAAAGGAACCATGTGAAATGATTTAAATAACTTAGATCTACATCACAATCGAAAATACCAAAGGAGATGTTAACGAGCATAATCAAGAGAGAAAAGGCATACCCTAAATGAAAGACTGTGATCATGAACAGGAGCCCCTGCAATTTCTTCATACTCAGCTGCATCTAGTTCCCACAAGTCATGCTGGTGGAAGAATCGAGGCAGAAGATGCTCTCTAATGCTAATTAATAGGAAGAATGGCAATGGAAAGAGTATCCCTGCTATAGGTATCCATGTAACTCCAAAACAAATGAGGAGGTAAGCAAGCTGAAAGATAGTGAAAGCTGCTATCACCCTATAGGGAACCGACTCCACAAATGATGCATGAACACCTTCCAATACCCTGCAATATAAATAAGCATGTATTCTATAATATCTGTTGTTTTCTTATATCGTATGGTATGAAAAGATATTAGAACTAAATTTCCAACACATAAAAATAGTAACTTGGAAAAAAGAATAAAGAAAATGTGAGATTCATATCTTGTCTTGGTTAAAATAAGATACAATCAACTCTTTTACAATATAAGCCACATGTATTTAAATTTTGAGAGACAGTGACAATATATGTGTATTTTTATTTTTTAATAAATGAACATAGTGATGGGTAGTCGTATGCTCTAGAGATAAATATTCAACGAGTGTACTGGATAAATCTAATTTAATCAAAGAATTTCTTTCTGAGATAGATTAAAAAAACATATTTCGCCCTACAAGAATTATCCTCAAGACTCTAAAGTTGATTAGAATTGATGATTTCCTACAGATGCAAATCTTTGTAGTTAATTACTCATTTTATATCGAAGAATGACACTTTTAATTAATGAAAAAATCAATTTACTAAGCAAATGCTATAGTGGATGGGGACGAAAGAAAAACCCTGTCAAGATGTCATGGCTTCATCATTGGTTGATGACCTTTTATGCATAGACATAATACTTACCCAATTTAAAAATTTTTATTAAATAGTGAAAAAAAATCTTCATGGATAGATTATCTCCATCAGATGATCTTTTAATCAAGAATTCAGTTCCAGCAATCATCTTTGATGTAGACATGTATTCAACAAAGGTGTTCCTTCAACTAATATACTCTTTTATTAATTGAGTAATTTTGACAGTCAACCATTTCTTAAGGGGAGTTGTCCTTTCTTACTATTACTTAGCAGAATATTGGCATTGATGAAAATTTTTCTTCAAAGAGATATATCTAATTGTTTTTTATTATTTTTTTATCAAAACTTTGATGGCCTAATGAAACTCCTTTGCAAAGGAATGCCTTCAATGATATTTGAAGTCTTTGTCAAAGACTTAGTTCTTCAATATTCTTTTTATTTTATTTCATTATTAATTATTGAGTTTGATTTAAACTGTTATTCTTTCCTTTTTTTATGTAATATTGCTATTTTATTAAGATATGTCCTTGATCAAAGAACAAATTTCATCACCTCATTGAGTTCTCAATTTTTTGGTCAAAAAACCTTTCTGACTTCATCGTGCCATGTTCTTGGTCAAAGATCAATTTCTGTAGGCTTATTTTTCTAAGTTCTTGGTTTACATAATATTAAAACTTCATTGTTCTTGTAGTAATTCATCATGTTGTAGTTTAAGAATGTTCGTTGCCTACTGAACAGCACCGAAGAAAACTTACTTGTAACGCCTTCCAGGAGTAATGAATAGAAGTAAAAGCCTTTCCCAGAATTGATTACCAGGCAGGCTATCTATGGCCATATATGCGAAGTAGCCCCAAAGAACAGATGTAGGAATCTTCCTAATCAAAGGAATAGCTCCAAGACAGCCTCCTACCAATAATGATTGGAACAGATTGGTAACTCTTTGCTCATTTACCCGAACAGGCAAGTGTGCATCGATGTGCTTCTTAGGATCAAATGCACCTTTTAGTTCCCGACTTGTAACAGCTTCCTTCAAATTCCTCAACTCATTTACAACTGTGCGCGTCTGTAAGGTATGTTTAAAATAGTTCCTGGAGTTACATAAGCAATAATCTTTTGCAAGCCAAAAAATTTGGATAGATAAAGCCGAATATATTCAACCATCCACAAGTCAGAGCCCCCCATCATATTGCATCAATATCAAGATATCATGGAAGACAAGATAGCAACTCGCCGTTGCCGGGTCCCAAGTCCCGGATGAGAAATGCGGAGGGTTGCGTTAGGTAGTCGACAGCCAGCGTAAAACTTGTCGAATCAATCATGACATGGAAGACAAGATAGCAAACCAGAAATAAAAGTTGGGTTTTGCTTGCCAGATTATTCAAAAAGAACTATGCTCTTAAATCAATCTTATTTTATAATTACACCTTTGCATTTAGCTTACGTGGAAGAAAACATATTTTGAATCAGAAAATTGGCGCCAAGGATAGGTCGAAATAGATGATTGAGTAGCCTAACTAGAGTGGATTGCATCAGATAGGAATGTATCAACAAAAGGGTGGGGTCAGTGGGCAAGGGATTATAAAGAATACAATGAGGAAGGGATTCTTAAGGTGGTTTGAACATATTCAGTCACATAAATGTGAGGAGATTCAAACATCATGTTAGAAAGAGAGGTAGATAGAAAGGACCTGGAATATGATCACTAGACTCCTTACAGATGACCTACTTATTTCACCCACAGAGGGAGTTATTTTTAATACAACTGATTGTAGAGAGAAATATTTGGAAGTAAGGTTTACTGTTGTTATTGTTAAGGACGTGCAGAAACTAGGTCATCTTCCCAGCTCATGATGAAGAATGCAGAAAGAAAATCTGATGTGCACCCATAAACGAAAAAGACAAGAATCAAAATGGAAGCAAAAGATTGTGGCAAAAGCCATACGCTGTTGCTCTTGTCCATTTCAATGAATACTTCTTGCATTTTGCCATAAATTTCAGAATTGCTAGCCTGCAGCTGTATGCCTTCCATTGCAGTCTCAACCATCTTCTTACGGATTAACTGCAAAATGCAAGACTTTTAAACAAAAAAGTAAAACAGGCCAACTACAATAGAAACATAAATAATGTTCACATACCTGCCTCTTGAGAACTGCCAGGCTCTTTGTATGCATTGGAGACTGAGGTAAGACCCCGTTTGATGGAGGGATTCCAAGCAGCCCGCAAATCAGAACCTACAATTCAAATTTCAAGCATGAAAAAACAGGGGAAAAAAGAGTAATACGTTAAAACCTCTTGTAACGGACCTAAAAGCTTAAGCTTGAAAGTTATGGTTCAAAAATATGTTTATATTTCTACATGTTTTTTTTTTTTTGACTAGCCGTCTACATGCATTTTTAAGCAGAAGCTTATTTAGCTTTCAGTATATATCCAATGCAGCATAGTTTTTTTTTTTCTTTGCAACTTCATAGGATGGCACAAACTTGAGGCCTCTCAACCTTGTACCACGTTAAAACCTCAGGTAATAAACTAATCTAAAAGCTTAACCTTGTTGGCTGTAGGAGAGAATTATTTTATATTCTTAGCGTACATATAAACTTAAAGAATCAAAATAGAAAAAAGAGATATCAGTTACCAGGACTCCAAGAACCAAAATGTCATAATGGTACGCGGATGGGTTTTTGAGATTGAATTCCTTCTGTTGAGCCATCTGGGAAGCAATGCTGTGGTCGAAGAAATAGAGGCCTGCAACCATTATAGCAGGCAATATGGCAGCAAATATGTACACCGGGGGTACTAACATCATATCCTACAACCATTTGAGTATCCAAATCAGAATTGAGTCACTATTAGAAGATGACTTCATAAATATTAGAGTTCACGGAAATAGCACCAAAGCTGACAGCATTTCCTTTCCACTCCCTACAAGGTCAGACTTTTTCTCCTACCATAATCATCTGTGAGTTTGTAGCGCAGCCAACTTCAGATCATCCTTTATAAACTATACTCTGAACCTTACCATCTAGTGGGAAGATCTACACATAAAATAATTGATCAACTACTTTGCAAAAAAAATCCCCAGCATAGTTGTATTCTCGCTCACCTTAATCTGATTATGGTAATTCGTACCACAACTTTAATAAAAACTTGGGTTTATGAAGCCTCGTCAATTTAGGGGTAAGATACAAAACCACAACAAAATAAACGACCCCAAAATGACATCCAGAGTTTAGCTGCTCATAAAATTATGTACCTCACTTTCCTCAGCAAACTCAATTATGTTTGTTATCTCCAAAATAGCACCCTTTCCTTTGTTATATTGCCAAAATGCTAACAACAAAATACCTTCATCACTTGCCTCAATGTCCTAGCCCACATACTCTAATAGAACTTGCCTCACCTCCACGTGTTAATCCGTAATCAGAATTCGTGATCAGGTAATGTAAAGGCGGGGATTCTTATTACTAGAGGAGACTATGCTCCCACAGATGGAAAATATAACTTAATTTGATATTTTAATAATTTAAGCAAAAAAATGGGACTGAACTACATGTAAACCTTTGCAACAGTCCAATTCCGTCTTGAATCTCCCTCCCAAGGAAGTGGACTAAAAAGCCTCCTTGGAACTCCCGAAGGTGCATGATCTGGAACAGCATAAGAAGCAGCAGTCCAAGCCAATACCATGAGGGGAACCCCATAGTCTGCAGTAAAGCCTCTCAACCAACCTGCAAGCATCATGATCGTTTTACAAGAGAAATATTGCTCAATGAGTTAGACAAGCATAGCTAAATCACCATAACCAACTGCCCCAAAAGCTTAAGGTTACAGGCTATGACTCAAATATAGTTTATATCCTTACAAGCCCTCTTACACACAAGCTCATTTGGCTTTTTCACTGTGGATTCAATGCAACATAGATTTTTTTCATTTTTTGAACATATGGCTCTCATACCAATTTTAAAATCAACAACCAACTTACGTAAAAGCTTGAGGTTATCGTTTATGACCAGAGATAACATGATACTCATCTAGTACTAGTAACACGCTTTCAATTATCTTCAAAAATAAACAAGTAATGCTCAACCGGTACTTAACAAACCTGTGCCATACCGCCATGCCCTTGCCCTTCTGCTCTTGAGAGCAGTAGACAACAAACCAAATGAGAGAATGAGACCCAACAACCCGTTTGTGTACAGCCACTCAAACTGGTTGTTTGTTTTTTTCTGGTTCTGACCTTGAGGAATTTGAAACTCGCTTATGATACCCTGTATTTTGAGATGTCTCACTATATTACACGTTTGAACATAATAAAAGTCAACCTATTTTATTCCAAATACTGGATGCAATATGAAATGTACCTTAATGGCTTCTTGCATGAAAAGAACAGTAATCAGCATTCCAAAAAGTTCTCCTGCAATTCTTGTAAACCTAGTTATGATGGTGCATGCATTGAAAATTGCAAGAAGGAAAAGCATAGAAGCTGTCCAGAAACAAACCCTGAAATACATGGAAGTTTAAAATTAATGTATATAAAGCAGTAACAGTAATATGGTGGTAAAAATATTTTTTCCTTCGGAAAGCATTACCATCCAGCCCAAGCCAAAAATAGACGACCTCCAAGGTCTCCCTGTCCACTAGCAAAACGGTACAAATAGGAGTACATTATTACAGTGGGTTCGGCAACTCCTAATATTAGCATAGGCTGGCCACCAAATATTGAATGTATGATCCCACAAAGCGAAGTCGACGTGAGAGTCTCCAAAACACCAAGCTTTCCGTCTAATGCAAATAAAGGAAATTTTAAAATTTAATCTATATCTATTTATAAAGTCTATAATTACAGACTAGATCTTGATGATGGAAGTTTTGAATTTGAATTAGTATGTTTATGTTGAAGGTTCAATATTAGGGAAGAGAAGGGCAGGGCATTAGGTGAGAATTCTATGAACCTAGTTATACGGTCTGAGTTAAACAAAAAGAAAGAAATGATATTTTGATATCCTAGCGTCTTTCATTGTCACAGTTGCTGCATCGTTGTCAATCGTACATAAATATGGATGCATCAAACAAGCCATCAGGTGCCTTCAACAAGCCTTCCTGCTCAGCAGTAACACCTTCAGCCTTCACATGGCTGTTTGTTGAAGGTCTTCATACTTAAATAGGCGGGATATATTGTGGATCCAACCTTCACATGATAGGAAGCAATCCATTCAGATCTTGCTGTTTCCCCCAATTGAAATGAAGAAATATTCATAGACATGTTATATGCATGAGAAAGAGGTACATTTTCACAGAATATGAAGTACATATATAGTTATAGACATGGTTGCAATTGTTTCTCCTCTTTCTCTAATATAAATGATGAAGTTAAACAGATGTGTGGAGGCTCTTCATTTCAAAGATTTACAGTGTCTCTGTTCAGTTGCTCTCCAAAAGCTACAACAGAATGGCAGAAGCAAAAAAAGATGTACATAGTGGGAGCCAATATCCTAATGAACAAGACGTTATTTATTAGATTAAGTAAACTTTAGCAGATAAAAAATAAATTCTTAAGAGTACCTGATGCCTGAACGGAATCCACCAATCCAATCTTGCGTATAACATTTCGATCTTCCTTTGAAATCTTTTAAGACCCCACCAAAAGGACGTCTAATTTGTATTCATTCTCTAGAAGAGAATTCAACATCTCAAAAAAGCACATAGAATTACAAAAAGGATCATATGGCATTATTTGTTCTTTTGGAGGTAACAAGCTAATTGTTTCTGCAAAAAGTTTATCACTTAAGAATTCAGAGTTGCTGGTTGAGACCGCTGTTAGCTTGAAAGGGACTGACTTGACTAACATAATTAGATTTGGATATCAATAATCCAAAGGGAGAACTACATTAGTTCCCATAATTTTATTAGAATAATACATTGGTTCCTTTAATCTAGCTACTTACACATTGGCCATGTAGATGTTAAATTACATGTTGACCACCTCTTTTAACATCAACATCTTTAAGAATATTTCGTTTCTAGTACTTCACTAAATTTAGTAATTTTGTCATTCAAATTTTATTAAACATAGAAATCCACTAACTAGATATTTCAGAAGCATTTAACAATATTTGTCATTCTGAAATAACTGAAGCAATTCAATTGATAAATTCTTTCAGTTGAAAATGGACCAAATGCCACACTTTATAAATTAGTTGAAGCAACAAAAGAGGTAAAATTCCTTGAAACATTAACAAAGTTTAACAAATGTGGTCATTGCATAATTTTTAACATTTATTTTGTGAGCAACACAAATAACCAAACTATGGGATTTATCAAAGGATCAACCTAAAGTGTAGGGACATCAAGGTTGGGGCCTAGGGTACCTCGAGGCTGTGAAAGTTTGCAAAGAATCCTAGATTGATTCCCTATTCAGATTGTATTTAATAAAAGCTTGGGACATGCATATAAATGGCCCTAATCCATAAGCAAAGTTGCACCCTTCATATTTTTTTCATCTTAGAAAGATATACAATAAAGCAGAGTTTTTTTCGGGTGCATTTAGAAAATGTCCTTCAAGTATATTTTATAATTGAGTAGGTACCACTGTGAGAACTATTGTCTACATTTGGAAAAGTTCCTCATTATGATGAGTCTACACCAAGGGTTTTGCATGAATCTTTATATTTTAATGTTGCATATTTGAAAAAAAAAATGTCCTTTAAGTATATTATATAATTAAATAGTTACTAGTGTGAGGACAACATTATCATGAGACTACACTAAGGGATTTGCTTGAGTCTTTGACTTTTAATGTTGGCAATAGACGGGTTAATTAAGCATATTCAAGATTGTGTTGATAGTTCAAACATATGAGACTCGTGAAGAAATTAGTCAAAATTTAAAATCTTAGAAGATTACTTTCAAAGCTAATAAGAGATTATATGTATTGTGAATTTAGGATCCTAAAAGTGAGGTTGCTGTAAGGTTAGATGGGATAAAAGTTCTATCATACAAGAACATCACCTACCATGAGTAAAGTCCAACTTTTAATAAGACATAATTGAAATAAAAAAGTCCAATATTAGTATATCTATGAAGTTGAAAACAAATGTTTAACAAAACCAATATCCAACTAGTTATGCTATATAGAAAAGAATATGAAAAAGGACAATTACAATGTATCTATAAGATTATGGTAGCTGAGATATATTGGCATCAATCATAATTCTAGTTTGCATAGCCACTTAAAGTTAACAAGATTAAATTTAATCTCGCATATCACATCATACACAAATTTCAATATTAAAAATTAACTAGACAAATATTTCAAATATTAAAAAATTAACCTTATTTTAATATTAAAAAAAATATTTTAAATCCTACACACATATCCAAAAAATATCTAATTACTTTTATATCCTTCATGCATCCCAACAAACAACTAATTTTATTTCACATTATACACAACTTTTAATAAAAAATAATCTAATTTGAACTTTAATCTTGTAGGGACAATTAGTTCAATGTTATCTTGACATTATGCCATATTATTTAGAGAAAATAATTATTTAATTTGATGATATACGTAGATAATCTTATAAAAATATGAAATTATCACTCAAAAAAATATATCTAGATAACATAACATAATATTAAGATAACATTAAACCAAATGTTCAAAGTTTTTTTCTCCTGATATTCAAATGTTCAAAGTTAACTTTTTGTAAACAAACACACATTTTCGGCATTATTTTGAATAAGCCAATCTTATTTATTTTTTGAATGTTACATCAATCTTATATGGCAAAGTCAAATTTTAGTGAATTTTCTTCCTGTTGCTATTTTGGCAATTAGCATGTGAATGCACAAGTCTTAGAATTTAGGCTTTTGGTTAGTTGTGCCTTAAAAGTAGGAGTGCATTTATATCTTAGTTTTATATAGTGTTGGGTATCAATTTTTGTACTAGCTAGGCTTATATTATTTAAATAAAATAGTATTTCTACTTACAAGGCTTGTTCCCATTTTTTTATGTGCATGTAAATCAATGAACAGCTCAGTTCAGCTTTCTATTCCTGTTTTAAATGGGAAAAACTACAATTGATGGAGTGTTCAGATGAGAGTGCTCTTTGATTTCACAAGTTGCTATGAGTCATGGAAGTTGGAGTTGCACATCTCGCTTAGAATACATCTGAGCACAGCAAAGAACTCATTGTGAGAACAAGAAGAATGACAAGAAGGCCTTATATCTCATCCATCAATGCATGAATGATGAAATATTTGAGAAAATTGCAGTACCCAAATCATCAAAGCAAGCTTGGGACTTCCTAATAACATCCCTCAAGGGGGCGGACAAAGTTAAAAATGTGAGAATCCAAACTTTAAGACATCAATATGAACTACAAATGGAATCAAATGAATATGAGTCTGATTACATGAGTTGAGTTCTTGCGTTAAAAAATCAAATGAAAATATCTGAAGAGGACCACAAAAGATCAAATCAACATGGAGAAGATCTTGCGGATACTTACAACCCGTTTTGAACATGTGGTGGTGGAAATCGAAGAAGCACATGATCTGTCCGCAATGAGTGTTGACGCATTATCTGGCGTGTTGCAAGCTCATGATGAGTGTATGAATGAGAAGAACATCGAAAGATAAACAGAGCAGGCACTGAAATGTCATATCTCCACCAAAGATCAGGAAGTAACCAATACAAACCAAAGGAATGGTGCATTTCACAGAAAAGGACATAGATGTGTTTGTCACTACAACAAAAGAAATTATGATTATAGGCTAAGGCAGAATTAAAAAAAAAAAAATAGAGACCATGGTGGTCACAACAATAATCAAGGAGGTAGAGGCAACTGACACAATGACCAAGAGAGATCGAATTCAGATTATCAACAAGATTTATTTCCAATGTGTTCTATGTATTGGAAATGAAGAGCAAACTACTATGTATGGACCAGATGCTAGAAAAGGGGTATGATATGCACTTAAATAATAATCAACTCTCTGTTGTTGATACAACTAATAAAGAACCATATGTTTCGAGGTGATATTGCCAACTATGTTTATACTTGTCTCAATGTTGTGATCAAAGATGGCCCTAATTATGGCATCTTCATTTTGGTCATTTAAATTTTTACAGTTTGAAGCTACTTGCTCAAGGCAATATGGTGAAAGGGTTGCCTAGTATACATCACATTGAATTACATAAGGCTTGCACTCTTGTGAAACAAAGCAGGTCACTTTTTGTAGCAGGAAAGAATCAGTATGTATTGCAATCATTGAAGCTCGTTCATTCTAATGTGTAGTTCATGCAATTGTTTTATTTAATATGTTAGGTTAAATTTATCTACTGAGTATACTGATGACTCCTATTTTTACATATGTAAATCAAGCACAGAGACAAGAGTGAGACGATGTAAAAGTTTATTGCTAGATCTCAGTGATACTCTTTTTAATATTTGCTTAGTTGTTTATATGATATTACTATACTATACGATAACATGTGACTGATGATAGGTGGTTAAGGAAAATCTATGTACAAATATTCCCATTGTTAATGATGAGTAATATGTGATTTTAGTATGCAAATATAATATTGTATATGTACATTTTACTTTATGAAATAAAATGTATCGTTTAAAATTTGTAAGATGTTATTTCTAAATAATTTATGTTGTAACCTAATCAGGTGTAATCTAAGTATAATTGGATCTCTAATAAAGATTGCATTAGTTGGGTTGTAACAATTAATATTGCAACATCATTTGATCCAAATGTGAAGTTATTATTTGCTTTAATTTTAGAGAATTGCAAAACTTGAGTACTTCCTAAGAGGTAACATATCCTAGGACTACTCCAATCAAGCACACTTAACTATAAATTTCTCATCACTACCTCAAGATTTTGCCCCAAAAGGAACATCTACAGGTTGGAATCTCACTATTTACTTAAATAGCTCATGAACTCTCTTGTCTTTCCGATGTGGAACGATATATTCTAGGCCAACTCTCACTATTCACTAGGCCTAAAAGTCTATCAAGAGTCGCTCTTTATAACAGTGATTTTTTTTCTTGAGACATTACTTGATAATCACTCTCTGCCCTCTTTGGCCACGGATCATTACAAAAGATGCCCAATGCATTTTGGGGTGAAATTGTTTTATGTTCTATTTACTTACTGAACATTACCAAGTGTAAAACATCTTAAGGTGTTTCAATTAATTGCATATGTTTATGTTCCAGCAGAGACAAGGACAAAACTAGATGATCTAGGAGAGAAGACTTTTTATTGGCTACATACGTGAAGGCTACAAATTATTCAATTCAGTGATAAAAATGGTGATTATAAGTAAAGATGTAACTTCTGATGAAGATTAAGCTCTAAAATGTGGTGTTGTTGCACAAAATGACTCGGGGAATTTTATTATTGAAGGAGTCCCTAAAGCAACCATTCCTATCACAAATGAAGAAGCTTCACCCATTTTACCCAAGAAAACCCTGCTACAAATTAAGATTGGTTTCCAAAAGTGCCCATCTAAACATGCTTTATATGCAAAGACTAATGATTTTAGTAATATATTTTTGTTGTGAATTTATGTTGATGATCTAATATTTATAGGAAATAAGCCCAGATTGACTGAAGATTACAAAAGGTCCATGATGCGTGAGTTCGAAATGACATCTTGGCTTCTTGTCATGTAATCAAACAAAACAACCAATGTACCTTCTCACCACGCCATTATTGATAGGAATAAAACAATGTTGTGCAAATCCGACCACATTCCCTCCGAATGTTCCAAAACCCTTAAATCTCATCTCGCCTCGCCCATTAATTCCCACCCCCACCCCGCCCCCCGAAAAAAAAATGCATGATCAAGAGAAAGATAGCCTACCTGCGATCCGATCGAAGCAAGGGCAGTACTGGTGCTTCCCTTAAAGACAACCGAAAAAGAGGTGAAAAGAGGCAGAGACTTCAGAAAAGCTGCTCCTCCATTCCGGTGCGGACGGATTGCGAAATATGAAGAGGGTGGGTGGCTTCAGATCTCACCGGAGGAGGAAAAGGTGGGAAGATTGAGATTATCACCTCCCTCGAGGGAGAGAGAGAGAGAGAGAGCGACAGGGAGAATCTCCGCTGGCGCTCGTCGGCGAGAGGAGCGGGATTAGTGCGACGTTCCAAAACGAAAACCCGCGCAAAGAGTGGTGGGCCCACCCCTTACCACCGTTTCCTTCCCCTTCATTTCGCTGGGCCCCGCGTTTTGAAATATTAATAATATGTTTAATTATTTATTATATTTATTTATTACTTATAAATAAATATTTGTTAGTTATTTTTAGAATATCTGTATTCTGTGAGTGTAATTAATCTAATTTTAAATTTTAGCTGAGATAATTCTTTTTAAAAATTTAATTTTTGAAAGCCTTGAGTTAGCTCAATTAAAACTTGAGTCAACTCGAACTTAAATTGAGTTAAGGTTAGCTAAGCTTGAGCTTTACCTAACTCTACGTAAACTCGAATAATTCTCAGCTCAAATTTCAGGCCAGGCTCACAACTTGAGCATTCGTGCAGCTCTAGTAAATCTAACATAGTTGGAATGACATGTTATCAAATAGTTTAGATTAAATATCTATGAATGGTACGAAATGATATTTTTTTAAATACTTCAAAAAAAATCAATAGATCTAATAGTAAATAGTAAAAGTATTTCAGAGAATGCAATGATATTATAAGTAGGTCTGTAAATAGATTAGGTTATAACTTAATTTGATTTGAGTTCTGGTTTAAATTTTTATTTAATTAAACTTGCAAGTGGGTTCTTTTTTTTTTACCCACATTGTTTAGAAATAAATTGGTTAATTTTGTGTCACCAATGACTCGACTCACTTAAAACCTAGCCCGTTTATATTATCTAATTTTTTTATTTATATAATTTTATGATGTGGCTAATGAGTCATTCATTGTGAAAGAGGAATTCTTGTAGATGGCATCAGCAAATTATTATGTATTGTACAATTAATTTTCATATTCATCTTAACAAGTACATATCAAAATATTTAAATTCATTTTTTTTTTGCACTTTTTTATTTCCCTTATGTTTCTTTTTTTATATAATATTTTTTTAATATTTCTCTCTCCTTAACTTGATTGAACAAGCTTAAGAACAGCTTGATATTCAGTTCGATAAAAACTCATTTATGATTGATTCGTCAAAATCAATGAATAAATTTGAGAATATAATTTTAAAAACTTAAATGACAAATAAATGAGTTTAAATATATTAATAATAGTAGGGTCAATGTTATTTTGATGTTATGCTATATTATTTAGAAATAATAATTATTTGATTTAATGATAAGTATAAATATATAATTTTTAAAAAATTTATAAAATTATAATTTAAAAAAATAATATTTGGTAAACTAAATGGTTACTTTAATATCCATGAACTGTTCAAAAAAACTCACGAGCATGCTTAATTAAAAAGAGGTATTTATAAATTTTATTATATACTGTATATTAATGGAAGAAAAATATTATGAATTATGAACTATTATAAATGAGAATTAATATCTTCATGAACATATTAATATATTTGATCAAATTTTATATATAGTTTTATATTTGTGAATTCAAATGTATATTAGAAAACTTGCTCGCAAATCAAATATGAATTAAATAAGGTATTTGATTTAATATTATCTTGAAATTTTGAAATCTAAATATCATCTTTTAGTAATAATTTTATATTTTTTTTATAAAACTATTTACTTATATCATTAAACAAAATAATTATTTTCTTTAAATAATATAATATAATATTAAAGAGGCATTTGATTAAATATTATCTAGATAAAATAATTGTTTGGTTTGCTGACACTTTTAGATAGCCTTATAAAAAATTATAAAATTATTAATTAAAAAATAAAATTTAGATATCATGATATCTAGATAATATGACATACCATCAAAATTATATTAAATCAAATGCCTTCTAAACTAAATATCCCCTTGGTGAAACTAAATATTGGATGGAGGCCTACGAAGATATAGATGAATCTCAAGGATCTAGATGAAATAATTCAAAAAGTAAGGACTAACATGAATTGATTTTCTAATGTGAGGGACCCATGGGTAATTTAGTCTTTTTTTTTTTAAAAAGAGCTCATTCCAGTTTAATGTACACAATTAAAGATAATCGTTTTAAAACGTTCGTAATGGACCATACGAAGAATCTAAGGAGTCAAGGTCTCAATTTAATTAAAAAACAGTAATTATAAAATAATCAAAAAATTTGGCATTAAATTATAATTAATTATCAATTAATTAACGGTTTGATTTATTTGAAGTCAACACCTGATCCTTATTCGTCTTCATCCCCAACTCGGTTTCACACTACTCCACAAATCAAACGTCATGATCCCGCCGCACCGGATCCGCAGCCTCCTCCTCCTCCTCCTCCTCCTCCGTGGCTCCGCCGGCGAAGTCGGCAGCGCCGCCTCCTACCGCCCGCCGTACATTCCGACGGCGTGCTACGGCGATGACACGTCGCAGATTCCGGAGAACGCTGAGTTCGCCGCCGCGGGGCAGGGAATTTGGGACAACGGCTCGGCCTGCGGCCGAAGGTACGTCGTTCGCTGCCTGAGCTCCTCCACGGCGAAGGCGTGCGTGGACGGCGCCACCGTGGAGGTCATCATAGTGGACCGGGCCGCCGGAGTCCGGTCGCAGCCGTCGGCAGACGGAACAACATTGGCTCTCTCCCAGGCTGCTTATCGAGTCATCGCCGATTTGTCCGCGCCGGAGATCAACATCGAACTCGCCGTGTACGTATTGTCTATTAAATTCAATTTTTCTATGCGGGATAATTACGTTTGATCTCTGAGAGATAATTTCATTTAGGTCCCTAACATTTGACTAATTTATTGTAAAAGTCACAAACATAAAAAATATACCGTTCAAGTCCACAATAATTACTATATAGTTCACCAATATCCTAGTTATTTTTCAATCAGGTCCAACATAATGTTTTTCATTTAAAATACTATTATTTCATTCAAAAAATAAAATTAAATTAAATATTTTTTCAATTACGATTTTACCCCTCGCGCGTAGTGCGTCCGCGCACTGGTCGCCTGTGCGTGGCCTCAAGAGCCAACGGTCGGCAGCGCGCTGTCGCGGCATCCTCGCGCGCCGATGTCTGAGGGCATGCTGCCGGCAACGCGCGGTCACCGATGTCCATGTGCAGGCGGCGGCAGTGTGCTGCTGCGCGCGGCCTAGCATCAGCGTTGGCGCGCGGGTCGCCGCAACATGCGGCCCGAGCGTCGGTGTTAGCTTGCGGGTCGCCGCAATGTGCCACAGCGCGCCCGCATGCAGGCTGCCTGCGCGAGGCCTCGTGCACAGGGCGTCCACGCACATAGAATATTGCAATGGTATATTTTGAAAAAATTAATAGATTAAAAAAAATTATTGTAATTTTTATAATGCATAATAGATTCTGTCATAAAAGGACCACGATATCCTATATAATATTTTTTGTGAACTTGAATGACATATTTTAAGATTTATGAACTTTTGTGTCTATTAGTAAACGTTAGGGATTAAATAGAATTACCGCTATAAGTAATTACATATAAAACACTCCCAATTGAATAATTACAATTTGGTAAACAAACACGGGAGAATTACAAATTAACTTTCCTAAACTACATATTAATTCATGTGAATTAAATATTAATCTCTAAATTTTGAGAGTTAATTTATAATTTTATATATATTCTGCAGCTAAACTGTAAATATTAAATTTGAGGATAATAATATATTATTATTTTATATAATTATATATATATATATATACATATGTCCAATAAAATAATTTTCAGAAGATTAAACTTTTCTACTCTTGCGCTGCGAGTCTATTTATTTGTAAAATTAAATTTAATAAATTTAAAATTAAGGTTGAATAAAAATGTGAAGTAAAGTTAATTATTATATCGAAGTGTGTGAGGAATATGATATAAAATTAGCTATTATGTTAAGATATGTGAAGGATGTGATATAAATTAATTATTATTTTAGTAATGTGTATAAAATATGAAATAAAATTAATTTTTAATATTAAATATTATGTGTGATGTGATATACTTGATTAAAATTAAATAAGGTTAATTTTAAATTAATTTTAAATGGGCAAACAAACGGGGCAGCATGATTAAAAAATTTTGTTGATTTAAAAATCAAAAATATTTTGTGATAATATTTTTTGTGCATACCTTGAATTGTTTTAGGGCAAATTTCACTCAGGTTCCTGAGTTTAAGGGTTATTATCACACGGATCTACGTTTTGTAAAATCTATCATCCGGGTCCCTAGGTTTTCAAAAATTCATCTGGGTCCTTTTTTTATTTTTTTTATTATTAAAAAATATACAAAATTATCATTATACCCTTACCATCCCTCTCTCCACCAGATCCGGCAGCCGCGCCGCCTCCGGCGGCCTCGCATGGCTGCACGACACCGCCGGCGGCCTCGCGCGGCCGCACGACATCGCCGCGGCCTCGTGCGGCCGCACGACATCGCCGGCGCCACGCTGCGCCCTCTCAGGAGCTCCGCGCGGCCGCACGACACCGCCTGGTGGCCACGGCCGCGCGACGCAGCGGCCACGCACGGCCTCGCGCGGCCAGGCGGCCCGCCGGCCGGCCGGTTTGCGTCGTGCGCCGTGCGAAGGCCGCCGGCCGTTGCGGTGTCGTGCGCCGTGCGAGAAAAAAGCCAGCCGAGGCGCCCGAAGTCAGGCCGCGGGCTGCCGGATCTGGTAGAGAGAGAGAGGGTAAGGGTATAATGGTAATTTTTATATTTTTAATAATAAAAAAAATTAAGAAGGACCCAAATTTTTTGAAAACCTAGGGACCCAGATGATAGGATTTTAAAAACGTGGATCTGTGTGATAATAACCCTTAAACTCAGGGACCTAGGTGAAATTTGCCCAACGATTATACAGAGAAAATTGAGTATAATCAAAGTAATTATTAGAGTAATAAAAGACGCAATAAATTTTTTTACGAAAACTCAAATATTCAATAAGAAAAATATTTATTATTTTAGCATTTTAAATCTACTAAAACATATAAGGTTTGTATAAGGAGAAAAATATATAATGAAGCAATTAAATATTTAGTGACAGGACTAGAAGCCGAATAACATTGGTGAAGAAACGGGGTGGAGAGCTGAAAAGCTCGAAAGTTCCTGGAGAATCCCAACTGGGGAATCTATTATCTATCTTCAACCCCTAAGTTATTTAAAAATTGGAGAAGATGAAGCAAAATAATATTGTATAATATGCTTTGGCCTATTTGACTATACTAGTAATAGTTCGAATGATTTGATATACATGAAGTACTTTTTATGGCAAGGCAGATTCGAAAGATTTGGTGTAAAAGATAGTTGTTAATCTAATGGCCATTGCTGTTCAACTAGAGGGTTTCTTCGTGATGGCCTCAAGCATCTTCATCCATGTCTTTGGAATTGAGCCTATTTGGCGACTTAGTTCTGTTTAATGATCCTCTTAACTCTAATTGCTTGCCACTCAAATGACTCGGATGAGCACGAAAATTGATGAAGTAACAATCAAAGGTTATGATATTTTTATCCCCACTGTCTCTTATTGCACAAAAGATTTTACAGATAGTTTTTTTGGAAGAATCACATATCAGATCCTTAAATCCTAGTAAATTATAAATTATAAATAAAACTAGATCATAGTAATGCAATTAAAATAAGCTTTTTAGAAGTTACCTTATTTGATCGATCAATTGATCAATCAAAGGCTGAGTGCTATTTAGCTGATCGATCAAAGATCTTTGACCAACCAGTTGATCTATTAAAGCTATTTGAATTATGATTATTGAGTTTTCAATAATTATTTACTTGATCTAGCAATTATGAGATTGTTTATATCGTCTTTTGAGATATTTTTCATATAAATAGTGGGAATATTTTGAAGCTCGTTCTTGATAATTTTTTATCTTTCACCCCATTTGATGAGTGAGAACTGACGTGATTAAAAATAATTAAAGTAATTAATTAAAAATTAAAAAATGATTAAAACTCTCAAGTGCTCATAGCTAACCTATAAACTACAAGAATCTAATTGCAAATAAGCTCAAACTAAATAGATCTAATTGCAATTAACCCTTTGTTTCCATGATCTCTCTTTCTTATCAATAACTCTATTGTAAAATAAAATAGTAAAAACTAGAAAATGAAGTGATGCAATTTATATAATTAAAAGGGCAAATTAATGATAGGTTCATATTATTTTTTTATAATTAAACGTTGATCTGTATTTCTTAAAATTTCACTTAATATCCTTAATTACAATTGTATAAACCTATTAGGTCCCTATCTGCTTTACTTTCTAGTTATAATTTTAAATTCTAAGATTTTAAATGAAAAATTTTAATTATAATTATATGCAAACTACAGATATCTATCCATAATTTATCAAATTCAAAACATATTATCTTTGATATTTGGTACTAGAAGCATTAATTAATATTCTAGGTAGTTAATTCTAAATTAAATAGAACCATAGTTCAGATTATATATATTGATAATATAATTCAGATTATTTATTACTTTTAGCTATGATTTGAAGTTTGACCTTTCATGCGCAGGCTGTGATGCAAGTCCTCATGCTTTGTCAGCTGGACCTTGGATGAAGATTTCTGCATCAAATTATTAAACTTTGCAATTTTCATGTTGTATATGTCTTCCAAATATATATATGATTACGAATGAATATTGATTAGCTAGCTTTTTCAAAGCTAAATCCGAAGGGCCTGTTTGACTGCGGATTCAGATTTAAAATAAATAGAATCGGATTTAAAATTTGAAGTGGTTTCAGATAAATGAAACAGTTTCAAACTTAAATTTTGTTTGGATGAAAATAGCTTGAAATTAGTTTTAAATCTACCTTAATTTATTTTTATTTGGATGAATATTAATTTAGAAACCACCTCATCTCACAATAAAATCTCAAAAATAATAAAAATACATAAATTTTATAATAAAAGTAAATAAAAAAAATATTTATTCAAAAATTTTATAATTTATTTGAATATTATTAATTTAAAATTCTCACGAGGATGTATATTAAAATTTGAGATATTTGAAGAATGTTGTTATAAGTCAAAAGATGATTTGTCATTATTCTTTAAATTTTGAATTTATCAAATTTAATTATCCCTTAATTTTAGCTTTGAGAAAAATACCAAATTTATCCCTAGATATATTTTTTCTAAAAATCTGAGAAAAAAAAGAAGCGATCGCGAATCTGAAACCACCTTTTCGATGGTTTCGGCTTCGTGGCCTTGAAGTCGTTTCATACTTATAAAACGGATTCAAATTTATGGGATGAATTAGAATTATTTGACTAATTAATTTTATTAAATCGTCTTCGTCCCGCTTAAAACTGCTTGAAGCCATCAATCAAACAGGTCCAAAGTTCTAAAACTCAGTGTCTGTTTCGATCATAAAGTAAAAATATTAGTCTTAGCAGTTTCAACAGTTTCGGTATCGATAATTTTGAATTTTTTTAAGAAATTATTTAAATTAAATTTATTAGTCGAAACTAAAACTCGTTGGCTTTTCTAATTGATTTTGATCAAAATCGATCAGAACCGATAGTTTCAGCCAAATTTTAAAACCTTGGCTAAACCTTTTCTAAATATACTATGGATTCTTATCAGCACTTCCATGCATGTAAATCATCCAAATATTTAAAATATTTTTTTTTTATTCCTGATTTTTTTGTAAATAATTTTTTTAATTTTCTTAAATTTGTTATGAAGTTCATTGTTTGTAGAAAAGGTGTATATCTTTACATTTATTAAAAAATAAATTAAATATTTGTGAAGCTTTTAGGTGATTGTGAGATCTTTTTCAAGTAGAGAAGATGAAGAAGACAAAAAGAAGATCAGTCATAGGCAAATAGAAAAGCAAAAAAAGAAATAAATCTTTAAATCTTTAAAGACGATGAACACTTTTAAATTAAAATCTTTGTGAAAAAATTATAAGGAGAGAAGAAGAATCTTTAAATATTTATTGTAAGTCATTAAAATAGATTTCTAATGTGTAAAGACTAAAGTAAGGTGTGATCCTTTAAAAAGGCACCTAAAGGCCATGTTTGACAATGAGCTAAAAATCATGGCTAATTTTAGTCATGGCTAAAATCTTAAATTTATTTTAAAAAAATTTAAAAAATTATTTTATATCTCATCTCACACAAATTCCAACATTAAACAATCACTTTATTTCAC
>KZ451903.1:4122057-4149366 GCA_002786265.1 Apostasia shenzhenica | reverse complement strand
TTAAAAAATTATTTTATATCTCATCTCACACAAATTCCAACATTAAACAATCACTTTATTTCACATCCAACACAATTCTCAATAAATCAATCAACTTTATTTCACATCCTGTACAATTTTTAATATAACCAACTTACTTTATTTCACATCATACATATTTTTCAAAAATAACTAAAAATTTCAGTCAAATCTTCTTTTTTTTCTTATTACCAAACAGAGCCTTAAAAAGGCACCTAAAGACCATGTTTGGCAATGGGCTAAAAATCACAGCTAATTTTAGCCATGACCAAAATCTTAAATTTATTTTAAAAAAACTTAAAAAATTATTTTATATCTCATCTCACACAAATTCCAACATTAAACAATCACTTTATTTCACGTCCAACACAATTCTCAATAAATCAATCAATTTTATTTTATATCCTACACAATTTTTAATATAACCAACTTACTTTATTTCACATCACACACATTTTTTAAAAATAGCTAAAAATTTCAACCATTTTTTTTTCTTATTACCAAACAGAGCCAAAGTTTCGATCGGTGAAATGACTAAATTGTAATAACTTTTATCGTATATGATTTTCTCTATATGAAACTTTTGAATGAGTTGCAGTCTTAAGATAACAAGGTTGATGTCCCACCTTCATAGAGTTTATAATAAAGATTTCATGCTCGTTCACTTAAATAAGCAATAAATTTTAAAGGGCAAAATTGCATTAAAGCCCCTGTGGTCTACACAGCATTGCAAACAGATCCCAAAATTTAAAAATCCTCGATTTGGGTCCCTCAGGTTGCATTTGCACTACAGTTAGGTCCTTAGCCATTAAAAATAGTGAAAATGACTATTTACCCACATTTTTTTAATCCTAAATCAATTTTATTTTATCTCCCTAAACCCTAAATATATAATATTACAGGGATATTTTGGAGAAAAATTATGAATAATAAACAAAATATGAGCAAAATTTATATTTAGCTGTTTGGCGCAAGGACCAAAATCAGAATCAAAATAATACTAGTTTAAAAAATAATAATAAATAAAAAATTTTAATCATTCTACACAAATTCTAATATAAAAAAATTATTTTACTTCTCATACTCAATAATTTTCAATAAAAATATTAATTTTATTTCACATTCCATACTAAAACATTCTAATCGAGTATTTTGATGTAGGATATGAAATAAAGTTAATATTTTTATTAAAAATTATTGAGTATGTATGTTTTGAGATTTGTGAATTTTTGTGTTCGAGTAAGTAAATCTAGTAAGCTTAAATGAAATTACTTCTAATTATTTTAATTTTAAAATTATATAAATTATATTTAATTAATTGTGAATTATTGATCGGAGCGGGTCGGGTTTGGTCAAACGGGTTTTTGGCAAAAGCTGCCTTTGCTGCAACTGCTGGCTACCTTTCACTTGTACTAACCCACGGCTCGGTTTAGCTAACGAACGGCCCAGATCGCTTAATCTGACGGGGCAGAAGATGCGGTTGCAATTGTAATTATAAAAATTGTACGAGGTTATTTCTGTCATTGACTTGCCCAAATGACAAACGTAAAACCCTAACCCTATGGGGTTTCTTCCTCAACAGCTCTCGACCGTCATCGCTTTCTTTTCCGTCTATTCCTTCCTGCGCCGGGTCTTCGAGCTACTAATTCCTTCGCAGCAAGAGACTCCGTTTTCTAGGGGAAGATGTCTGGAAAAGGCGCCAAGGGATTGATCATGGGAAAATCCACGTCCGCGGGGAAGGACAAGGATAAGAAGAAGCCGGTGTCCCGCTCCTCTCGAGCCGGTCTTCAGGTCTGATCTCCAACTTGAAGAGTAGGAACCTTGTTATTTCTTACAGTTTCATGGATATTTTCGGTTTGTATAGTGTTTTGCGTTCCGTGTTTGAATGGTTCGCCTTTGATCTGGAATTTCAAAGATTTCCATGCTTAAAGCCTTTATCTTGCTAGATTTTGTTACCATTTAGTTTACCTGGAGACTTTTCGGTCTGTTACTATGGGTTTCTCTTTTGAGTCGGGCAAAAGTAAGTTTTTGGAAGTTATGGTTGTCGTAGGGTTTGGTATTATACTGTAGGCGCAGCTTTATAGTTTTGGCGCTTCACATCTTGAAATATATCCATGATAGATTGTTCTTCATATTTGCTGGCTTGTATTATTTTGGTGTTGTCAAGCATGTGGTCGTTCAGTATCTAATGAAATGCTTGCACAAAATCCCATCTTCTCTGCAGGCATTAACCAAAAATTGCATGGATTGCCTATCTATACCTGAAATGTTAGGCTATTGCATTTGTAATCAGTACACGGGACTTTTAGTTTCCTTGTATCTGGAGCATTAATTTTTTTTGGACATTTCGTTCATGTTAAATTGGTTATTTTTTATATTAAGCTGCAAAATTATGATGTTCACATACATTAGATGGTACCTAGATAATCCTATAGTCTTGTTTCTACCTTTTTCCTTGTAAAACTAGGTTTGGGTCAGAATCACTGCACATTTGAGGTTTGGTAAAAAAATCAAGATTGAGTTTTTTGGCTCAATGTTAGGCTTCTTAGTCTTTAGGTGTCAAGGATACTATTGATCCTCATTTGATAGGTCGATTTGCCAACTAGTAGGTTGTCTGTTAACTTCAAGGCTTTGTTGGGATAATGTGAGAATTGAATTAAATTGAGGAAGAAAAATTCAATATATAGCAGTAAGCTTGGAATATGGTTCAGGTCTAGTTCGGGTTGCTTCCAATTCCTAAAATTATGGAACTAGCTTTAGTCAGTTTGGATCCAAGTTTTGCGTGCAATCAATCCGAATTGAACCGAGCTGCACTTCTAATGCTAGGTGCAATGAAAATAGCATGTAAACATTCTATGGCAAAGTCCGAGAGACAAATGCTGTTGACATTGTTGACAACATGGTTTTAACTTTTTATACTCATCACCATAAGCAGCACGAAAGCCAACAAGTTCTCTGTTACCATATACCAACTGGATATCTATCATGCCACCTATTTAGTGACTAACGTAGAATAAAGCTCTCTTTATGTCTTGCCCCCTTTTCTTCTTTTTTACTTTGTAAGTGTTCTTGTTCATTTTATTTTTATTTCTCCAGTAAACAGTAGGAATCTTACTGTTGAATAAGAAACGCTTTTCTAGAATATCTGAAAACATAAAAAGTGTCATACAATCTCATCCATTATTTCTGGACACCGTGAACGAGATTGTATTCCACGTTCTTTGTTTGAAGAAACCAACTTATGTTTTCTTGGGATTGCTTGCTGATTCTATGTTGATTATCTCAGTTTTTGATCAGTAGCTCAGAGCATAGTAAGCATATAATGAACCTAGAGTTGAACTAATACAATCTATTGAAAACCATCAAACATCTGTCCAATGATTTTGACACAAAACTTCATCAGCTATTACAAAGAGTGATAGGGGTTGGCGAATACTGTGCACGTCCATGGCATCATCTGTTGTATAACATGCTGCTGTGTTTCCTTTATCTTCTTCTACAACAAGCAAATAGCTATTTATAACGTTTTATTAGGAGGCTCGAATTTGGTAGTAAATTCAATGTATTTCAACTTAGTCGAGATGTTTATGTAGTAATGTAGAGTCTTTGACGCGAATTCTTGGAATCTTTGGGGCCGTGTTGGATGTCTTGAGAAGAATATATACACTTTATAGTAACAAATTAAATGTGTTTAGAACAGAGAAATGAAATTGCCATACACTTTATAGTAACAAATTAAATGTGTTTAGAACAGAGAAATGAAATTGCCCCTTCCTCTCCCTTTCTCTCTAGGTCTCTGGCCTATCAGATCTAGAGAGAGAGGAGTGGGTGGGCAGCTGCCCCTCCCCTCTGCCACCAGTAGGTGGGAAAGAGAGAAGAATAGGGAGAGGATGATTTTGTAATTTTAGAAAATTTAATAAGGGGCCCGAATTTTAATTCAGAATTGTGCGCCTGTGTGATGTTATGTCTTAAATTAAGGGACTTAGGTGCAATTTACCCAATATAAAATTATACTTTTATGCAGAAAGCAATTCAAATAAATTTGTTTGGTATGAATTTGTGTATTCAAATTTTTTAATGAATCATTAGTGCATGAAATTAAACGCAGAAGTTATTCCAAATCATAGTTTTTAGCATGCTTCAAAGAAATGTTCTGCCTTAGAAGCCGAAATCTTCTGTTCCCTGGTACTCGTCCGACATATTACCCCCTTACTCTGGCTTGCGCTACTATTTTCTAGTCGTAGCCTGAAGTACTAAACAGCTTCTAGGGAATTGAATCCACTGCCTCCATTACTTTCCTTTGTATCTTTGAGCTATTGAGATGTGAAATTAATGGGTTTTTAATTTTTTACGTGTACTTCACTTGGCAACTTGGGAAATTGGCTGGCTCAAAATCTTTATTAATAGCCCCGTTTGTTTAGGAGTTTAAAATTAACCTGGTTTAATTTTAACCAGGCATATCACATCACACATAAAATTTAATATTAAAAATTAAATTTATTTCACATCCTACACATATTACTAAAATAATAACTAACTTATATCACATCCCTCACATATTCCAACATAATAACTAACTTTATATCACATCCCTCACATATCCCAACATAATAACTAACTTTATTTCACATCATTCACAACTTTCAATAAAAAAATATCTCCATCCAAATTTAATTTTAACCTTCTTAAATTTAACCTTACAAACAAACACTTATAGGTATTGTTAAGCTTCATGTAATCAGCTTGTTATATAACTGCTTCCATGCTATTCTGTAGTTCCCAGTGGGTCGTGTTCACCGACTTCTCAAGTCTCGAATTGCTGCAAATGGACGAGTAGGAGCGACAGCTGCTGTCTACTGTGCTGCCATTCTGGAATACCTCACTGCTGAAGTGCTGGAGCTTGCGGGCAATGCGAGCAAGGATCTGAAGGTTAAGCGCATCACTCCACGGCATTTGCAGCTGGCTATTCGTGGGGATGAAGAGCTCGATACCCTCATTAAAGGAACCATAGCTGGAGGAGGAGTGATCCCCCACATCCACAAGTCCCTCATCAACAAATCCTCCAAGGAGTAATTTATCTTATTTATCTCTCACATCTTCCCTCCCTGCTGCTTCTACCTTCATGCCATTATTAATTATTAGAATACTGTTCTGCGTATGACCAGAAGATGTTATTTGTTACTTTTCTGTAGAGCTTGAGGATCATGTTTTAAGATTTGTTTGGAAGTTTCATTTTTAGATGATTTAAGTTTCTTCGTGGTCACGTTTAATTTTGATTAGAAGTGTGATTTAGAGAGTGTTTGGTTCAATGTTATCAGGTTATTTAGAGAAAAATAATTGTTTTTTTTGATGACATTTTAAAAATTATAAAATTGTAAATCAAAAGATGACATTTAAATATCATCACATCTAGATGACATAACATCAAAATAGCATCAAAAACTGTTATTTGGCTTGATATCTAACTTGCTTGGGGAAATTACATACATATTCCTCAAATCTAGTTGATTTTCATATTGGGATGCATACACCTCAGATCTAGTTGATTTACAGATTTAAGCAAATCTTTTCATCACCACACTATGTGCCCCTCTTTTATCTAACATAATATGCAGTATATTCTGTCGGTCGATCGACTTTGCCCGCCCTGAGTCGATCGACTTTGCTCGCCCTGAGGGCGGATGGATCAATAATATTTGGTTAAAGAAGGGGGGGCATCTTTTGTGGTGGTTAAAAGATTTGGGGTGCGAAATTGCAAATATTTAGTTTCACTTGGTTTGAGGAAATTGTATGTATTTGTTTTGAATTTTGTTGGAAGTTTTGTTTGTAGAATTGAATATTAGATTGGATTAAATGGTAATAAATTAATTAATATATATATAATATGTATATTATTTCATGATAATAAATTTATAAAATGATTAAATTTGTTATCATGATCATGGTGTACTATTATTAGTGACATTTATCCTTTTAAATATTTTAAAATAATAATGAATTATTAATCCGATTAACTAAACGTGAATTGATTCTTAATTATCTGCTCCAGTTATAATATTGGAAAGCCCTAATTAAAATTCAAGCATGCTGTTAAATTTTTTTTTTATTTAAATAAATTATGATACTATATTGATGAAAGGAAGCTGATTTTTAATATTATATTGTTGGTATATATTTAACATTGATGTGCACTTTGTTATTCCAAATATTGTCATGCTCAAATTAAGTATAATTATTTTTTTTAAAAGTAAAATAGTTTATATTATTTTTAATACATTAATTAATTTTATTTAATATTTTCATAATTAATTAATTTATTTTTAATTATATATATTTAAAAAAATTATATTTTTTTATAAAAATATTGAAAAAAGACTGCTCAACTTGAATCAAACAGGGGTTGAACCTTGGGCCTTTTGCTCGGTCATTGTTAATCATTATACACCAATTTGAATAATTATTTATGGATCAAGCATAAAAAGTTTAAATTTGGTTCATTTATGCTGATAAATAAGCTAATTTAAGGCTATATTTAATATGACATTAAAATAATATTAAATTAAATACTTTTATGTTAATATTTAGTGAATTATTTTAGATTGATTTGAAAAATATTATAAGTTTAATATATAAATTTAGATATTAAAAATCAACTTTATTTCATATTTTATATATATTAATTTAAAAATTAACTTTACTTTATATTTAATATTTAAATAGTATTATTTCATATTATAATATTAAAATAATTTTTTTAAATTTTAAAATAATTAAATTTTTTTGAAAATTTTTCTCTTACCAAATTGGACAAGATTTTGATTTATGCTGTCACTTGAGGGTAATTAAGTCCTCACTTTCTTAAAACAGATTGATAAATTTTAACAAAATACTAATAGTTTGATTTTCCAGAAAAGTTATATCATATTTCGTCGATGATTGATAAATAAATAAATTAATCATGATCGAAGGTTTTAATAAATTAAGTCTTAATCTACTAGATAATACATTGAATTAAAAAGTCTAAATTATGATTAGTCAATTACTATAGATACATGACATTTTTTCAAAGAATCGAAATTTTTAAGGCTTACATGCAATGGGTTCTGAAATTCTTGAACCAAGATGCAATTTATGATTTCGCCATAATTTTAAGTTCCGGCCTAGTATCGACTATTTCACTTTGCATTCATTGATATCGACTCAAAGACCTGCTCTTCAATTTGGGCCAAAACCATTGATTTTTGAGTCAAAACCAAGGCTCTTTTAGCTGAAACTATCAAAATTCAACAAAAATTGTGTTTTGGAATATTGGTTTTCATATTCAAACATTTGGATAATCTATATTTTTTAAGTTTAAATGCAGTGGGTTTCAAAATTCTTGAACCTAGATGCAATTTATGATTTCGTCATAATTTTTAAGTTTCGGTGGAAATCATTAATTTTGACTGTTTCACTTTAATTTTATCAATATCGACCCAAAGACTGGCTTTTCAATTTAGGCTAAAATCCTAAACCCTAAACTCTAAACTCTCTTTTACTGAAATTATCAAAATTAAACCAAAATTGTATTTTAGAACATTGGTTTTCACATTGAGACATTTCGATAATAGATTATTAATTTATTATGGGCAGCGTGGTTAGTCACTCATTAGAATCGATAAAAATAACTCGTTAGTCAGCTCATTCAGATTAAGTTAAGTTCAATTCGATTCAAAATCCAATTCCACTTTTGAGCAATCTTTGATCTCTTCGATTTTTGAGCGAAATTAACATCCTTAATGCCACTCATTAGAATTGAACTCCATCGTTGTAGCGAGAATACCCTTGAACTCTAATGGTTCTATTCCCACATGATTCTATCATTTTCTTTCTACTGTAACTATATAAAACTAGGTAGTATTTTTGTTACCCTTTGCCAGCCAATGGGCCTTAGCCCTCTGCCACCACCACCAATTTTTTGGCATGGCCACCATGGTGTCTTAAATGGATATCATAAAGAACAACTCATATACTCTTCCATAGCCCCTCTATCATTATTTACTTGATTTGGAGAATAAGAATGGACTGCTCCAACTCTTTAGTTCTTGCAAGTAGGTCCTCTACTGTTTTACTCCAATTCAATGCTATCAAGTTATGGCACACATCTTATTAAGTATGGCAATAATCAGAACCAAAAATGTATAACATAGACTCTAGACAGCTGCATTAAAGCTGTAGTATTAGTAAGGACACTATCTAGCTTGACCTACACCCTTGTTATTACACCACTTATAGGCTGACCCCATATATCCAACATGCTCCCTATTGTGTTAATAAGGACTCTATCCACCTAGACCTTTGTAACCCTAAAATGATAAATAGAGAAGATAAATCATTTTTTATAGCCTTCTTGGTGTGATTAGATCTAATGGAAGAAGTCAAAGATATCTTAAGATGGAACTAGATGCTAGGTCAGTAGCAACTTTAAAATTAAAGCCCACTTAAAAACTTAAACTATTATTCCTAATATTTCTATATCTTTTGTTAGATACTATTTGTTAGACTAGGATCTGCTATACTTTCCTTCAACGTTGTACAAGATTGTGTAATCCAAAATCAAGCGAAGAAACATTCATCTTTGAAGTATGTTATCAAAAATACTTGTTTATCTAACTAGGTTGTTAAAAAACTGCATCAAAACCATTACATTAGGTGTTATCTAAAGCACTAGTCCTTCGAAAGCATTACCAAGTCAAGCTTTGGTCTTGGCCTCCCTCAATTTACTTAGCTTCGACCTCCTTGGACTTAACAACTAGAAAGGATCTCTAAAGATCAACAATAGCCAGGATAAAAGCCACCTTGAATGCAGTAGATATCATCAGAAATTCCTTTCACATTATCAATTAAACAGTAATGGTAACATGACTATAACATTTTTTCAAAAAAAAAAAAGACTATAACATGGAAAATGAAAGAAGAGAAATAGCAAAAAAATACTGAAGCTCTGTGTCCTGAAAGAGCTTGTCCCTAACAATTGAGAACAATCATTATTCACCAAAAAACAAAGCAACAAGTTATTTCCTGAGTTCAACAACTTTAGGAACCTCCACAGGGAAGCTCTCAATCTCCTCCATCCATGGGTTCTTCTCCTTCGCCGGATTCACAGCCCTTAGAGCCTTCCAAACAGCACTGTTGCATTTGAACCCAGAACCAAAGGCAATCTGCCATGTCCTGTCTCCCTTCCTCATCCTCCCCTTCGCCTCCGTATAAGCTAGTTCATACCACAGAGAGCTGCTGGAAGTGTTCCCAAATCGGTACAGCGTCATCCTTGATGGCTCCATCTGCCATTCTGAGAGCTGGAGATTATTCTCCAGCTCGTCCAGCACGGCTCTTCCTCCAGCATGAATGCAGAAATGCTCAAATGCCAGCTTGAAATCAGGTATATATGGCTTCATCTTCATCTTCAGCACCTTCCTGGCTACCAATGTTGAAAAGAAGAGAAGCTGCTCTGAAAGAGGCAAGACGAGAGGCCCCAGGGTTGTGATGTTTGTCTTCAAAGCATCTCCGGCGACAGCCATCAGCTCCTTTGACAGGGAAACACCCACCTGCCCATCTGAATCCTCTTCCTGGGTAACACAGCTGAAGCATTTGTCATCTGCTCCCTTGTGAGTTCGAACGGTGTGTACGAGCTGATACTTGGATCGCTGGCGATCTGATCTCCGGTTAGAGAGCAGAATTGCCGCGCCGCCCATACGAAACAAGCAGTTTGAAACCAGCATCGATCGGTTATTGCCGAAGTACCAGTTGAGGGTGATGTTCTCCATGCTGACAACAAGAGCGTATGAGTTAGGATGAACCTGAAGAAGATCCTTGGCAAGATCAATGGAGATAAGCCCTGCGCTGCATCCCATGCCTCCGAGGTTATAGCTCACAATGTTGCCTCTAAGCTTGTAGTGGTTGACAATCATGGCGGAGAGGGAAGGGGTAGGATTGAACAAGCTGCAGTTCACAACGAGAACACCGATATCTTTGGGATTCACTTTAGCCTTAGCAAAGAGTTCATCAATGGCACCGAACATGACCATTTCAGCCTCCTTCCTCGCCTCCGCCATGGAAGGATTGGGCGGGACTCTGATGACAGCTTCAGGGAGGTAGGTAGACTCGCCGAGGCCGGACCTCTCGAGGATTTTGCGCTGGAATTCGATGTTCTCCGGCGTGAAAGAGCCCAGAGCTCGAGTACGATCCATGAATGTTTCGCGTGGGCATTTCCGAGCTTCTTCCGGCTTGTAGCAGGAGAAGTTGACGAGGTACACGGGGCGAGGGCTTGTGAGGAAGTAGAGGGTAGAGAGGAATACGAGGAGGGTGGAGCAGAGGAGGACGGAGACGAGGTTGTACCGGAGATGCAGCCAGAGGTCGCGGAGGTCGTGGAGGGAAAAGGTGGACATGTGGGCGAAGATAAGGCCGAGGAGGGGGATGAGGAAGAGGTACATTCCATGAGAAATGAGGTAGTGATATCCGAGCTTGACGTATTTGAGCTTCACGGATAATTTGAAGTCTGGGAGATTTCTTGATGGAGATTTCGGCAATGGGTTTTCTGAAGCCATGGCGGACGATTCTTCTTCAACCTGAAGCGAAGACCCAATCTGCTACTGGGGGTAAATAAAGACGAAAGCTCTAATTACGCCATATAAACTTCATCTTCTACAAAACCAAAAAGGAAGAATCTACAACTAATGAACAAGCTAAAAAGCTCTGGCGATATGTAGCAAAAACATCTTTTTAGGGTTATGTTTAGATCGTAAACTTTAAATGGATTCTTCGATGCGTTAATCACTGACCTCAAACCGGCTGCAGAACGATAGAAGACTCCCCCTTTCTTCAATGGTGATGAAAATGAGCGGCGTGAACGGCAAGGCGAGAAACGGAAGGAGGAGGAGAGGAAGATGGGGGGCCTTCGTCTCCCTCCTCTCCTCCACAATAGGAAAAATTATCGCTGGCTCTTCTGCGAGGGGCCTAGTATTTATCCAGTGAGTTGGCGTGCGGTACAAATCGCATGGGGTTGTTGAAGCCCATCAGTTCTCCAGCAGTTTTTTTGAAATTTTAATATTTTATTGACTCAATTACATAAATACCTCTTAAAATACAGTATTTACGTATAATAAAAAATATATTTTGTACTATTTATTCGAAATTTTACTTACTTCCATTCAAAGTCAAGTTAATTTTAAACCTGACCACATAAATTATATTATACTGAAACTTTAACATTAAATTTAAAATATTTTAAATTTATGTAAATTTCAAATTAATATTATTTCATATTCTATATATATTTTAAAATAAACTTAATTTTATTTTAATTTTTTTATAAATTTTAAGCAATAGAATAAGTGCAGGTCAATATGATTGGCAAAATCAAAATTCTCAAATTACAAGCATTGATCATCCCTCGAATTCTCTAACACAACTCTAAAAAATTACTCTTTTAATAATTTGATTGGTTACGAGAAATTTAATATGAAAAAATAATGTTTTTATTCTTGAATATTTTTGATATATTGCCAAAAAAAACTAATTATTTTTGTTTTAAAGGAGTTTTATGATTTTTTTTAACCCAAACGAAATAAGGAAATACAATTGATTAATTCAGGCTAATTTTAAAAAACTTCAATATTTCATATTCATTTCACATTATACATCAATTTAATTATTAAAAATTCACATCATATATAAATTTTAATTTTAAAATTAATTTTATTTTATATCTTACATATATTATTTAATAAAAAATTAACTTTATATCATGTTTAACACAATTCTTAAAATAATTTAATTTCACATCAAAATATTATTAAAATATTTTCTTCTCTCACTGTTAAAAAAATTTAAAATATCTAAAAATATACTCCAATTTAATAAATTGCTATCACTAAATATAGGTTACCTACCTTGAATCAAGTTAATTCTAATTTGGGAGATAGAAAATAATTATGATATTCACAAAGAATTTATATAAGATTCAAAATTTTAATCTATCATCTAATATTTCATAATAAAAAAATATTAACAAATAAATAATGCATTCATCTGCTGTACATTACTTTAGTTTGATGGTTCTAGAATTTCTTTTAGTTACAGAAAGAAATCGCATTAATATTTGTGTACGATAAGAAATAGGGTTATTATAATTTTTTGGATAAATTGTAAGTAGGTTCCTGTTGTTTGATCGTATGTGGAAGTAGGTTTAACTTTTTAAAAATTGCTCAAATTGGTCTATTAATTTTAGGTAATGTGCAACTAGGTCCAAAATTTAAATTACATTTTTACCCTTAAAATTTTCTCTCTCTTCTCTCTCTCTCTTCCGAGGAGGCAGCGTCGGTGGGGAAATGGGTGGCCGAGATCCGACTGCCGCAGAGAGAAAGAGAGAAAGATGAGAGAAAATCTTAAGGGTAAAAATGTTATTTCATACATTTTTTTACTGTCAAATCTAAATTTTGAATCTAGTTGCACATTACCTAAAATTAATGGACTAATTTGAGCAATTTTTAGAAAATTATACCTACTTGCACATAGATCAAATAACAGAAACCTACTTGTAAATTACCTTATTTTTTATTTATTTTTATTTTATGAAAGGCTATTCTAATTTTGAGATTAATGTAGAATACCAAATAAATATGATTTTTTTGGTAAAGCATGTGAAAATGTGAAAAAAAAAGTTTAGAAGCACGTTAATTATTAGAAGATATTTGTTGAAAGGATTAGAAAATGAAGGAATTTATATACATGGCATTGAGTTCATTCAAAATTACGTATTTTATTCAAATACTTCATACTTTAAGTATTTTTTTATTATGTTCTATTCAAGTGATTGTGGACTAAATATGTACTCAGCTCAGTGATAAATATTTACTATAATAAAGTTAGGAAGATACATGAATATGAATGACATATATAATATTTTAAAATATAAATGTGTTGTGACAAGAAAGCAATTAGAAAACGAAAGAGATTTTTTACGTGGAAAGCCGACTGAGCGGAAGAATCACGGCGCCATTGGGTGGCTTCAAAAGTTTTCACTAATGTAAGTTTGTTTGCAAGATTACAATCCTAAGGAGGGAGAGAAGATGAAGGATTTTTTAGGAGAGAAGAAGCCTCTTTTTTCTGTTACAATGAGATTTTTATACCCCAATCTAATCGTGGGGTCATTTCAATGGAATGCGCTTCACTTCTGGTGCAGAACCAATGAATATCTGCTAAGTTGGCAGGTTATGGTCCTGACTGTACAAATAGAACGGTCTGAGAGGCGAAGAGGATCATGCCTCTTAAAAGCGGTATGATCTCCTGTACCTCTTGCTGTCTGTGGGCAATTCAACATGATCTTTTCGACATGGGCTCTTCGTCAGCGGGTGTTCGCCATGGGATCTTCTCTATTCGCCTCCGAGTAACTGTAACGTCGATGCCACGTAAGCTTTCACGTATATGCTCCAGATGAGACGGCGTGAATCCACACGTAACAAAATGATTATGTAAATTTTTAAAATATTTAAAAAATATGTATAACCTTAATAGCATTCAAGGTAACCATTTAAAAATATGTGCCCCAAAGTGGGAGTTGGCAGTTGTACCAATCTCCAACAGTCTGTCTACTGGTCCTCGCGAATTATTAAGTAGTATATTTATCTTCTAAATCATAAATATAGCATTTAAGAGGTATTAGATTTATTATAGCTTCTAACTTAAGTAGAATTAAAGTACCCTATTAACTAAAATAAATACAACTCATGACCTTGTCCTTTCAGAAATTTTACCTAGACTTAAACAGTATAAAAATAAAAATTAAATCTATCGCCCCTTAAATATTTCAGACGACACTTTTAAAATTCATTATTTTTATACTGCACTCCTATCTAACTTTAAAAGTAAGATAATGCTTATAAATTCACTCCAAAATAAGAAATATTATCTGAAAATAATGAACTTTGAGAATTCGTTTAAAAATAATAAATCTTAGGAAATGACAGATGTAAATTTCTTAAAATTAAAATAAGTGAATATTAATTACAAAATTTTAATTAATTAAAAGGATATTGGATTGTATATTTATCTTATGGTCCAATTGAACATTCTCAAAACAAATTATAAAAGTAATATAATCAATTATCTTATTGACAATTTTATATACATATGTAATCTTTTTTTTTTTTGTTCAACGAACTTCAAAATCTCAAATATTGTGATTTGTCATAGCTACCACTCCAAATTTGGACTTAGAAGAGTGCCCTCGTGGCAAATTGATGCACTTTTGTTACTAGAAAAAGGGTGTGACATGGGAAGAGAGATTGAGAAAAAGTGAGGTTTATATTATTTGATTAAATTATTTTAACTCTAGTTGGATTAATCCCGACTACGAGAAATTGATACACGGAATTCTCTTTTCAATTAGCTCTACGTAAAATAACGCTCTTTACGACATAAGCAATTCAAAGTTCCTTGCTATAACCCTATATCGATTCATTTTCGGTTACACATTCCTCACAAACATTATCATCTCGATTATCCTCGATTAAAGTACAACTAAACTACCTTAAAAACATCTTTTTCTTATCTCATTCTCAACGAATATCACATTCATTCTCCACTCTCATATAATAGATAAGTTGTCGGTTGACCGCCGACACTCGCTCTCATATAACACACCTCATTAGATACGACTATCTGAGAATCATGAAATGCGAACAAAACTATTTCAGTGGCTTCCAGCACTGCACAAGGAGACCAAATCCATGAGTGTGGAATGCAGTGCTTCGAGAGAGAGATGCCCCAGAAATCTACGGTTCTTGCAGTCACCATCTTCACCAGCCAGCTTCCCTTCTTCCATGGAGCCATCATCGAAGACCAGCCACCATGAAATACAGCCTTCAATGTCCTCAGCATCCACATTTGCCACAAGCCCAAGAGTCTCTCCATGGTCCAGCTCGAAGTACAAGCACAAGAAATCCCTGCTCACCTTCATACCCACCACCATGGCTTCCTCATAAATCCAGTGAATCACCTGCCCTGCAACCTGCTTAAAAGGAATTTTGTTAGCTTCAGGTTTTGAATTTGGGGAACCTTTCTGAAGTTTTTCCTAATTTTGTTTTTGTAGAATGCTAAGCATGTTTTAATACAAGAAAACTCTATAGTTTTACTAAAATGAACAATTTTTTTGGAAAACAAATCGATGTATTTTGCAATGCAATCGTGGCATATAATGTGAAAATAAGGGCTACATTGGTAGAAATTTAAGAAGATAATCTACGAACCATGAATACGACATCTACGTACGGAGGTTAATAATTTGATTTCGAACTTATTTGATCTCAGCTCAAGAATGAATTGAAAGCTTCCAACTTGATCTCGAAACAATCTAAAAAATAAATGAGAAGAATTCGATTCCATCTCGATTCGAGCTAGGTCTAGCTCGTTTATTATAGATTCAAAAAGCTCAATCTAAGCCAAAGTTGATCCGACTTTCAATTAATTTCTGATCTTTCACTTTAGATCCTAAGTATAAATGTCTTATTCAACTTAAAGTTATATTACCTATATTAATTTAATGGTTAAAAATTGAAATTAAAAACAAAAATAGTCTACAACAATCAATAAGATTTAAACAAATGCTATGAAGGAATGTAGTAATCTATTAGACTATTGTGAAAAAAATAATACTCTGAAGCGAGTTATATATAAATATTTATAAATAATATTTTTTATTTTTTAAATTGATTCGATTTTGAGCTGGCTCGATTTAACCCTATGTAGGCTCAAAATTGGATCGATAAAAATCTCTAGTAATAGAAACGGCTCGTTAGTTGGCGCGCTTGGATAGAATCGATTTCAACTCAATATAAAATTTGATTCAACTTCTGATTGATTTTCGAGCCAAGTTACAATGCATTTACTTCCATTAAAAAAAAACTGCCTTACACACACAATTCATCGATACAACTTTCCAAAATACAGAGCATAAACACAATGAGATGCGAGAAATAATGTAATAGTATAACTGATAGTTTAATAAACCCAATAATAATTCATATTTAAGAAAATAAATCAAGCAATAAATAAATTTTAATTCATTAAATAGAAGCAAAGAATAAGAAAAACCTTAAATGATCAACGAACAAATACCTAAGTGGAGCAATTTGACATAGCTATTATTCAATATTATTGTAGCTCTTACAAAGTATAAATACAATACAAAGACATGAGAAAATGACACAATAGAATGTGGTGTAAAGAGGTGTCCCTGCTTCCTCTAAGTTTATAGGTCAACAAAAAAAGGTTTTCAATTTGCATTTTTTTAGGAAGTTTGTCTCAAGTTTGAAAGAAAATCAGATGAAGTCCATTTTATTCCTTTGAAGACCTCATAGCGTTCAAGTTCAATATAGATAAGACTATTTTATGCTATAGAAGAAAAGCAATTTTAGATCAGTCAAAATTTGAAGTTACTTTAGATTAGACAAGGCCAAATAATAAATAGCATATCTTTATTGTTTTAACAAGGATGCTCAAAGATATGATTAAACAACGATAAATTGACTTTCATAGATCTTCTAAAAGATATCGGAATGAAAACAAAATACAAATAATTAGTTTAGTTGAGATGATGCTAAAGTGGATGAGTATTCAAACTAAATTTGACTGTCCTAGAAACGATCTTTTTTTTTTTTTTGAATAGCAAGAAATGATTTGTTGTGAAAGATGAAACGATTGCATCACAGAAATAAAATATATAATGTGGTATTCTCCTAATCCAGTGGGGACGAAGCTTACCTAAAAATCAAGTGTCTCAAGTTCAAATCACACTGTTATTACAATTTTCAAGTGGAGTAGGAAAAATTGTGGTGCCAAGATTATATATATATATAATTAGTTTAGCTGAAATGATTGCATCATGGAGGAGGAGGGCATGGAATCGATAAAGGATGAGGTAAGGGAAGGACTGCTAGGTGGCTTTGTCCACTCCTACACCAATCTATATAAGCCTTTGCACATAAACATGAGGGAATCCAAATCATGACAATAAAGAGAGAGGGGAAGTCTGAAAGTAACTTTGGATATAGTCATCTAACATGGCATTGACTCACGCAACTTAAAACAAGTGTTGATTTGAATAAAGCATAATGGAAATGAGAAATCCATATAGCCGTCCCAGTTAGTTTAGGTTTAAGGCTTTGTTGATGTTGTTTCCTACAGCATTTAAAAGAGAGCAAGGCTTAGTATAATAGTTGAGGTGGCTCATTATGACTTAGAGCTTTCCAAAGTAGTCTTTTTATTCTATGAGATTGGGATGGTTGCCAGAATAAACTATCCCATGACCCCATTATGCTAGAAGCATAACGGGGCATGGGGCAAGGCCACTTTTTCATGTTTATGAAAATATCCAACAATCTATGATGAGGCTAACCTATTTTCAAAATTCTCAGAAAATATGTTGCAAGGCAGTAGGTACTTCATCTTTTTAACATTCAAAACGGACAAAGCCTTTGCTTATCCAATGGGCATGAATGACACCATCAAGATTAAATTTGGTTCAAAAAATTTCTAAAATCGAATGGAGATTGAAGGTTCATATTTCATACCTGCTGCAAAATCACCATAGGAAGATCAACCAAGTTGCAGCCATAGCTGTTTATTGAGCAGGCCTCCAAGCAATTTCCCCTTAGTGAACCTACAATGCTAGCAGCGCATTCTCCGCTAACAATAATTTGATCATCATTCACGACTATCTTAGTGTGGAATTGGGACCTGACCCCACATTTTATACAACCTTCAGTTGGCTTAATCCTTCTGCTGGAATGAAGAATAGAATGAGGAACCTTCAAAGACACAGACCATGAAGATATCCGAGAATGCCAAGTAGGATGAGAAAGCAAATGGAGATATGGAACCCCTTCAACCTATTTGTTTCAAGGAAAAAAGGTAAAAATTGTATGTTTCACTTTCTATAAAAGGCAAGAAACTGAGCAAGTAAAACGTACCAGTCGTTCTAGAACAGATAGTACTTTTTGAGAGAAGATTCTGTGGGCAATTGTCATACAAAAATGACCCAACAAACTGTTCCCACTGCCTGCAGGCTGACTTACCGCTTGAAGCCGTACATTGGAAAGGCTTTTATCTTTCGCTTTTAAAAATACATTTTTATGAAAAAGATACTGTAAGTAAATCTCTAAACAGACTGGATCACAAAAATTGAAGTAATTCTTCTTATAAGGATCTTGTTTCTCCTCCACGGTTACAAGTCCTAAAGAGTTAGATGAAGAAATCCCATCCTGCTTTTGTGCTTGACAAGCTGAGTCCGTCTTTTCAATGCTTCCTTCTTCAATGGGGGGCAAGAGGCACAGTGATACAGAAGTTTCTTGACCAATTGACAGGTGCAGAGAATCTTCTCGCATTGCTACCACATTTACTCCACGAGACGGATTGAAGGTATCGTGGTATACCAAATCAAAAACCTGAAATCACATCTTGGTAAGTTATGCACAAATAAGGAACTTCACAAAGTTACACGAAGGAAAGCACCTGCTCTTGAAAAATTGACCTCTGAATTTCACGAAGAACTAAATGTGAATCTTTGACTCGATTATTAATATCATCTGCAGTGAATGCTTTGGATTTGTCATCACGAGAATGATCATCTGAAACTTGAATTTTCTTTTTAATAAAGCTCTTTTGCTTGTTACTAGAATGGAAACCAGGAAACTCAATATATAGAGAGCGCAACAGCTTGGATGGTAGTTCTACCGTCAAATTGCCTGCAGGATCATGATCTATGCGAACTGTGGATAAAGCGGATGACCAAGTTGATAATATAAAGTCAGTCATCGAGTTATCTAGAAGATCAATAGTGAAATTCTCACTGCTCGGACTAGTCAGTCCCAGACGAAGCCTTTTCACTTTCCAATTCTGTTGCAGTCTATCGGTTCATCAGAAGAAACATCAACCACTATTATAATATAGAAAACATCATTAGCAAATGCAGAAATCTACCTTATTAATGAACCATAAAACCTGACTTCTCTTGACACCTGTCTCTCCAAAGCTTTAGAAGATTGCTTGAAATACCGGCCAAGATGCTGAAAACAATTCAAAGGCAGAAAAGCTGAGCATTTACTCGTTGACAGCATGCACACCAAGAAATATAGAAGTTAATGTCAAATAAGATAAGTGCTACTAACTGGAGCATCCATAAATGTTGCAGATTAAGGACAAAAACTGGAGGAAATCTCTAAAGCATCAAAAATAGACACGAGACGTACAAAAATGAACAGAAATATACCACCATCTCAAATATTCAGAAATCAACACTAGTTACCATTGGAATATAGAAGAATTTCTGGGACATAACCTACAAGCATAAGCTTTTAGATTAGTTGGTAACCAGAAGTTTAATATGGCATCATGCCAAAGGTCACAAATTTGAACTTCAGTGAATAGAAAAAAATAAATATATGTTAAAAGGAACCTATGCTGTAAAGTAAATTGGCTTGAGTATGAGTGGATATGTTGGACTTCAAAATTATTCCTGGGCTATAACAAGTTTAAGCTTTTAGGTTAGTTGGTAATGAGAGATTTAACAGTTACCAATACATACTTTGTTCATTTGACATGATTCAACTATGATGACGTTATGTATTTTCAAAAAAAACATTTGATTGTAGCATCTATCTGTTATACTGTTTTCTACATGGCCGGTCTACCCTTTGAGTAAGGTAATCTCAAGATTGATGACCCAATCCAAATTTTTATTCAAGCTATAAAAATCATTTTTGCTTCTTTGTCTCCCGTCTAGTAACAAACCAGAAATATCATGACTTGTGCTAATACAAACCAGCTTGTATCAAGACTGCTTCTAGAGCCAAATAATGACCAAACTAAAGCTGGAATAACAGTAGTAATGATATGGGAATAAAAATCCAAAAACAAAGAATAATGAATAGCAAAATTTATACAATGTGTTGAACAGAAACAGCATAAAGCCTACAGATACTGTTACAGACAACTATCGAGTTTCAACAAAACTTATTTGTGAAGTAACCTGATATCATGAATGGGCATCACATAATTTGCTGCTAATAATATAGACTGAATCAGTGCTTCTAGGAAAATTACAAAAATTTAGAAATTGCAATATAGCAAGACGTCACCCGAAGGCGTTGTAGCTTTGTTGCTGCAGACACTGCAATGTCTGACAATGCTTCATGAGGCAACTGTTTCGGCCTTTGCATCCCAGCTACTGTAACAGCATCATTTGCTTCGACCTAAAAGAAATACCTTCAAATAAAGGAAAATAAGTACTGACAAAAATGGAAAGCTTGGTTATGCAACTAAACAAATATGTTCTGCTATTCATCACATAATGAGAAACATCAAAAGGAATAGTTGGAAACCGCACAGGCATCGCCAAGGTAGTTTGAAAACAACTAATCCCAAGCAAATGATATAGTTAGTACACAGAAAACATCCAATCCCAAGTTAAGAACACACATGAGGAAAGGTTTCAATTAATTTGTACTAATCCAACAAGAATTACAAGACAAGTCTTAATTTTCAGTTTGGAAGGCTTCATCAACATTATAAGTGAAAGCATTTAGACAGTAAGTGCAAGGAAAGCAAAAATGACTAGCATAAATCTTAACAAAATATGCCATAACAAAAAATTGTGTATTCCTTATATATATATATTCCTCAACATCTTTCCTTTGCCCAAACTGTTTGAAATCTCCTTTAGCATGAAGAGGGTGGGCGGCTCTGGGATGTTGATCACAAGGAGTGGCATAGGTGCCTGTGGTATTAGCAGTTTTGCAAAAGCTTGTTTGCTGAGGGATTAGAGGATCTTCCAATAAGCTTCAAACTCAGCCTTCCAAACTGATGTAGAAATGGAAAGAGAAGACAGGAGGGGAAACGAGAAACAAATGAGGAAGAAAAGGAGAAAGAGGAAGAGGGGAAGAGAAAGAAAAGGAAGAAGTCACAGAACAGAAAGGGAAAGAGTGAATAAAAAAGATTGGGAGACAACATATTTTATTTCATTCAAACACTGCAAACTACATATAATTATGGCCCATTTGTAAAGTCAGCTCAAACATAATGAAGGAAAATAATAAAAACTTGCCTAAGAAGGAATAATTCTCTAAATACTAAAAAACCTAATACCAAAAGATATCAAAACTACTAAACCCCCAACCAGGAATCTGGAAAAGGGAGCTATTAACCCTCCCTAAATAATAAAAAATCGTTTTTATTTCTGCCTCTAATTTTACTCCAATTGTAAAGAACTAGAAATCGAGTTATTGAGTTTTGGTTATGTATAAAGAGGAAGAGAAAGACCAAAAAAGACATGGCAAGAAACTATAAGAAGTGATCTTACTCACTTAGGCCTAGATAAGGGTTTGTTAATTAATAGAGCGCACTGAAAACAAAGGGTTCATGTAGCCAACCCCACCCAGTGGGATTAAGGCTTGGTTGTTGTTATTGTAAAGAACGGACTCCTTTGAGCAAGCATTGATATAAACTTTGCACGAGGAGATGTGTTAAGAAGCTATCCTAATTCAGAATCATGCAAATCCCATCATTCACTGTGGAGTCTGAAAAGCCTTCAATTCAAGGATTATCATAAAAATAAGACTAGACCAAAAAGAAGGCTTAAATGCGCCTCAATTTAGTAACAAATCTTTAACAAAACATGAGAACCATTCAGATGATCAAATAATGCAATTTAAATGGTTAGATAATTCTAATAAATAAGCATCAAGTCAAAATTTCTAAAAGACAAAAGTTGGTTGCATGGCACAAATAAAAATAGAATGATCAGTCAAAGTTGGAAATATATTATCAAAAAAGATTACATTCAATAAATTGCTGCTTAAATGACTAAAGAAGGTGACTTGAATATATCAATTTACGTAACACCTCATAAAAGATTTGAACTTACTCTTAGCCTGAAAATTGTGAAGCAATCAATTTGCGATAGGCATTAACCACAAACGATTCATCTATGTTAATTGCACCATAATATTGTTGATTTTCTGCATACAACTTTTCTATTTGCACTAAATGAGACAACTCGAGAGTATGTTCGAATTCGGATAACACACAATTTTATGAATCACTCTCCTGACTACGCAAATAAAAGCATCCTTCGCACCAATTCTTCATTACTTTTTCATCAACAAAGACGGAAACTTGAATGGAGAGTTTCGATAAAGCCTCATTCTCCTCACAATCAGTGACAGAAATCAAATTATCTTCTTTTATTTACACCTCATCAAGCTTAGGAACAAAAAGTGAGGGGGTTTTGATTTCAAGAGCTCTCTTTGGTTGAACTTGATTTTCTATAACACTGTTAGCAAAACCACCATCCCTGATAATTTTAGGCCCACCCCTCTTAATTGTTAACACAAAATAGAAATTGGATTTCGTAGAAGGTATGGATGCAGTAGAGATAACTAGGTTTTGAGGTGCTAGATATCGTGTAGGTTCCCTTCGAGGTAATAAGGAAATAAGTCCTATAAAAGAAGCTAGATATTAAGTGAAGTCGTAAAAAGAGTATTATGGAAGATAATCACAATGATTTGAAGGTTGATAATTTTGTTGAGCTTCATGAAAAAATTCAAAACAATGATGTCAATATAATGAACAAATAACATCAAGATTATACAGAGGATTACAAATAGTATCAAGATTCATAATAACATCAAGGCTTATAAGCAGATGTTGATGCAACAAATACCAAGCCTCAAGACTACATAGAGGATCATAATCATGATATATAATGATACGAATAACAAAACCCACAATTGCATTAAGTGTTGTAAATAGAGAACGACCCATAATGGTGTGGATAACCATAACAACCCTTCTCGGCTAGGATATATTTTCAAATTGTTGTTAAATTAATACTAAAATAATCTTTTGATTCTTTTGGAGCACACATTGACGGTTGACACCTTATGACGAAGGAATTGAAGGGATGATATATTCAAAGGTCTAGTTTCCCTCTTTTATCCTTTTTTTTAAAATAAGCTTATAAAGACAAATCATGGACCTTTTTTTTGGAGATTTTGGAATTTAAGAAAAGTACTTAACTAATTAAACACATAAATTTAAGTTTTAACATGCAAGAAGTTACCTTGAAGCACTGTTTGAGTAATCCAACTGTCCAATCCCGTGAGTCGCAAGATCTGAACGTAAAGCACTATGCGGTTCCAAGTAGACCACAAGGAAGAAAGGTGTGAAGTGCTGAATGAAAGCGAAGGTGTACTCATCAGGTGGGTTCAAGCGTAAACGAGATTCTGTGATGCTAAATTCGATGGAGTCTGTATTACTGTGTTTGGCAATTCACTGCGGTTAGGTGCAATGAATGTGTTCTTTGAAATTTACAAGCAATTACTATTTAGCTGTAAATGTCTACATAATTTTGAAATGCATTTCTTCAACGAAATACACGTCATGGTAGGCGAGGAATGCGATACATGAATTAAGAAAGTGCAAATGATTAAGGATCGATGATAGGCAATTGGAAGGGTCTAAGTCATTGACAACAAATGGAGTCACAACAGTGAATTCTCAACATACTTCTGGACATAATATTCAATGAGTTGTGGTATGTAAAATGGAAACGGGCCACGTGAATGGTGCAGTTGTTGGTCATGATCACGTTTATAGTCAAGAGAACTGACGATAAAATAAAAAACAATACAAGCCACTGCTCATGGATGTTTATCCAACTTAATAAGCCCGAGAAAGATCTTTCACCTCTTATTCAAGTTGAGAAGACGTGCTACACATTGAAAAGGACTACTCAAGAAAATGCATATGTACATTGAAGTACTACGACATGAAACTCGAGTTGACAAAGCTACTGTCATGCATGTCTTGGTTAAAGTAGTTATCTCAATACCACAACCATGAACTCTTTATTTCCGGTGGTCTTGGAAAAATATCAAAAAGCCAAATAACATGCACTTATTATCATTTAGCTTGCTAATTTAAACTTTTTTCATACGTTCTTACTATTTGTTGTACGCACTTGATTTTTTGCACATCATTCTTCACTTTGCTTTCAACAACCATGCTTGATGGTGGATACTGTAACTATCATAGGCTTAACCTTTTAGGTACTAAATTGGTTGAGATACACATATAGAATTATCTCATATTAGATATTTAACAAATTTTTCTGTTAATATACAAGTGTTGACACTTTACCCATTGATCTAGGCTTTTGGATTATCCATTACTTGGACTGCTGCAGGAGCATCGAGCTTACCACCCATTTGATGTATCGTATTGAAGCTACCGCTAAAACAAAATGGCGGACCAAAACAACAAAAAAAACTAGAAACCTTGATTAAAAGAAGCAAAAATGAAGTTGGTAGAGAAAGAAGAGGCCTATTTGTAATTTTGCCAAATTTTAATCCCTAATCGGGATGGAGGGGGAGGGCAAAGAGGAAAAAAACGAAGAAGAACACGAAGAAGAAGAAGATGGCAAAGACCTAGGGACAACAGGCTATGAAATGGTAGATGACTTAGCAGGACTACTCCTTTTCTAGCCACTGGATTTGATTAAAATATCAGTTCTCTTCCCACGCATTCTTAGATCAATACATTAAACTAAAGTACAATTCAACTCTGACTACCAGATGAAGGTCTTAGGCTCTGTTTGGCGTAAGGATCGAAATGGTACTAATTTAAAAAATAATAATAATAACAATAAATAAATTTTTTAATCATTCTACATAAATTTTAACATAAAAAAATATTATTTTATTTCACATACTCAATAATTTTCAATAAAAATATCAACTTTATTTCACATCCTGGACCAAAAGATCTTTTGGTCCAGGATGTGAAATAAAGTTGATATTTTTACTGAAAATTATTGAGAATCTTTTGGTTCAGGATGTGAAATAAAGTTGATATTTTTATTGAAAATTATTGAGTATGTGAGATAAAATAATATTTTTTTATGTTGAAATTTGTGTAGAATGATTAAAAAATTTATTTATTATTTTTTTTTTAAAAATTAGTACCATTCTAATTCTGATTTTGGTCCTTGTGCCAAACAAAGCCTTGAATCATCCATTATACAAAATCAACATTGAGTGAAATATGCTCATAAAAAGCTTCAAACAAAGCAAGCTAGACCCCCAAACATCATCACATAACAGAATACAGACACTAAAACTCCTCATAGCACTGACATGAGATAGCTTCATTACTGAACTAGTCTCTCTTCCATATGTCACTAGCATGGTTCATCCTTCTACACGTTATCCCGTTCTCCCGACAAAACGTGGCGTTCATATTGGCATAGGAGGTAGAATGAGCTAAAATACCAATTTGTGAAGCACTCCGCCCAACCCGCCCCAATTTAGCTTCAAGATCATTCCAAAACTATACAAAGGAATCGTGTGCAGAGCAGGAAGCAGAAGGAAAACCAACCGTATTGATGAGATCAAGAATGATGGACAATTCCTGTTGGGCAAGCTGCAAATTCTCCACCAAGCTCTGCCAAGGCCATACCTGCGGTCCTGCCACCTCCTTGGAGTTCTTCTGCTTCTTAGAATCTTTCTCCACCACGGAAGAGAAGTCAATACGTCGGATCATGTTCAGGCGCTTCTCCTCATAGCCAATATCACTGTACAATAGAGTGGAGGAAAATACAAAAGACATTCTTTTCGACGGGTTTGAAGTGCAAAAGAAGAAGATTCGATTCGCACGGTGGGAATTGCTCATTGCCGGCCTCGTCGATGGCCTCCAAGCGCTTGATAGGAAGCTTGTCGAGATCGATCTTCATGGTTCCTTCCATGGAGCCGACCTAGCTAGGTGAGGCAAAACCCTAGCAATCCAGCAGTGCTGCTTCCTCCTCGAGAGCTGAGACGACCAGCACTGTCTCCGACCCTCTGTTGCTCCGATGATTTTTTTTAGGCGGGCGGCTTCGGAAACCCTAATTTGTGGCACTTTTACAAACATTTCACCCAAATTTGTTCAATTTACAGACATAGCAGTTACAAAATTTTCTAATATTTTATCTTTTTCAGAAAATGTGAAATTTCTATATAAATCAAATTAATTAATCATATTTTCTCGAGCAAATAAATAATTAAAATATATACTATTGTTTAAGCAAATTAACTTATCTCACTAATCTCAAATTTTAATATTTATGTATATCACACTATATTTTAAATATTAAATTCATAATTACAAGCAACTCACCTTTATATTAAAAATAATGAATAGCTAAATCTTTATCGATTTAACTAAAATAAATAATCAAATCTTTTCAAATTTAATAAAATAAACATACTTTGTAATTATGAAAATTTAAATGTATAAAAAATTATATTTTAAAGATGACAATGTGTAATTTAATTTTGATATTTTTTTTTACAAATTGATCAAGGTGATGGAACTAGGGTTAGCAATAAATCAATTTAAATTGAGTTTAAATCAACTTAAAATCAACTTAAAAAGTGAACTAAAAATTGAAAATATTTGAATCAAGTCAGAAATTAGGTCGGCTTCAATAGAATTTAAATTAAAATTGCTAACGGATGGAACCACGATTGAATGATTGGAAGACAAAAACAAAAATCGCTTTTAGGTGTCTGGCCGGGCTGGGTCGAGGGTCCGGTGATTGTGCCCAAGCCCGATCATGAAAATGATTGGGAAGGGCCAGGCCGAGTTAAAGAAATTAGATGAAAATTTTATTACAATCTAAGCCCTAAAATTTTCGGATTGGATTGGGCGGGTCCCCGGCCCGTGCCCAGGTCTAGCAACAACAGATCATAAAATAAATGTTGATATAAAATCCAATGCTAAATTGCAAAATAATATGAAGGTTTTAGTCAAAATCAGAGCTTCATCATATTTATAGATAGTTTTGTGCGAGTCATCTTTGTTCGATGAACTGGAGATTGGCTCTCATAGTTTCTGTTATGGTGACAAAAAATTGAAATTATGTGGGCCTGTTTAGCGCGGGATCAAAACAGGACCAAAATAGTACTAATTTAAATAATAATAATAATAATAATAATAATAATAATAATAAATAAATTATTTTAATTATTCTACACAAATTTAATATAAAAAAAGGTAAATAGCATCTGGGTCCCTCTAGTTTGGTCGTATGTGCAAATAGGTCCCTCAAATATTTAAATGTAGCAAACTGGTCCTCTAGTTTGATGAAATATGCATATAGGTCCTTGGCCGTAACAGACGTTAGAAATAATTTTCTCTCCTCACTCTCTCTCCTCTCTTCCA
>KZ451903.1:3878037-4121993 GCA_002786265.1 Apostasia shenzhenica | reverse complement strand
TTTACCCTATAAAAATAATATTTTACTTCACATACTCAATAATTTTTAATAAAAATATAAACATTATTTCACATCTTAGATCAAAATACTCGATTTGAATATTTTGGTCTAGAATGTGAAGTAAAGTTGATATTTTTATTTTAAATTGTTGAGTATGTAAAGTAAAATAATATTTTTTATATTTAAATTTGTGTATAATGATTTAAAAAATTTATTTATTATTATTATTATTATTATTGTTTTTTAAATTAGTACTATTTTGGTCCTTTTTTGATTCTCATGTCAAACAGGACTATAAAAAGTCAAGCTTTTTTCTTGGCTAGCTCTTTCTGATCAGGACTGTCCCAATGATGAACAAAGAGAGTGGGGCGTGCGGATTTGTTCGTCATGCTTGTGGAATTCTTTATACAATGAAGACTGATGACAAAAAAGGAGGAACATTGAGATAGTGGCTTCCCTTAATTTCTTGTATATTTAAGTTGTTTTCTCTCTGCCAAAAGACTTGAGATGCATAATATTCTGTTTTAGGGGGATTGAGTGTATATTAACTTTCATTTATATTTACTTTCATATGTTGTGATTGGTCGATTGGGTGAATAACATTATGCCGAAGGTATTCCTACCTTATGATCATGTTTAATCCTCTAGCAAGTATATATAGAGATTGATACAAATAAGAATTAGTCCAAAATTATTTGTGGCCTGAAAATCTTCGTTTGAACTATCTGCTTTACGTCGTTTCTAACTTTACAGGGTTTTCTCAAGTCTATATGAGGCCTCAACCCTTTTGAAGCCTATCTTCTAATGCTCATATTGTCCTGGAGAATTTGCTTTTCAACTCCCATGTTGTCTTTTGATTCTTGAGAATTTAATTCATTGGGATGGTTCTACACATCTTTTGCATTGGCCCCATGCCTAAAAAGTGTGACATCGCTAAGCCAAAAAAACAAAAAGAAAACACTCGTAACACTTATAATTATTCACTTTAAGACTTTTTTTTTTAAATTTACTTCAAGAGAGTTCTTATGAAAAGTCCTTTTAAGTCTTATGTCTTGCAGCATGAAAGAAGTTTAATTTTATTTCTACTATAAAATTGCTCTTTACTAAAAAGTGTTTGTTATATACGTGCACAAATAATAACATATTAGAAATTACGTGCTAACATTTGAAAGCAAGTATTTTTTTTTTCCGATAATAAAAAGCAAGTAAACTAGATATGAAATAAAAAAAGATTCACTTTCACTTATGTACATGATAGAAATTTTCAATATATTTATGCCAAACAATATGCTCCTTCTTGGTGCTAATTAGTTGAATATAATTTGCAATCACTTATATTAATGTAATATATTGATATTTAGCAGAAATATTGTACAAAAAGAAGCAATCATACTATAAACTATTCTTTTTCTCAAGCTAATTACTTGAATATAAGTTATAATTATTGGTACTAAGTAGGGTGACAATTTTCGATTCGATTTATGAACCTAACGCGAACTTGACCTGAATTAACTAAGTATAAATCAAACTTATACGAATATGAATTATAAATTGATTAGCTTGCAGTGCTCCATAGGAAGGAAAAGTTATTGAATTTGGATGCCTGACGTGATTAGACTGTCCACTAATATTGGAGAGCCACGCAGGTGAAAGGGCTCTGCTTCACGCACAACACTGTAAATGACATTTAGTTGTTGAGTGGCATAATGGATAGTCTAGTTGACTGATCGGACCGTTCGTTCTCTCTGACTTGATGGTCAATTTGGCTACCAAATTAAATAAATATTCATTTAAAATAGTAAGTATCACATATAACTACATCTACTTAAATTGATATATATTTGATTTAAATTTTTTTTTTTTGAGTAAATATTTACCTAATTTTTGGTGGCAGAATGGACGGCCCGATCAGCCGACGGGATAGTTCATTTGGCCATTCGATAATTTAATGCTATTTGTGACGTTATGCATGAAGTAGGGCCCGGCTCCTTGGCGAATTGTCGTGGTGAGATGTTGGACCCCAATAAAATTTCCAGAACGAGGGGCATTAATGTAATATATTGATGGATGAGGGGGAATCTTTTACGTAAACGCGGCGAAAGCCATTTCGACGGGCAGATATGAACGCCAGTGAAGAGCAAAAATGCCTCCGGCGTCGGCGACTGGCTTAGGGTTAGCGTTCGGGATCTAGCCATTGAGAATTAAGGGGGAGGAGAAAGGAGAGAGAGATGGGCACCGGTCGAGAGATGAGCATATCTCTGGACGGACTGAGAGATAAAAATTTGATGCAGCTGAAGAAGCTGAACATCGCTCTCTTCCCCGTCCGTTACAACGACAAGTACTACACCGACGCCCTCTCCTCCGGGGAGTTCACGAAGCTCGGTTTGTTTTCTGGCCCTTTAGCTCGGTTTGTTCGTAGCATTTTTGGTGCTTTTCGATCATGGCTGATTTCCTGCTTCTTCTGCACCCGCTCATGGTTGGCAATTATTTTCGAAACACAAAACTCGTTTGATAATTACTGGAATGTACTCATATTCAGAATCTACTCATTCTTGTGACTTAGAAGTCTACTAATTTGAATTGAAATGGATTCAACTTAGAAGTTACTCAGTATACTCATAAGCATATTTAAAAGATTTAAGGTATAAGTAAATATGCAGCACGTAGAAACTGACTCAAAAACCATATAATTTACTATGAAGTAATTTTTTCTGCAAAATGTATAATATGTATCAAACTAAAAATTCAGGAAACAAGGTTAATAACTGAACTTGAATCGATTTGAAAATTCGCTTAAAACTGAATATATTACTCTGAAATTAATCAACTTTGACTCGAAATCATAAGCTTTAATTTCTAGTAGATAGTAACCCCTGAGGTGATTCCATTCCTACATGGCTAATATGGGCAGCTGGACTAGGCATTAGTAGGCTTTTTTTGTACTCTTTGTCGGAGTTATTATCTACTTATAGATGGGATTGGCCGCTTACTAGATTCTTGTTCATTTTCTGGTTTTTGAAAAAGAAGAATGTGCCCAACTTGAGGAGAGCTTGAAGTAATTAGCATTGCAATTTGATTTTGACATTATTTCTTATGCTTTCTATTTCTCCCCAGTAATATCAGCATTATGTAAAGTAGACTTTTTTTATGAAAGATAGCTGTCATGAAATTTAGTAGATAAGTTATTTCATTAGTTCCTGATATTAAACTATACATTGGACTGCAGAACTTTTTTATTTAGTGCGAACAAGCCACAGGTTATTCCCTTTTTATAAGAATACAAGTCTCTGGCAGAACATAAAAATTGTGTTATAGATTCCAAAGACTATACACAGTATAATAAGGATGTCTTAGGTGATCTCATGATGATCCCTACTGCTTATATTAGTAGCCTTCATTGGTTGAAGTTCTAATATATCAAATGATTCAAGTCTTTATCTGTTAGTTATGCTATTAATCATCCCTTTTACTCTAAAAATTTTGAGAAAAATATGGCAAGTTGGATGTATCTTACATCAAATGGGCCATTATTTCTAAAACAGTAGTTGTAATGTTTTACTCACATGATCACTCATGCTTAGTTTTGTTAGATATAATTTCACTCTCCGGATAATTCATGAAGCTGTTCTTGGTTAAATTGAATGATGGTTATGTATGTTAAGGACTTCGCAGCTGAATGAGTTATGATAATTCTACATGGTATATGTGATAGAGGTTATGTAGAGGAATGGTGACCAGATAATATATTGCCTAGAATTTGTTACTTTCTAGTGTGTGTTTCTTTTGTTTTTCTGCCCTTTAATGTTTTTGTCAAGTATTTGATTTTTGTTATTTCTTTTTTGCTTCTTTGAGCAGGTTTCTGTTATTTCCTTATTTCTACACAAACAAGCTCTGTCCAATTGCCTTTTATTTCCTAGCTTTGATGAGCTAAAGAAAATTCCGGTTCTCGATTTCTTCTATTCTTCTATTTCATCTTTCTCCGTACTTTTTTCCCTTTTCCTTTCACAAATGGATGATTTACTGGCGCATTTGTACTGCAAACATCAATCTTTGAAGATGTAGCTCGCATATGTTGCTTCATTTTTTTGTCAAAATGGCTGCATGCTTGTAATGGCATTAAGATTTTTGAAACTCTTGTCCTTACTAGATTGGTTGATAGTGACATTTTGGCATAACCTTTTACTTTGCAGCTTATTTCAGTGACATTTGTGTCGGTGCAATTGCATGTCGTCTTGAGAAAAAGGAAGGTGGAGCACTTCGTGTCTACATAATGACATTGGGTGTTTTGGCCCCATACCGTGGCTTAGGAATTGGTAAGTTTGTATAATTTTAGGCTTGTGCATCTGGTACTTCTGTTAAGTTTCCTGCTTGTCCATTGTAAGGCCTTTCTGCATATTTCTTATTGTTGATGCTTACCATATATGAGCCTTGGAATAGAGTAGTAGTGTTGGTGCAACCAAGGGTTGTCATCACTATATACATACATACATATATATATATATATATTTGAAAGGCTTTCCTTATTTACGACGAGTGAGATATGCTACATTGACTTTGTTGTGAAAAAAGGATTATTTCTTAATTGTCTGAAGTGAAAACTATTTTGTGTGATGCGATCGCCTATAAATAATACAAAACACAAATGTGAGATTTGAATTATCAAAAATATTGATGATTAGTCCAGATATCTCTAAGAAGCCAGCAGGCACATGAAAATCAAACATTAATTTCTCAAGTTCGAAAATGGAGCAGTAGAGCTATTGATGCTGTGGGGAAGTAGTGAAGGTGCGTAGATTTTTTTAATTGTTTTAGCACTTGTTAAAGATATTATACTTTTCTTATGAGGAAATTGAATTGCCATTAAATAGCTTGCAAGGATTTTTATAAACATATTAGTTTTCTCTTCTATTGGATCTATTAATTACACATCCAACCGTAATCCAGTCATAGGATCTTAACTAGGAAATATTTTTTTTAACTAATTATGTTCAGATGCATATTTGCTATGACAGTTTTGATATTTAAATGTGTTCATTAAGCTTAAATATATTGTTCACATCTTTAATGATTCAATGCCATTTTGTAGCTTGACCTAAAATTATGATATTTAATGTAACAAAATGGACATTCTTATAAGCCTTTAGCAAACGAACTCAGAATTCAATTGTACCATGACAAACTGTCACGGTCATATCACAACAGGATAATAACTCATAGTTTATCCAGATCAAATTTGATTGTATGAATTTTTCTAGGCTATATTTTATTTAGGTAGTTAGAGATCGTTCACAATAAGAGTCTTCAATGGAGGTGATAAGGTAATTATTATTGTTCTTCTAGTCAATATTGGCTGATGGGTAAATTATATCCAAGTGCTTGAATTTAGAATATAGTATTATTTAGGTCCACATTTTAAATTTTTAACGTCTGGATCTCCAAATGTCATTATGTATATCAGTAACATTCTTCTATTTTTTTGTTATTAAGTTTGAGTAAATGACTATTTTGTCACCCCCTCTCTCTCTTTACGAGTTGGCGGAGGAAGAAAGGCGCTGCGATCGCCTCCTCAACTCTCCCCCTCCTCTCTCTCTCTCTCTTTCTCCCCTTTTCACTCTCTCTCTCTCTCTCTCTCTCTCCCTCTCTCTCTCTCTCCCTCTCTCTCTCTTTCTCCCCTTTTCACTCTCTCTCTCTCTCTCTCTCTCTTTCTCCCCTTTTCACTCTCTCTCTTTTGCAAGCAGGCTTAAGAGGAGTCACAAGCTTCCTCCCTCCTCTCTCTACTCTCTTTCTTCCCCCCTCTTTCTCTCTGCATCTTAACCGGAACAACGATGCTCACCATCGTCCACTAGACACTACCGATGTAGAAACTAAACTAACCGAAATGGTGAAGCTTGCCACCGTCCATCGCCCGCAGTGTATAGAGAGAGAAAAGGGATAAAGAGAGAGTAAAGGGAGGAAGAGAAAAATAGCAAAGGGGTAATATAATAATTTCATTATTTTAAATTTTTTTAAAAATTCATTTTTTTTGTTAGCGGAATATTGATGGAAATTGTTTGAATAGACCGCGTGAAGTGTTAATATGACCACAAAGACCTAATTGATAATATTAACCTATCTCAAGGACCTAGACATTAAAAATTTTAAAATATGGACCTATGTGATTTTATTCTCTAATTTCAAGGACCTGGATTTACCCTTGGTTGATTTATACTTCACTTCACTATTTATTCAATACCTCCTTTGAATTTGTAAGTTGACCTCCAATGAAAATTAAAATAGGTTGCGTACCTTAAATTTTTCAGAAGATAAATTTTCTATTTCAATTGGTTTTTTTGTAATTCTTTTGCCTCAAACACTACAATTTCCCCAACTGGAAATTATAACAGAAGAGCACTAAAAATCAATTAAAGTGGAGCTTCTCCTAGCTTAGTGAAGAGGAAGCTTGCCTAAAACTAGGTGGTTCCAGGTTCAAATCTATACTATTATAATTTTCAGTTGGGGAAATTGTAGTGTTGAACATCAGTTGCTTTTTATCATCTGGATTTTCAATTGACTTGAAGTAGTTATTGAGTTTCAACTTAGTGGCTACTTCATTGAAGATGACTTGATACCAACCCTAAGGTGTTCTGGGTAGACTTAGAAATTGTCTTAGATGTCATACTTTATGTTTCAGTTGGAGTTTGAAGCAGTAGTCTTAAAAGTTGTTAGGGGAGCACTACGAGTTGATAATGTTCAACTTTTTTCTAGGCATCTGGATTATGTACGACTTTGATCGGTTATCTTGTGAGATTTTTTCTTAAAATTCTTAGAGAACTCACATTTTGTGACTTTAAAAATCATATCCCATCGTCTGATGTTTTCTGCAATTTAAGATTCTGCCTTATAGAAAAATAAAATCCTCACTTAAGCTCACCTGTATTGTGCATTGAAATGAATCGTTAGCTACTTTGGAAGAAAAAGTTGATAAAAAATTTCCCTTATTTGATCTCTGAATACCATGTGCCAGTGGCTCTTACTTCGTAGCATTATTGTGCAGTGCAAACTTTCAGGAATAGAAGATTTTAGTGGATTTTTTCCTTCTACATTATCCAGTCCAATATTTTCTCGCTGTTCCTTGATAATGTTACATATTGTTGATTTTACAATACCATGATATTGATGATATTGAACACTTCTTTTTCAGGCACATGTATGATACTTATGCGTTGGAATATAAACCGTGGTTTTTATTTTTTTTAATTGTATTATGTTGGCTCACTTCCATATTTGTGTATGCTTTTCTTTTTGATCACCTTGTTTCCTATTTATAATCGATGAAAATCTTAGTTTGAGTAAATTAACATCAAAATGATTTTCATTCAATAATGAGCTATTTATATAAGCCTAATGATAACATTCATCTGAATACCTATTCTACCTTAAGCGGACAGCCTAGGAAATATACATCCACAGGGATTAGTTTATCGACTTCACGAACAGTAATATAGGAGTCAGTATTGTACTGAACATCCCTCCTGTAATAGTACAGGCTCCCAGTATCTGGAAAATGAATCATGTTAATATGTGCACCACAATGAGTTCATTTCCTTGCTAGTCTGGTCTGTTCAACACATAGTTCAATATTACCACTTTAGTTAGCTTGAATGATGAAGGTTCGGTAGTAAAAGCTGCAAAAAATAGCACGTCTAAGAAGAGAACACCATCAGCACATAGCCTTAATGCCAAACTAGTTTAGTTCAGCTACAATGATTTTTCTTGATGATTCAGCTATGCATAAAGCAGCCCTCTTATTAAGTGTAATTGATTCAAGTTTTTGTATTAACCAAATCTTAATTCATTTTTTGTCATATATGTTGAGAAAAGAGGTTTAAGCATATCTTAATATCGCTTTGAAAAGTCTTGCTGAAATGCATCCTTTGACAACATGAAATTGCAAGCAAACCTGCAGCTTTTCTTGAACCAGCTCTTGTTTGCCAAGTAAAAAGACTCTTGGTAGCTGCACTTGCATTTTTAAGCATTACTTAAATGATTTGAAAAGTTTTCTTTTAAATATGGTGGTAGTTAAATTTAAATCATAATGTTTTTTTTATTGAAAAAATTATGTTAATTTTTACTTGTTCTTTGAAGCGCTATTTGAACGATTTGCACATCACTCTATAGTTTGGGTAGTAGGTTAAACTTGAAGCATAATATTATTCTTTAGTTTTACATTTGTATCCCTTAAAGAAGTTTTGCATTTAAACCCTTGAAGTGAATACATATTTACATTTTCTTTTTTGAAACTCGGTTTAATTCAACTTCGAAATCAAAATATTATGTTTGCTAATTTCTATCCCGCCACCCCACCCCACCCCACGCCTCCCGCCCCACATTTCTCTATGAACTTAATGCACATTACATTTGCCCCTCCTAAATTGAATGCATATGACAAAGGGATTTACATATGATCACTTTAGGGTCATGTAAATACTTAGAAGTTTTAGAGGTGACAGACATAAAAGCCATTTATATTGTTAAACTTTGGCAAGCAACCATGTAGAAGTTTAAGCTTGGATATTATATTGCCTAAAATTGATCGTCTTGAAATTTTATGTATTTCAAGTCTAACACAAGTTTTAATATAACTCACTTTATTTCACATCATATACATTTTTCTAAAAAATTTCACAAAAAATTTTCAAATCATAATTTTGTTCTTCAAACCAAACAGAAATTAAAACTCTTAACATTTCTGATTGTGCTACTATGTTGAACTCGTAATAATCAATGAACTTACGAACTATAAGCTTATAATTTAAGATTGAAAAACCAATTTTGTATTTCTGCATACTTTTTGTCAAGCATTCTAGAAAGATATGAACTTGTTATCGACTTCCTGCAGGTACTAAGCTGCTAAATCATGTGCTAGATTTGTCAGCCAAGCAGCATATTTCGGAGATTTATTTGCACGTCCAAACAAACAACGATGAGGCCATTGGCTTCTACAAGAAATTCGGATTTGAAATCACCGAGACGATAGAGAATTATTATACAAACATCAGCCCGCCGGATTGCTACGTTGTCAGCAAGCTGCTTCCTCTATTGAACTCAAAGAAATGATGATGAGAATTTGGATATTTAATGTTATTTTTATGTCAATTGGGAAGGAGATGATCATGGGAGCTTCATTTCTTGCTGTTATTATGAGGTTGAAAGATTAAAAACTTACAACAAAGAAATCATTGGGTGTTAGGGGGCTCCCTTTTTCTACATTATCTACATATTGGGATATCAAGATTTGAAAAGCTGTACCAGATCTAAATTGTTTTAAGATTTAGGTGAATTTTATATTGGGGAAGTTCTGCTAATGCTTATTTGAAATTTGGCATTTAGAATTTTTTTGAGAAAATAAAAATTTCAACTTTTTTTAGGGAAATATGATGTTTGAAATGAGTTGCATTTAGGCGATATGATATGTTTGCTACTAGTCTTGTTAATACAGTTGATTTATTTATCAAAAAAAAAAACAGTTGATTTATATTAAAAGGATATTTTGATATTCAAAAATAAATTTATTGCTTAGTTGGTTCAAAATTTAAAAAAAAACTAATGTTATTTTATTAATATTTAAAATTTATTATTTTCATAAATTTTAATAATTTTATTTGCATCCAGCATTATTTTAGCATTTAAAAAGAGAGTATTTTAATTTAAAAAATTATGTATTTAGTATGAAAAACAAAATATTATTTCTATTATATTAAAATTTTATAAAATTATTAATTTTATATAATTTTTGAATAAAATTTTATTTTATTTTAAAATTATAATTTATAATCCAAATATTAAATCTAACGCTAAAAAGCTAAACTTTAAATTTTAAATTTTAGTATTATATTTTAAATATTATGTATTTCATAAATTATCTATATCAATAAAATTTATTTAAAATTTAATTTAATAAAATGAAAATTTTTATTATAAATTTATGAATTATATACAATTGAATAATTTATAAGAGCACATTGTTAATTTAATTCATTTATAATTTAATTTATGTAGTATATGTAATATTTTATTTTTGATAATAAAATATATAATTTTTTTTAATTAAAATATTTTTTGATAAATTCTCTTAAAATAATTTTTTTTTAAATTTATAAATTAATGTTTTTCTGCTTAAAAACAATCTCAGTCAAATGCGCTCCAGTAACAATAAATAGAAAATTTGAAAATTAACTTTTTTTTCCAATAAAAAAATCAATTCTTTGGTCGAGTTAAAGTTGATGAAATGATCGTCAGATGGCAATTTTGCCCTGTTTAGCAATGAACTAAAAACCATGACTAAAATTAATAATGATTAAAATCTTAAATTTATTTTTAAAAAACTTAAAAAACTATTTTATATTTCATCCCAGACAAATTTCAATATTAAACAATCTCTTTATTTCACACTCAACACAATTCTCAATAAATCAATCAACTTAACTTTACATCCTACACAATTTTTAATATAACAACTTACTTTATTTCACATCATACACATTTTTCAAAAATGACTACAAATTTCAACCAAATCTCCTTTTTTTTTTCTTATTACCAAACAAAGCCAAGCTTGTTAGACCTATAACCAAATTAATGCTCAAAAACAGCATTGATGTTACATTGTATCTGCCTTTTAAGGCTTTAATTTTATATTGATTTTCATATATCTCAATATAATAATTAATTTTATTTAACATCAATCACAATTTTAAATAAAAAAATATCTCCATCTATTGGAATACTACAAAACAATCTAAAGAAAAAATATTAAACTGGAATACTACAAAAGAACACATATGTTTGGCAGCTAAAAATAACAAAAATCAAATTACAGCTTAAAAGAGCTACAATTTAAAATGCGATCTACAATGAAATAACTCTAGCTATTACGTTAGCAAATTTAACTCAATGATGAATAAGTATGATGCAAAAGGCAATGAGAAGTTGGCTCATCAAACCACAAATTCCAATATCGCTCCAGAATCCAATCTTTTTTCATACAGTAACTGTGAAGAAATAGAACTTCAAAATTACTGCAAGGCCCAACTGTAGCAAGAATATGCCAACTACGATGAGAAACCACCTCTCCCCAGCAGAACTGATGTGGCTGCGAAGATTCAGAGAAACAAAACATGCAGACATGAAACCCGCTATGCCGACAATGACCCACCTGAAGATTTCGACTGGCACAATGGAGAGGCACTGGAACAGAACAAATACTCAGGATTGTTACATAATAAGAACACTCCTTGCTCAAACTAACTTTAATATTTAGATTAAAATAAATTTTATATTATCACATTATATACAAATTTTTAACATTAAATTAATAATATTTCAGATCCTATACAAATTTTAATATTAAATCAACTTTATCTCACATCCAACACAAACTTTAAAATAAAAAATTAACTTTATTTTACAATTTACATCCAACACGCCAAATTTTTACTTTAAATCTTTCATAAATCTCAAAATTAGAAAGTATTTTAAGTTACGCATAATTTGATCATGAATTAGTTTAATGTTTTACCTGTTTTAGAATTTTATTTTAGTTATAATAATTTAGCATGGAACGTAGGATTAGCCAGTCAATTTTTTTATTTAAAGCAGGGTATTGAATTGTTTAGGCAAAACATCAAATTAAAGATTGTTTTAATATAGGGGTGTGGAATAATCAACAAACAAAAGATTGTTAATCACTAATTCGTTGGGTGGAATACTCATAAAGCTAAATTACTTATAGGTTCCTGAGGTCTTATGACTTTTCCACCCTGGTCCAAAGAATTTAAATCATCGCACTTAAGTCCTCGAGACATTAATTTTAATGATATTTCAATTGTACCCATGAGTTAGTGTAATCTCTTTGATGGCAGATAGAGGTTTGTAACAATAACCAAAAAATCAAAATTAACTCGAAACTAAACCGAATCGATGAATTTGGGATGAATCTAAATTGCAATGGATCGGTTCTGGTTCTTAAAATATTCAAAGCCAATTATATAGTTTGGTCCTTAAGTTAAATATATCATATATACATCTAGTAGAACCAAACTGACCCAATTTAGATGAGTGATAAAACAAGTAATTTTCGCTAATCATCCTAATTTACAATTCGACTCTAAATTTCCATTATCATTTTCAATTTTTATTCTATTTTCTTTGTATGATTTCTTCCTCTCTTTCTTGAAGTTGTTTTTGTTGCTACAATTCCATGGATAGTTGTCTGGAATATTTGTGTTGCTCACTTCGCCAAGAACAATCATATGGAGGAGCTAATTGATATCCATGGAATTAAGAAAAGAAAATAATGGAAGGTGAGTTAACTAATACAAATTAGATTGTAATTTCGAATTTATTTTAATTAAATACTATTGCACTTGGGTGATTATGTGTAATTTTATGTCTCCCCCATGGATATCAAAACTAGTGATTCTGAAAAGAATATCTATGAAATTCCATTCAGAAATATTAAACCAAGTATTATATTTTAATATAAATTGTTCATTTTTTAAATTCATGATTAAATTTTTAGTTCGATAGGAGTTCTATTATCCCAATTTGGATTCCTCTCTCTTTCACAATCTTTGGCACTATCATACACATTTTCTCTCGCAAAAAAATCTTTCTAAATTGAAGCATTATTATTATTATATTTATTAGGAAATTTATATCTTTCAAATTAAAGATTATTCATTGGACTGGATCCGAGCCCAGCCCAGCCCAACGGTTCAGTCTAAGTCGATCCATAGGTGCATGGATTGGATCCAGTTCTACATATAGTGGAACTGACTTATCTCAGGTCAAGTTCATGATAGGTATAGAACCGAAACAACTCAACCCATAAACAACAAATGGCAAGATTTATCAAATGAGCGTATGATATTTACATCATTTTATAATATTAAAAGCCTTCTCTGAGACATATTTGAGAGCTACAGTTAACTTCGACTAGGCATGCAATATATTAAGATGAGAATAACCATACAATAAAAAAATGTCAACCTCAAAGTTCTAAGTGCAACCATACAAATTCTATGGACCAATGTGCAAAAAACCTAATACCATAGGGACTTGTAAGCAATTTACCCTACTCGTGCTTGAAACAAAGCTTAGAAAGCTTTGGAGGTGGGGTTCTTTGGCTTTTTTTGAGATATGAGTAAGATAAATAAAATTAATTAGTTATATTAAAAATTATATAAGATGTAAAATAAAGTGATGTTTAAATATTGAAATTTGCGTAAAATAAAATATATTATATATTATTATAATTATTTTTTAATAAAATAAAGTTTTTTATATTAATTTTTTAATAAAAAAATCTTTTTTGGTCATGGTTATAAAGCCATGCCATTTTGGCATGTTCCAAACAGGATCATAATGCAGAAATATGTGGTTTTACATTTAGGATGTAGGATTTAAGATACAGGTTTACTATAATTGAAACAACAATAATATATTTCTATTGATTATTATGCTATAACAAGTCCAATGGCAATCCCCAATGTCAACACTTCTGAAGTAGCTCCAAAAGATTGTTCAAGGGGAAAATGTAAAGATGGATGAGTGACTGAGCTAGAGTGTATGACATTAAAAATGGTTATATAAATGAGAATGTGAGAATGACATAACAAGCTAAAACATGTGATGAACATTTGGCTTAGCCATATCCATTATCAAGGTAAATGTGAGGGATTTGAAGTCCATGTGATAAGTAGAGATACAAGAAGACCAAAAATGATTTAGAATATAATTATTAGACATGATCTAGATTCACTTGTGCTTACAGAGGGCGTTGCTTTAAATAGATTTGGATAGAAAAGGTTTAAAGCTTTGTTATTGTTGTTATAAATCATAATCAACAATCATGATTGAATTCTAGAGAATTTTACCAAGGTAAAACGGGAAAAAAACATTTAAGGTGTTTTTGTCATATCCATTGTCAAGCAGCATGTGAGAGAGTTCAAGTCCATAAGGTACTAGAACTAGATAGAAAAATGAAATCCATGTATTGCCAAAACTAGTTTGATTTAAGGCTTTGTTGTTGTTATTGTAAATCATAATCAACAATCATGATTGAATTCTAGAAGATAAGATGGAGCAAGAAATATTTAAGGTGGTTTGACCATATCCATGGAAGAGGTAAATGTGAGGGAGTTGAAGGCCATATGGTACAAAGAGTAACAAGAAGACCAAAAATGTATTGAGATTTGATTACTAGCCATGATCTTAATTCATTTAACTTACAGGGAGAATTGCTTTAAATAAAACTTGATGGGAAAAAAAATTATGTGAAGCCAAAACTAGGTTAATTTGGTTATGTTATTGTTGTTGTAAAACACAAAAAACACAACCATGAATGAATTCTATAATACTTACCAGGGCTGGGATAAATATGAACAACGAATACCCATAAAGACACCAAAGCTGCACAAGTCCCAGTGGTGCTGAGAAGTACTTGAGGACTATGTATAGTCCAAGAGGAACCAAAGTGACATAACCATAGAATAAACCAGCAGACCACGTGACCAGGTTAATATCATAATCCCACTCTTTCTTCTGAAACTTGTGCGCCAAGTACGTGACAAAAGTCCCAATTGATGCGGCTACAAATATTAACGTAGTGCATATCCAAAATGGTCCGTACCTTCAGTGAAACTTTGCAAATAAGCCAAGGCCAATTAAGTAAATATGAAAATAAAATAGGCACGTCAGAAATGTTTTAGCGCAGTCTAAAAGTTGCTAGCGAAAATAAATGATAGCTTTTTTTGATTTTGGCAATAAATGATAGCTAATATAACTTAACCAATTTATCAATTTGTACAGAAAAATGGGAAATGGAATTGAATTGCATGTTAACATAATGACTAAGAAAATGAGTTAGTAATCTGTAGAATAATACAATGACTCTGACTAGCCTAATGAAGAACTCAGCTGTCTAGGTTTCTCTTTCCTGTTAATCCATCGCATTGAAGTGAAAAGACTTGTCATAAAAAATGTGCAAATATTAACATGACACAGGTAGCGCTTTTAGAAAGTGAATATCCTGCTTAAATGAAAATTGAATTTCATTAAAAAAAAATCCATATGAACCATGAACGCATCATAGAAAATAGGTAATTAAGAATATATTAAATAGAACAGATGACCTTGAAGAAACCAACTTCTCGATTGCTTGGCAGGGAGATTCAACGAGAGCAGGAACAGAACGAAGTGAATATTGAGTGGGATTGAAGGGGAATGGAATCGAATAGCAATCAACAGCATCATTCTTTCCAAATCTATCATGATCACCAGTCGATCCAGATCGAAGCAATGTGGCCAGATCTCGGCCGTCAGCAATAAACCCTATCATGAATGAATCGATGGTCGATGTGGCGTTCCCGCCAAGGACATAAAATGAATCTATCTACTGCTTCTCATAATTTCTTGTCATTTGCTTCTTTCATGATCTAGAAATATAATGTGCTAAAAACTTATGAAAAACTTTGGATTTTCTGAGATCTATAACAAAATTCTTCAATTTTTATACAGTAATCTAAAGTTTATTTAAAATTACCTTTTCAATATAAATCTTATAAAATGACAAATTAAAAGTATAACATCTAATCCTGTAAGCAATTTTGAGATTTATAAAATATTCCAATACATAAAGTACACATGTTAAATTGACAAAAGTTTGACAATACAAACAAAACAGAATAAACAAAAATAAAGGTTAATGAAATTACACATCATAGCATCACTTTTCTACATGTAAATCTGATCACTCAATAATTTTTATGACAAGGGTTTTGGTTATTATTCTTATTGTGAGAATTGTTTTGCAACCAATACTTGTATGCCAATATACATGCGTATTGGTTTTCATGGCTTTTAGAATTGTCTTTTAGTAAAACATTCTATCACTCCATGGAGTGATTGTACACTTCATTAAACAGGTCATACACTAAACTGGATGTACCTAAGGAAGCTAAGATACTTGCAAAGGGACACCGCATCCATATCGAATCGGTGTTAGATATGAAACTTTTAGATACACCCTAAATACATATCGAATATACCACATGATATATCCGAACAAAAAAAAACTTGTTACACCTGCATACCAATGCGGATGCAATGGACGTCAAGAAATTTGAGAATCAAGATGATATTTTATATAAATACTTGTACATAGAAATAACCATAAAAAACTAGAGTGTTATATGCAAAAGAGCAACTCACCAAATAAAAACTAAGAGCTCTCTCGTTCTCTCATGTACACATCTGGTGATTCCTCTAAATATATGTAATGCCAAAAAATATTTATATTAAGCAAAGGTGTTGGTAATCAAATAGTGCTCTATTAAATGAGGTTTAGAATAAATTTACATCAACTAAACTAGCGAGAATTGAATCCCGCTCTACTTCTTTTTCAAGTAGATCAAATTAACAAGAAATATCTACATGTCAAAGATATTTTGAGCATATTAGATAATTTATTGTATCCTTGTTGTAACTTTATCTTATATTTTCAAAAAAATTTCGTTCAAAATTTATTGTATCATCATATTTGTATTGTATCGAATATGCATTCCTATATCATACCCGTGCTTCATAAGAAGCACACGAGTATGACACAAAGATACATATATGATACAATACAAATAAGATGCACACATCAACCAATCTAGTTAACATGTAAATAGTTAATTTCTTCTAAGATTGATCCCTTTCAACTAGAAATTGACCAATACAGTTGAAGGAATAATACTCTGTCACTTCGTTTCTATCATTTTTTTCCTTCTCACTTCAAGACACTGTTAGTAGTAAAGTCTTCCAATCTATAAATTTTGCTGCGATGGCTTTGCTGTCAGTTAGAGTTTCACATAGTTCCAGGTTGATTTCTTCTTGTTTCTTCTCAAATTAAAATCTTAATATTCTCCTTCTTGTCTTCTTTTGAAAAACTCCAAGGGTTGAGAAAAAGCTAAAAAGTGGAATAAGGTGAGAAAAGATAAGAAAAGTGGATAGACATATAAAGAATAAAGTGTGAGTGCACCAAGAGAAGAGGGCCAAGATTTAGAAGCCAAGAGAGAGGAAGTTGAAAATGAATGCAAGATAATAATATAACAATATCTAGAAGTGATAAAAGCTTTTTGTTCAAAAGGTAGCCAATTTTTTCTTTATTTTAATTTTTTTTCAACTTAGAGATTATAAAGGACACTAACTCCTATTTATAGATCCATTGGGGATAATTACATTATTTTGGAATTTATATACCCACCTTGAGATTATATGAATTTGAAGTGTGCATAAAGAGATAAGGTAATTAGTTGCATTCTTGCTTAATTCTAGTCGCAGGAACGAATCCAGTGGTGGAGAGGATAGGTAAGAAACTATTAGGACGAAATTTTAGTTGCTCATTAGGACCAAAGAGGGGTAATGTCATTGCCATCTGAGTATAGCAGAGATAGATCATTCCACATTATATTGTGTTCAGCAAGAAAAGAAAAAACAGAGAGAAGGATGAAAATTACAAGTCCGGATTACTAGCCGTCGTCTCCATAAAGCTGACCTTGAACGGGAAAAGTGACTCTTTAATCCTCCCCAACACATCTGAAGTATCAACATCAAAGTAGGGCTTGTAAGCTGCAATCATGAAGTTTCGCATCCACCCAGATGGTTGGGATTCTTCGGAGCTTCCATTAGCCGGCTTCGAGAACGTATCTGCACACCACCAGGCAGCAGGTCAACTTGTCGCGCACATGACAAGCCAAAAATAACGTAGCAAAGGAAACAAAGAAGCCGATCGAGAACTCAAAGTCGCAGATCTGAGCTCGACACTGGATGTTTACGAACCGTCGGCATCGGAAGGAGGCCGGAATCCGCCGGTGATCTTTCCTCTCGCCTCGGCTGGTGGAAATGTCTGGAGATTGGAATCTGCAAAGCCAAGGAAAGAGCTATCAGGAGCGTGATTCTAACCCACTAACATAAGACCCAGACTCAATCACCATCTCTCACCCGTAAACTTGACCGAGACATGTTCGGATCCGGAGACTGCCTGCAGGAGAGAAGAAAAGTCGAACATGGCGATTAGATCCAAAGAAAAATGCGCGAAATAGGAGTAGGAAAAGAGAGAAAGTGACCGGAACGGATCCGGAGACGTTCTGATTGTCGATGGAGGTGTAGCCGCCGCCGGACATCATCTTGTGATCGCCACCAGCTGCCTGACGCGCTCTCCTCTCTTTTATTAAGCCCGGAGATCTCCTCTTCCTCTCCTCCCGAACGCCGTACTGATCGGACTTCTTACAGCACAGCGAAAGCAAAGAGTCAGCGACGGGTCGTTTCTAGGGCATGAAATAGGTCGAGCTTTTTCATCTTAAAAAAAAAAAAGAAGAGGTTGAGCTCCCGTTAGCTCGAGTCTAATCGAATTTGATTCAGACTACTGAATTTTTTTTTTAAATAAATTTATCAGTCTCTCTTGAAGTTAAATAATTATAAATATATAATTTTAAAAATAAAATGAATAGAAAGTTCAATTTAAAAAATAAAATATATAATTTTTTCTTCCTAAAAATATTTATTAATTTATTAATATTTATTTTACATTAAACATAATTTTTAATAAAAAATAAATTTATTTTTAATTTATAAATTTATCCTATATCTACTAAAAAATTCAATAATATCATACATTTTATATAATTTTTATTAAAGTATTTTTCTGTTGCATTATTTATTAATATCAATATTTTTATTTTCGAAGGCTCAACACATTTTTTCTCTGATTCAAAAAATAAATCAAATCAAATATTGACTTTAAGTTGTGTTGAGTTTAGAAATAAAATAATTAGAAAGGACATTTGTGATTTTTTTAAAAGAATTATATAAAAAAAATAAAATTATTAATTATATTAAAAATACGTAAAATATAAATAAAATTGATTAATATTTAAAAATTGTAATGAATATGAAAAAAAGTGATTCATTTAAAGTTAAAGTTTATAAAAAATAAATTTATATTTATTTTTTTTATCTTTTTAAAATTAAAAGGCTGTGATAATTAAGGCTTCAATTGACAAATAGGTGTAAAAAAAAAACTTAAAGCAACAGGCTAAAAAACAACAAATCCAATATCAGTTATAAAAAATAGAATATACTTTATATTACATTTTGATATGAATTTTAACATAAAAAATATTTTATATTTTTATATATATTTCATCATATTAAAATTACTTCCTATCATATAGTTTATTAACTTATATTATATTTTATTTTAATAAAGATTAATTAATATAGTTTAACAAAATTGATTGAATCATCTATGATATTGAGATTTTGAAATAAAAAAAATGAGGAGATTCATATGTAAAATCGAGAAATTATTACGTCCGGATGGAGCACCATCTGGACGCCAATCAGAGGCCACCATGTGTGCAATACAGCTGCCTACAGGTACCGTGGCGGCCTCTAATTGGCCATCCGGATGGTGCTCTGTCCGGACGCAATAATTTCGCTGTCAAATCTGTTAAAGTTGTCGATTTGTGTATAGAGAAATTCAAATTTATATTTATAACATCATTTAAAACTTGATCTATTTATAAAAGGATTTCTCCAATTAAGATATATATGAATTATTCTAGAAATATTGATGAAAAGATTTGTCAATATTTCTTCTGATTTTATGTTGGAGAAATTGTCCACAAATATGGCAATTCAAATTAAGGCAAATATAGTTAAAACAGAAAAAATAAAAAAGTAAATAGCCATCATAATTTATAAAATAATATCTTTAATGTGTAAAAGACATAAACATATTGGAAAAAAAATTATATTTTTATTTTATAGAAGATTGATAATAAATTATTTTACCTCAGATGAATACAAAAAATTTCACTCATGCATTCACTTTCCTCTTAACTAGGAGTCTTCTTTATGTATAAGAGTTCACATATTAAGTTTCATAATTTTTTCTAAAAAATATTTAATTTTTAAATTACTTTATTATTTATATAACTCAAAAATATTTTTCATTTTCACTTTCATTTCTACATCCTTCTACTTAGAAGAAACTTCTGCATCTGTCATTTTTGAGTGTTATACGTATGATAGCTTCTATCTTATTTATCTAAGAATCGAATCGTATTGTGGCAGCTCAATAATATCATATAAGGACTTATGACCCAAATATTAAAATATTATTTATTTTAATATTAAAATTGGAGTAGCAAGAAAACTTTCATTAATGTCATCTATTTTGATATTTTCTTCACTGAAGTATGCTATTAATATCTATAAGAAAATAGGGTATGCTTATTAATAAGCTTTTTACACCGAGCTTTATAGTTTTTCTTCAAAAATGCATTTCATAAATTTATCAGGAAAGCAAGTGATTTAAATATCTTGAATTAATTATACAGAATAACAGTAAAATAAATGATGTTATTAGCAAATTTTAAGCAGAAGGGACAGAATGGTGAAATGCATATAGCATATTATGTGATAAAAAAAATTCTACTCAAACTTAATAGTAAATTTTATAAAATGATTATAAGGCTAGCAATGTTACATGGTATTGAATGCTAGCCTACAAAGTTTAAACACACAAATAAAATAAGTGACACAGAAATAAGGACATTGAGATGGACGAGCAAGTATATATGAGAAAGAACAAAATGAGAAATGAGTATATCCATAAAAAGTAAGAGTGACTTCAATTAAGAATAAATTCAGAGAGAGCAGGCTTAGATAGTTTGGTCATATAAATCGTACATCGATAGAAATTCTGATAAAAAGAGTTGAACTATTGAATTTTTCTCATATAAAAAGAGTAGAGTAAAGCCAGATAAGACATTATAAGAAACCACGAGAAATAGTCTTACATATTTAAAATTAAATAAGAATCTAGTATTTGATAAAGTGCAATGAAAATAAAAAGATTATATTACTGACCCTATACGTGGAATAAAGACTTAATTCATTGTTGTTGTTATATGATATATTTAGTTAAAATAACCCAAATTAAATTTAATTTGACTAAACAAACAAGCTCAAAATCTGATAATTTAACTAAAAAATATATCAAGTGGACTTTCTCCCAAGTCATTAAAAAGGGAGGTTGCTTGAAATCAGATTCAAATCTAAATTCCTATAATTTTTAATTGGGATGAACGAAATGTGGTTCCTAAGAGCTAAAAAATAAAAAGACTATTTAAAAAAATTAAAGAGACATCTAGTTTAATATTATCTTGATGTTATGTTATGTCATTTAGAGAAATCAATTATTTATTTTAATAATATCTGTAAATAATCTCTATAAAATTATAAAATTATTAATTAAAAGATGATATCTATATATTATGATATCTAAATTACATGACATAATATTACGATAATAATAAATAAAGTGTTTTTAAAAAAAATATATTTAATAATATATATATATATATATATGTATATATCCTTTTTTTTGTATTTTGGCATGACATCTTTCAGTGTAACAACATTAACCGTCCGATCAGATTGAATGCGGTTGACAAAGTACTTCGGACGAGTGGCCTGCCTATTTAAGCATCTGAGTCGGGCCTCAAAAGTCGCGCTTCTGTTAACAGATTAGGGTTACGAATCGAATTCATCACCTCGATGGAGGAAATCGTCGATGGAGTTAACAGCCTTAAAATAAACGATTCCAGTAAGAAGAACCGCATCCAAGTCTCCAACACTAAGAAGCCCCTCTTTTTCTACGTCAATCTTGCCAAGGTATTCTGGTCGTTCGTTCATCTGGGGATTCGCCGATGATTCTTTGATATTGCGATCTTCCTGCTTAGTTTTTTGAATTTGGATTTATTTTCTTGGAAATTTTCTTTCTTGCTGTGAATGAGGGTGCACTTGGGATTTGTTATCGTTAGTTTTCCGGGTATAGTTTGTAAATTAACTGTTCTGAACTGAAATTCGTGGAGTGTTCTTGGTGGAATCTTGATTGCTTACGCTCATCATGCTATTGCATAATGAACTCGAGGGCCTGTTTGGATTTGATGGGGCTAGTTAACTTATGATATACTAACCCCCATCAATAAGTTATCCCAGTTGGGCCCAAAATTATGTTTGGTTGCTAGCCTGTATTAAACTGGATCCTTTTTGGTTGTTTGACAATTTAACGTAGTGTAAGAGTGAGCAGTCAGTACTGAGTGGGGGAGGGGGTAGCTAGGATTAGGGTAAGCGGGGGTTAAGTACCCGAAATTAATAGCATGTCTTATTAACCTGAGGTAACTTAATTTACCCCATGTTTTCCCCCAATCCTAATGGCCCCAATTTATATTTCAACTTATACGTCTTTAAAAAGGTGTTTGGATGGGGGGGAGGGGTGCTAGTGTGTAAGTACCCCTAGTTAACCACATGTCTTTAAGGCCCTGTTTGGATTGAGGGTAGGATAAGTAAAACCTAGGGTAGTTTAACCGCATTAATAATTTAACACTCTTGGGTTAAGAAATTTAACCTGATTTCTGTTTAGCTGTTATTATGGGATAATATACTATCTTGTTTGGTTGTTTAATATTATACCCGGGGTAACAGTTAAAATAAAATCATAGTTAAACTAAATTAATTTTGATATAATCATACAAGTATATATATAATCACTTCATATAACAAGCACAACAAAATGTTATGTTCAATTTAGAGAAAAAAACACAGTTCTAGACAATAAAGCATTAATAGTGAATATCTGAATTACACAAAAGATATAGCCCAATATCAAAGAATACCGATGACATATAAAAGTTCACAACAACCCATAATTATTCAAAAGTACATTACTGAAACATCTAAATAAGTGCACAAACAAGTCTTAGATATGACCAAAAATAGGTGTTTAATCTTAATGTAAAAATAGAAATGTCATGGATTATAAGTCATCATGCCACACAAATTTTCATAGCCTTCCCAACAAAATTGACGGAACCACCACATCAAAAATTATTTGATCTCTGCAATAAATAAATTAAAAAATTATTCAAATAACACTTGATAATATTACAAAATATTAAAAATTACAAAGCAATACCAACATTGCATATCCACATCTACTTGATGATGTTAGTATGTATGCCTTCATCTCTCCGTTGTTTTCCAATTGACACAACGCTTGACAGTTCTTCATATAACATCGTGTCATCTATGTCCTGATCATGCTCCATATTAGTCTTAAACATGTTAAAAAATTTGTCTTGCTCATGCTACTTACCAATATTATTGTGAAAAATATAACATGCAAGCACAATATCTACCTGCGTGCTAAATGAGAATGGTTTCATATCATTCAACACATTAAATCATTTTTTAAGAATACCAAATATTTTCTCTGCCACATTCCTAAGTTTAGCATGCCTGTAGTTATACAGTTCTTGAGGATTCTCATAACTACGTTATGCTGGGGTTCAGTGGTTACTCAAGTGATACCTATAGCCTCGTATCGGTACTAAAAATTTATTAGTATTTGCATATCCTGAGTCAAATAAATATTTTTTTCCTATTAGTTTAAGACATCATTGCCTCTTCTAATTTTTTGTTTAATACGGGATCAGTGAAGTATATAAGTTTCTATTCATGCAATATGGACACTTCCATATGTTTAACCTCATTAATGTATAAAATAACTCTGATTTGGATCGGCACAATACATTGCATTCGCATATTGAACTTTTAGCCATGATACCAAGGAGAACTTGACTTTAACATAGAATGTTATCCATTTAGTGCGTTGTGTTTAAATGTATAATATAGATCATCATTGTCCACATATTAGATTAGTATAATGTCTACAAGTGAAGTATCCAAGCATATCATTGTAACGTCTAGTACTATATATCATATAAGTTAGTGTAGTATCTGACTTGCCGAAAAAGCAGAATAGCAAAGCAAACACAACAATAGGATAGAATTAGGAAGGACACAATTGAGGAACAATATAGCCAACTATAACTAAGGGAGAGGAAGACAGATCAGCCAAACAGCAATTATTAGGACAACCTAATTAAAATAATTTATGTGATATGGATAATAAATAAAACATATAGGCACACATATGGATAATAAATAAAACATATAGGCAACTGCATATTTAACAAAGCTAACATGTCATAGACCAAAAGCGTGCGCCGTGCGGTAGGTTTTTTTTTTTTTTTCAAAAAAAAAAAAAAATCAAACCAAACCCTAACTAGCATGTAAGAAGGTTTAGAAGTGGAGGAAGATGGATGTAGCCGTTTTGTCGGAGTGGAGGAAGATGAATGCAGATGTTTTGCTGGAGAGGAGGAAAATGAAGCCAAAGTAATGGAGGAAGAGAAAGTCGTGGTTGTTGTTTCCCTGGCTTACCCTAGCAACGAAAGCGGGGAAGATATCCCCAAGGTAAGCGAGTTAATATCGCTAGCCTAGGGTAATTAACTCGTGCTACCCTGGGATGGGTTATTTAGCCTAAAAAGTCATTTGGTGGGTTAACTCGGGGTAATTTAAGTTACCCCGGGGTTAACCCACCATCCAAAGTGGCCCTAAAAGACTTTAGTGGATTAACTTGTCGTAACTTAATTTACCCCAGGTTTACCTCCAAACCAAACAACCGATTTATTTCTCAATTAATATGCGTACTTCCACTTTATTCCTGCTCTTGTTGAGATAAGCATTGAATAGTAGGCTGAGTTTATGTAATATTAATTCATCCTTGGTCTCTCATTGGTATTCTGAAGAGAAAGGATTCTGTGTTGGTCCTTTTTTTTTATTTTACCTAAAAATGCCAATTCTCCTTTGATAGCCTTTAGCCTGGTATTCACTATAATGGGAATGCGGTTTCCTTGCAGAGATATATGCAACAGCACAATGAGGTTGAGCTTTCTGCACTTGGAATGGGTATCTTTCTCTTACCATGTCATATTGTGTTTCTTTTGGTGCTTCCTTTATGTTAGAACAAATTTTTAAGTTACTTACTGGTCTTGGGCCTGTGTAAAGTTATCGTTTTTTTTTTTTGAAGATTGTCTTGCTTGTAATTCCAAAATTGATATTATTGTTAACCTTTTTAGATGTGAAAAGTCAAACATGTTTAAATTTTCTGTTATTAAGTTATAAGTCATCTTTTTCGCATTTCTTCAAAGCATAACTTAAATTTTGCAAAGGTTTCTTAATATGTTTGCTAGTGTTTTAGATGTTTGTTTGCAGCTGCTACCACTGAGAATTGATGATTGTTAGTATGATAAGAAACAATTAACTCACAATACTTTTTTTTCCATGTTTGATTTGATCGATGCATGAATTTCGATTTAATTGGAGAAATCTTGCACATGCAGTGGATTCATCAACATTGGATATTGAAACCTTAAGTCAAGAGCATTTTAACTGCTTTTTTAATCTAATATCAATGTTATTGTTGATTGTTAGGTGTACTCTAGTTTGTTAATCCATTTTTTAACTAAAACTTTACTTGGTAGCAAAATTTTATTAGATCAACTATTGTTCGCATGATCAGTTTCTATAACCCAAAGGTTATTTGGAGAGTCGGGTCAGGCTTGATCTTAATGCTCAACTTGTTTAATATAGATGTCAGACTTGGGTCTAATATAGATGGTATGGTCTAATTTGTTGACCCAAATCTACCAGTGAATATATTGCCACCCCTATCTTGGAGTTTCAGCTTTGAAAAAAAATTTGAAATTATGGAGAAGACAATGCATGCATTGTAGGTTCGTTGGTTCTAAATGAGTGACAATGGATGAGCAAGACAAATGGGTTATTATATGCTATAGGAAGATGCCATCTTGATGCTGAAAATTTTTACAAGACTGCCATCCAACCAATTACATTATACAGGACCAAGTGTTAAGAGTTGTTTAAGTGAGAAAGTATTAGTGTTACTGGGATTGTGATGTTTAAATAGATGAGTGGTCTCACTAGAAAGGCCTCATCTTCATTAGAAATGATCCTGTCACAAAGAAAGAGTTGTACATATAGATGATAAGATGAATGAATGATTAAGGTCGTTTTTTCATGTCCATCTTCTGCTGCCAGAGACACCTTGTGTGTTTTAGGGAAGTCACTGCAATAGAAGGTGGGGAAAATCAAAAATAAATTAAAATATTATTGTTTAATGACTTGACTGACCTGGAAACTAATTTAGTTTGCACTATTGAAGATATTCCAATGAATTGTCTTTTTTTTTTCACATATTTCGTGTTGTAATTTATTACAAAACGTCTATTTTCATAGTTTCATTTGCAACTAATGTCTTTCAATGATCCATTTTCAGCCATTGCGACAGTGGTCACTATTGCAGAGATCTTGAAAAACAATGGGCTCGCAGTTGAGAAGAGTGAGAACCCAAATTCCTTACTCTATTTTAATTTAGGGGCATTTTGTTCAATATAAACTAAATGTTGGTGTTGTCTAGACGTAAGTTTTATCTAGTTGTCTATATTATATAACAATTAACTTTTATTTGGATCTAAATGTTAACCATTATCAAATTTTCGGGATTTAAAAGTTATTTATCCTTGAAATTGCTGCCTCCCAACTTCTCTAGCTTCTTCATGTTTGATCTATTCATATTGGAGGTGACATTTAGGCGTATGATTTTGAATAACAGTAGTTTTCTTAGAGTGGCAATTCTATAATGTAATAACATACAGTCAAACTAAATAATTATTTTCTCTAAATAACATGACATAAAATTATGCTCCCTTAATATTTTCTCGATCATATATTTTTACCCACTTCCTTCTTAATCCGTATATTACTTAAAAGGGATTACTACATCAACTGTTGACATGAAGGATGAAGCAAGAGGGCGACCCATACAAAAAGCTAAGGTGATTGATGATGTTTTCTCATTTGACTCTTAAATAAAGTGGAATCTTTACCATGATGGCAAAAATTGATCATATACTCGAATTTTCAGATTGAGATACTGTTGGGCAAGTCTGAAAAATTTGATGAGTTGATGGCTGCTGCTGCGGAGGAGAAGGATCTGGCTGATGGTGAAGAGCAAAGTTGAAGAATACTAACATTAGTTTGCTATGCACTTATTATAACGGATTCGCTCCGCCTTACGGCCTTGCTTTAGGTGTTATTGTAGCAGTTGAGTGTCTTTAAAGTTTGTTTTTTTAATTTTTTTTTCAGTCGACAAGTCAAACTTTCATTGATAATTTGGTGTATACAGGGACAGTATTCTCAGTGCTCATGTCCTATGATTGGTTGGCCTGTTTGGTAACAGAATCTTTAGTTAAAAAGGTTGGAGAGAACTTGTTGGGTTTCAGAGCTAAGGCCCAACTTATTTTAAGAGGGAAATATGTTACCTTAAAAATTTTTTTTATTCATTTAATTTTAAATTTAAATATTTATATATCACCTTTTTTTTTCTTTGAATGCATTATTATGAATTGGCGCTTTTGCACTAATGAAAGTTGGGCCGGTTTAAAAATTTTATTCGGTTAAAAAAAGTGGGTTGATAAAGTTAATGTAAAGGGCAGTTCAAAATAAGGGTGATATGTAAATATTTAAAATTTGAGAGTTAAACGAATAAAAGTATCTTCTTTAAATGTGACATTAGGTCATTAAGGAATATGAGTATTTTAAATTGGTATAAGAACTTTAAATTTACTTTCTTTTTGTTTAATTTTTTTTGGAAAGGTACTTGGGCTTCATTTATTTGTTTTTTTTTTTGTTTATTTCTAATAGATTCCATTAAATTTAATAAAAAGTAAAGTATAATTTTTTTTATAAAGTAAAATATACATTTTTATTCAATGATTTTTATGTCCTTGAAATCTGATACAATATTCTTATATCTTTTCCACTCTTTTTTGAAGGATAAATTTTTAACCTAATTATATTTCATAAAAAGATTGGTGAAATATATTTTTTTTGACATCATTTAGTAAAATAAAATTACCTCTAAACGTTTTGCAAGTACGTATATTTTATTCTCCCATATGCTATGTAAGATTATATGTCAGATTTATTTCATGCAAAATTGCTCGTCCATAAAGTCAAAAAAAAAAAAGTTACGAGAACAAATCGAAAAAAAAGAGAATAAATTCATGATCTTAAAAACCAAAGTAAAACTATTTACAATTTTAAAATTTTTTTAAAAAATATTTTTAGATAACAGGACTAACAAAGTAATTGATAATTTTTGTTTTAAATTTTTTTCCTCTTAAAAGGAGCTATTTACTATATTTAATTCCATATTTTAAAATTAACGTACTTAAAATGAAATTAATTTTATTTCCAGTTTATGTTCAAGATAATTTATGTACACATAAATAAATAAAACTAACAATTAAACTCGATTCAACAATCAAACTCGAACAAATTTCAATTGGATCAAATCAATTGCGGCTCAAAATAGGTTAGCTTCCTCATTACAACACTTTATCAAACAAGCCCTATTAATTCAAAATTTAAGGTAGAAATTTTTTTCCACCTGTCTCCTTTCCACAAATTTGTTATTATTGAGCACGCTCAACATATGTTTGAATTGAAATAATAAATAAAGATGATGAAAAAAGAACAAATATAATATAAAAAATGTGAAACACATGTGTACAATAGGAGATAAACCAAAAAAAGATACGAAATATATGAATAAATCAAACGTATCATTTCAAATGTACATTGAATTACGAAATATTTTTTTTGCCTACACGAATAAGAACAGTATAAAGATGCAGATCAGCTAGAAGAGGACATGAACCAGCATTGAGAACAAAGTATAATAAATTAAAAATCATTTGGCAGTTATCAAGTTTTCCTCTGAAATTTCTCAGAATCTAAAATCACAACAGTTCTTAAAAATGAAAGAATATAAATAAAATGACTATCTGTTGAGTTAGATGAATCCTGCTACTTCTCAGCTAAAACAACAGAAAAGAAATAAAGAGGAGGTCAAAAACTGGCCTGAGGATCCAACAAAATCTCAGCTCAAAGAGTTAGACTTCATTCAGTTCTCTTCATCCACCAGAATCTTCTTGCAAGCTTCAAAGCACATGAAAGAAATCCCAGCAGCAGGCACAAGCTTCAGGCAGCTTGGCCCCAACCCTTTGTAGAGCCCTCCGATGCCTTCGTTTTCGAGTATGCTCACGAGTGCGTGAAGCATGCTCTTGTACACCTGCCTGCCACCGACTGCGCCGACTTGCATATGCTTTCGGGCCACCTCAAGAGGAAATGTAGCACTGCTCGAGATGGCTCCGGCAGCAGAACCTATCAGAAGAGTTGGGATGTTGCCAATTTCTTCGGTCTTGAAGATTTTTCGATAAGCTTTCTTTAGCATATCGTATGCAAAATAATTGGTGGCAGCATAAGGCACGACCCCGATTAGACTCGGAGTGAGACCTCTGTATAGCTCCATAGGACCCTCCTCGCGCAAGATCTTAATAAAGGCGTGCAGGAGGTTGTCGTACACATCTTTCTGCCGTTGATCAATATAACATCTTAAGAAAGAACACAAGTATAAAATTTCATATTTATGTTCAATTAATGGAAAGCAATGTTCCAGAGAGATTGTAGAGATGGTTTTATTTATTTTATATCCTTTTTGTATACTCAAATCACAACTACCATATGCAATTCACAAGCAACCAAATATGAGCTAAAAATGTATATTCTTATACTGTTGATAGGAAGACAAACCTCTATAGTAAGTCGGGTTTTGAGCAACTCAAGAGGATAGGTACATAAGGTCGAACTCACTCCTGCACATGCTCCTGCAATCAGCGAGGGCGAGATAGGAAGTTTAGGTTGCTCATTAGTTTTCGGCGTCAGTATCTTCTTGACAGTATCATAAGCAAATAACTGCAAAAGAGTATGTCACTTAGCTAATGTGAAAAAAATAAATGCTTAGTATAACTGATCCTAAAGAGATTATAAAAAGCAAAGAATAATACACTTCCTCTTAAAACAACATATAGAACAAATGAACGAAAGCAGAAGCGCAACTACAGAATCCGCGTATCCTGTTTAATTAGCGAAGTGCATAGGCTTTAAGGTTATAGAAGGTATAGCTGAAGTGAAATTAAACCCATGAGTATCTTTAATTGAAAAGTCAATAACATATGCTTTATTGGGTTACAAAGGTGATTGGTTGATATTTTTTTTTTATAATGATTGAAAAAAGCTACCCAACTTGGCCAGTTTTTTTTTTTGAATGCGACTCCATCTAGGTTACAATGGCACGCATGTTAAAAAAATTAAATTTTCAACAACTTTTCAATGACAAAAGACACAGAAGAGTAAACATAAAATAACACTTTTCTTTCAAGGATCTTATACAACTTGAAGAGAAATACAATGCACTAAAACTTTGCAGAAGCTTAACATGAGAGCGCTAACACCACATATAGTTACCACCAACCAGAGTAATTGCCGAACAAAAAATATTTTTGAGTTCTTCTCTCATGACCTACTAGAGGGTAACACGATCATCACCAAGATTTAACCAATCCTAGGTGACTGACAAAAATAACTTACCTTCTTTGTTCTTCTACTTCCTCATCTCTTCAAGGATTTAAGGACTTCACCTAGATGGCTAGTTCCATTTATATCGACTTCATTGGCGATAGTGGCTCTCTGGAATAATCACTTCATGGCATCACCATTACCTCTAACATCTCACATACTGCTCTTTTCTGCCTCTTTTATAGCAAGACACTAGGGAACAAATATCCAATCAGGTTGACAATGTGACTTTACATGTTGCTTTCCTAACATGGTCACTCTTGCAATGGCCTGTTCAGAGGTTTATGTAGCCACTCCTTTATGACTAGTTCTCTGAGCCTTTCAGAATATATAGAATATAGGTTAAATTTTTTGAGGAAGTCGCTTCTCGTAAATTGGATGAACAACTAGCACCTTGAGTTCAAAAATCTCCTCTGAAGGACAATCTTCGACCACTTGTATTTGGTCGTGAACTTCCTACATCTAAGAGCTTTCTTCGACTACCCAATCTCTGTTGAAAATTCTCTTTTTACGATGGTTCTTTGTCCAAGAAGGATGACCTCGAGGAAATCCTTTCTTCGAGGCTGACATTTTTGAGAAGTTTTTTTTGACGAGTCTTCTCAACTTCTTTGACTTCCACATCATAAGGAGGGGTATCCTAACAACAACAATGAAATTTAACCATGCACCTAGTTATGCCTTCCAAGTTAACTCAACTATGCCTTACAAAGTTTACACATACATACATCATAACAGTATCTTGTCAAAAGACAATGTAGCTTGTCAAACTTATATGTTCAAAAGTATACCTAGATACATAAGTTATGCCTTCCAAAGTTAACATGTACATAAATTGTAACAATATTTGGACAAAATATGATGTACTTTGTAAAGCCTGTGTGTTTAAAACTAAGTAAAACAGAAGTAACTGAATTCCCAGAAATAAAATACCAAAATAAGTAGCACAAAAAGGGAACTCATTGCATTTTATGCATAACAATGCAGTACATATTTTACCAAGGTAATATAAAATCACATACCACGCATAGCCAAAAGCTAGTATATAACTGATAGCAATCAACTTTATAGGTAAAACGCATTACAACTTTATTTCAAAGGTCTTTGGTTAATTAGAAACATCCTTGGACATAGATAAAAGACTATTAGCATATAACTGCCAAGTGTGGTGTACAAAGTAAATATGTTCCATCACAACATTCAATACAGCCATCTAGCTGAAATTCATAAGAAAAAAACTTCCAATATTAAACTTTTTCCTCAGGGTAAAAATAATGAAAGAAGAGTCACAAATACATATATGAACACAAATGCATATATATATATAATATATAATTTAAATCTAGTACAAAAAAAATAAAAGACTAATGAAAGACTAAGCCATCTAATGCATGAGACATAAATCAAGGTCAGAAAATCCTGTTTCCTAAGCAATTTGTAGCATGTGTTGCAAGGTATGCTCATTCTCTGCAGAGCTTGGAGTGGCTAGAAAATATGGGCCACCTTACCCAAGGATGGCTTTTTGAGAGTTTGGAGTGAATCGAGCTTGGTTTGGTTGCCCTAAATCAAAGCTTTTTGTTTATTATTCTTGCCCAATGTTAGGGATTATAAATAAATCTCACCACATCAAAGCTACTTGTAGAAAGGTTCCCCCTTTCCTTTGTGTAACCTGATTGAAATTTCATAGTATGGAGACCTTCATTAAGCATGTCAATGTCAGTATGGGAGCGAAATGTTGATGAACTGTAGTCCAGAACATATGAAAACAGATAGGCCACTCAAACCAAGTAAAAGGCCGATGACCAGAAATAAGAGTGTGATCATAACAAACAAAATTGCAGGAGAAAGTTAAATCATCGCCAAAGAAGGTCAACAACCCCACAACCCAAAGAGGGATAATTACATAGATCACACTGAAATCTGATAAAATTACATATTTCACATGATATTTTGAAAAAAAAATTATAAAATAAATTACTGATGCATTCTCATAAATTACCATATTGTGTATGATTCATAAGTTCATAATAAGAGCTTTCATCTCACTGGGTTAAGTTTTAAGCGAATTATATATATAACTAATCCAAGAAAACTAATACTTCTAAGTTTAGGGTTTATGTACTAGAGTTTAGAGTTTAGGGTTAGGATTTTAATGTCAAAGTAGTTTAGGTCAGTATTTAGTGTTTTGGATTTTAGTTTATAATTTTAGGGTTCAAAATTTAGAGCATACTAAGATTTTATTTAAAATGATATAGAATCTATAATTTTTGATAAAAAAGGTGTGCTATACGTAATTTTCCCAAGTCTTTTTGGATAAAAATTCTTCAAATTCTAAAAAACTGTATGTTCATAAGCACAATACAAAAACCACTAGAAAATTGGGCAGTGGAATAACTGGAGAGAAAACATTCAAACAAGGAAGACAAGAAGTAGAAAATGTGAGAAGTGAAATAAGAGAAGTCAAGAAATTGGGGAAGAAAAAAGAGAATGTAGTAGGGGTGGCAATATATGACCCGACCCGTGAATCCGACCCGAACCCGACCCGCAAATTTCGGGTATGGGTCATAAATTTTGACCCATTTATTAAACGGGTCGGGTTCGGGTTGGGCATAATCGGATCAGGTAGGATTCGGGTTGGGCATTTATCAAAAAATACTCTATAAATGGGTCGGGTCGACCTGCCAACCCAACCCATTTATTAATCGGGTCGGGTTCGGGTCATGGATTTTGACCCATTTAATAAATGGGTCGGGTTCGGGTTGAGGCTATTCAGGTCGGGTCGGGTTCGGGTTGAGGCTATTCAGGTCGGGTCGGATTCGGGTTCGACCCGAACCCGACCCGCCAACCCATTTTGCCACCCCTAGTATGTAGCAACAACAAGACATATCCTGAAAGTAACCAAAAAAATAAAAGAAAGAAGAAAGTTATGCAAAGATGGGAAGAGGGAAGGTTGTTAGAGCAAGCTTAATAAATTCACAACATTAGACTTTGTAAAAGTATTTACTCCTTCCCCCTTACATTAGTACTATATATATATATGCATGTGTGTGTGTGTGTATAATAGCTATAATAGATATAGATAGAAGATTGATTAATGTTTAACTAGATCATTATATGTGAAATGAACTGTACGACATGGAAATTAAATTATTGGAATCTTGTCAACGATTCTCTAAATGAAGTAACGGGCATTTGGTTCAATGTTATGTCATATTATCTAGATGTCATTTTTTTTAATAATAATTTTATAATTTGCGTATAATATTATCTATACATATCATCAAATAAAACAGTCATTTTCTCTAAATAAAATGACATAACACCAAGATAACATTGAACTAAACACATCCTAAAAGACATTTTGAAATAAAATTTACATATAAAGCTTATAACTCAATAAATCTAGGCATTAAAGGAAATAGTCAATCAGAACAACAAACCACCATAGAATTTCCAAAAAAAACTTATTGGACGAAACAAATAAGACCTGTAACTTGCCAAATCTAGGAAAAGAAAACACAATTAACTCATAGTCAAGCCAAGAAAACCACCAGAAAGCATACCATCATAGTATTTCTGAGAGACCCAAGCATAATAATCCCAAATATTGATGTAAATATGTATATAAACTATCAAGAGGGTATCACCACTGACATGCTTATTTAGAGATAATTCAGGGCTATGAAAAATTAGACTACAGTCTCAAGGGACAAAGAACTAATGAGAAGCCAAACAACTAAGAATAGAGAGTAAAAAACTAAGACACATACACAAACAAGAATGATACTCTAACAAATACAACCAACCGTTACCTCTATAGCCTTGCTTGGAGCAACTCGAATAACATTAACAAAATTCCCACGAAACAAACCCTTCCATCCCTCATTCTTCATAATACTTTGAAAAACTTCCATAGTAGAGTGACCATTACTCCCAACCATCAAGTGAGTTCTGATTGTTTCCAAAGGAGCAACCGCAGTCCGCGATACAGCACCAGCAATCCCCCCACTAATGAAGCTCCTAAGAGAAGGGTCACGCACTTTAAGCCTTAGTTTGAGACCAACCTTTTTCTTTTTGCCTTTCACCTTCGTTACCTCAAAGGGATCAGCAGCACCCAAAACAGACCCTGGTTGATTGCTAACGGTAGCACATGTCAATGCAGGAGCCTCATACTTCAGATATCGATCAGTAAAAGGAATCCTCACGCCATTGTCGCCGGGGTTTGATGAGCATGAAGAAATACCGAAGCTTGGACCTGTCTGACCGATACTGGCAAACAATCCGCTGGGAGGGTAGAAGCAGTCCTCAATATTCCATGAAAGATTCAAGCTAGGCAAAGGGAGAAGAAACTCATCCTTCTTATTTCCAATGACAAGATTTCTTCTGGCCATCTCTGAGACTCAGAAACAAGCCTCGGATCGTAATGGCCAGAAGAAAAAAAATTGAATCGCCTAATTTCCACTATTCAACTGAAACAGTAAAGAGAAAAGAACGAATCAGGGGTTGGTTAGACAATTGTGTTTGCTTGCAGACAACGATGCTGAAGTTTAAAGCAAACGAAACCTATAATAAAAAAAGGGAATCACACGAGGAGATGAAATTTCATCGTTCTACAAATTGGGTAAACACCAAAATCAACAAACAAATATTGAAGAAAGAAATTTTAGATGTTTTAGTGATACCTTAAGAAGTTCAGAGCATCCAAATTTGAGAAAGCTCGCTCGCCTTTGCCTCTCTCCTCCCCGCAAGAGAGAGAGAGAGAGAGAGAGAGAGAGAGAGAGAGAGAGAGAGAGAGAGAGAGAAGGCGGTAGGCGTTGCTCTAGGATTCTTCTTCCGTCGATGTTGTAGGTGAGGAAAATATGTTCTTTGATTCCCCGGAAGGCCTAAACCATCTCTTTTTTATAAGGGTACATTACACCTGAGTCCTAAAAGTTACGATATATTATTAACCAAATTTATATTTTTAAACTTTCTTTTTAAGTCCCTGAAATCAGTTATCATTCTCAATTAGATCCTTGAGGCTCAATTAAATACTTAATGTAGGGCCAATTAGATAGGATCCGTCATCTTTTGAGAAAGAAAAACCTAAACTTTAGTTTTTAATAACATTTTCATGAGTAACCATTATAAATGAGTAATATTAAATAAATTTATGATTTTTTAAAATTAACATTTGGGTTCCTAAAATTTGTTACATTGATTAATTAAGTCTTTTTATCAAAAAATTATTAAATATGATTAACATAATCAACTTATCTTGCTTAGGTAAATATTCGGAGAGAGAGAAATTAGTATTTAGTATGTAAATAAAGTTTTTTTAAGCTCTAATATTTTTTTAAAAAAATTAATGAAAATCATTAAAAGATTGAATTGGAGGAGAATTTTTTCGGTTTGGTGCATAATCTGGTACCGTGTGTGCAATCCGGGTGAGCCCATGCACACGTGGCTTTCTGTGGTTGGGCGTCGAATAGTTTGAATCGCGAATCTAAAATATTTTCAAGTTGATGACTCAAACTATAAAACTAATGAAATTGAAGGACTCACATGCAAATTTTTGAGCCTGGTGGACATGATGAAATCGCTTTAATACTCCCCTGTATTATTTGTCCCTTCCCTTCATTTATCTCTCCATCGCCGCCGGTCAGCTTTTGCTGCAACTATTTTGAAACCCTAGATGGCATTCCGAAATCACCGGAGGTTCCATGCCGCCGGAACCCTCTGAATCACCGGAGCTCTCCATGCCATCCATGCCGCCGGAGCCCTTTGAAACCGCTGTAATCCTCTGAAGTCTTTATTGCAAGTTTAACATGATGCTGATTGAAGGCTTTTATTATCCAGTCTGACTGCATTTAAGTTCCAATCGAGCTGAATGAAATGCTTTGCAGATGCTGCGCTTGATCTTAGGTTTGGATGAAATGGTTCCATTTACGGCTGGAAGAACCCTGCCGGCTGATTGGAAAATGGTTCCATTTGGATGAAATGAATCACTTGGAATGCATAATCTTATTTCGGTAAATGCATGTTCTTATTTTACTTGGTTCCATTTCTGTGACGTCCCGACTTCCCGGAAACGTACGTCAGCCAAAATATTATTTTTCAGTCCAAATTCTTTTCTTTTCAGTCCAACTCAGATTTACATTTTTCTTCACCCAGCCATTTTGGGATGTCACAATTTCAGTGAACTGAAGATGTAGATCCAACGCTGAGATCGCTTTCAATAATTACAACTGGTTGAATTTTGGGATCGATGCTTGCGGTGCCCTTGGCCAAAGAAGGCGGGAGTATCTTACAGCGACCTGGTCAAAAAAGTGTGGGAAATAAAAAAACTGATGATAGATTTCTAGGATAATAGAGAGACTAAGACTCCTGACATATTTTGTAGATCAGACAAAAATGGCACATGAATTAATCATCTAACATCGAAAATAAAGAGATAATAATGTGATCATAAGATGTCGAGTTGCCTTTGTGTGACGTCCATGGCTAATGAGGGGTATTCGCCGCGTAATGTCCCAAGAGAGGGGAATAACTGGTGTAGAGTGCGACTCGACTCCTGGCAGGCTTGTAGGCCGAATAATGAGTGGTGAGAGGGGCATAGGAGTGAATTATCCTACATCGAAAAAGGGGGAAGATCCTGAGCATTATAAGATAAATTTATATTTAAAATCCATCAAAACGTTAATAGATATAAAGTTAACCATAATTAATTATTAAAATTAATTAAACTAAAATTAAAATCCATCCATTATCAATCATTTTTAGATTGGAAGATGGATGACTCGAAGTGCTCCTCGTATTTGCATTCAATATTGCCCATTCCATGCTCCTCCTCCTTTAAATGTGATTTCTTTTTTCTTTCAGACATTTATTGACATTTGAATCTTCTCGTTATGTAATCAATTAGAGAGAGAATTGAATCTCTTAGTTATGAGTAGGATAAATTTTATTTTTATTAATCATCTTTTAAATGAGAAGAGGGTGACCTGTTTGTTGGCCTATAAATGTTAAGAGAGCTATCGTCGGAGCTATTCTTGGGTGATGTTTTCGATGATTCATAAAGACAATTAAACATATTAGAAATTTGGGGCATTTACCTGCATGCCACACAAACTTTTTAAAATTATGCCACACGTATTTTCTTTATAAAATTTACAGTATAGATTATAAAGAAAGTATGTGTGATATAATACATGGAGTTTTATGTGGCATGTGGGTAATTATCCCTATAAATTTAACTAAAATTATTGATCAATCAATTGCAGCAGTGTAGCTCATGTCAAGCTCCTTGTATGTCACCGGCTTGATGTTGTCGTCCCAAGTTTTCTACAAGCACAACACCCTCCCGAGAGGGGAGAGCTTCCCCTCCACGGCAGGGCTGTCTTCGAGCGGTGTTGGAGCCTGTTGAGATCAACTAATTTAAGTTGAGTTTAATTTGAGTCAGAAAATTTTATTTAGATTTTGAATTAAATTAAATTTATTTACAAGCTATGTTCGTAATTCTGAAAAGATTCATCACACTGTCATAACTACTACACCATCAAATCTTTTGTTACGAAAGATAATTATGAAGGATAGGTATATGTTAAGGTCCAAAAATATTACCTTTTTATATATGAAAATAGGGGTGAGAAAGATCGAGTTTTAGTTGCGCAAGGCATTGTTTAAGTCTAAGTCGTTGATTTATACGTCAATTTGAGCTCAGATTAATTTTCAATTTGAGTTAGCTCAACTCTATTAGCTTTCGATTTTGAGTTAACTTAAACATTAATTAAGACCTCTCGAATCTCCCAGTGCATTGAAATTTATATTAGAAAAAATTAAGAGACATTTACATGGTGGACACAGAAATTAAGCTAATTTATATGTTTTACTGTAAATATTAAAACATTACAGATATCACATCTAAAACTGCTATTTTTTCATTTTTCACATCATGCACTAAATTCTATCAGAGAATTTAACCATAATTAAATCTCAGAAAAGTCTGATGCGCGCTCGTGATGTCCGCGTAAGAAGAAGATGCAAATAGCAGAGTGATGCTCGCGTGAATATGCTGTCGCTTCACGAGAATACACTGCCGCCTCGCGTGAACATGCTGCCGCCGGAACCAATGCAGATCTGTGATGCTCTAACATGAAGGTCGATGGTTAAACGATGTGATCAATGACAGACATTTTGTTGAAATTTAATTATAGCTAAATCTTCTGATAGAATTTACCGCAGAACGTAAAAATAACTATTTTAGATGTGATATCTGTAATATTTTAAGATTTATGATAAAATTCATAAATTAACCTAATTTTTGTGTCCACTGTGTAAATATCCCAAAAATTAAATAGCTCAATTCAAGTTTAATATTAATCCACAAATCAAACAATTATTGATCTTTAGGCTGAACTCTCAGCCCAGTGATGAACAATCCAATAATCAAAACTTAGATGCACATAAATATTTATGCACATAACTATAACATAAATTTCATGTTTCAATCAACTTATATAAACCTTAAACTACTGTTACTTCCATATTATCTTAATATAACATTATATTATTTAGATATTTTAATTTTTAAATATTAGTAATAATTCTATAATTTTTTATAAATTTTATCATTATATATCATTAAATTAAAACAATATAATACAATACTGCCAAAATTAAATTGAGCCACCATAATCCAAGCTTGAATTAGGCTCATGACTTGGAGAAATTATTGTAGATGGAGCACCATCCGAATGCCAATCAGAGACCGCCACGTGTGCAATACCAGTAGGTTTGGGTACATGTGGTGGTCTCTAATTTGCATCTGGATAGTGCTCCCATCTGGATGCAATAATTTCCCCATGACCTGACCCGAATGGCTATTAAATTAAGTTTTGGTTGATGATTTTAGCCGGACCCAACTCGATTCTTTTAGTTTAAATATAAGTTAAATCATTTCCAGTGTATTCTTTTTGTACATGTTCTTCAAGGCTTTTATATTTAAAAAACTTGACAATTTATTGCATTATTTGAATTACTACAGGCAATATCCTGTTTCTGAAAATATTATCCCTATTGGCCCGATAAATTGCACGATCTTAAAATGCATCTACAAAGTATTGCCGACATAAAATTTATCTAAGAATATAAATTTGTTACACCATCAAATAAATACTTAATTAGAAAAACTCTATGGAGATGAACAATTCTTACCCTCTATTCTGTTTCCTTCCAAACACATTCTCCTTTCAAGCCTTTAGATATCAAATTCATTAATTTTGAGCTCTTGACTTGCTGCTCGATTATGCTTGCGTGTGTGCACGAGTTCGTGTCAACTCAAGAAATTTCTTTTGTGCCTCTTTAGTTCGACTTTGAATATCTTATTCAACTAAGACACCTTTACTTTCAATTAGTAAAACTTCAAGATGTAACTTTTCATTTCTTTAATTAATGAGCTAAACTGCATTTAATGAATTCTTTGGCCATTTCATATTAGCCTCGTGGTTTTGATCGCCTCCACATCTAAGGCCATGATTACGTACTTAATACGAACACTTCTTCCTCTCTAATATGACACCATTCATCCTTATATTACTTTACCTATAAGCTTGCTAGAAACTACTTAGACCACCGAACTCATCCTTCGGGACATCATCTGGCGATGAGCGATCGCTCTTGACCTTTTTCTATCCTAGGCATTGCAAGCAAGCAGCTTCCGCCTCAACCTACCCAACCCCATACGTTAAAAGATACTATCCTCTTTTATCATCTCACACTAGCCCAAAGTTTTGCCCCTCAAAAAATTCCTTAAATATTCATCCATAGATATCCTATGAATAATCTCTCTTTTTTCAACGTGAAACTATATTCATCAATACACCCTCCACCAAAAAGTCGATCAGAAATTGCTCCCGACACCATTGACTTCACTCTTACATCTCCGACACATTTATACATTTTATTTTTTTTTTACTCAACTCAAAAATAAATTACCCTCGACACGATCTCGACTTGAAATTTCTTGCAAGCCACAAGTATGAAATGAAATTCAAATATGTGCACAATAGGTAAAGGCATCAATGACAGCATAACTTCATAGTCTCATAACTAATCTCAGTATATCTCTGTAATCAGGATTCCAACCTCATTTTGCGTCAACTACTAAATAGTCCCACAGATCATCAGTCCTGTAGATTCCATCTAGTGAACATAAATGAAAACTTGGAATTTTTTTCATTTTACCATTTGCTTTGAAGAACATGATGTGGGGTTTCCTTAATTCAGAAGGTATGACATACAGTTTTCTACAAACCTCAAAATCATTTTCTTTTACACTCCGTGTGCTGCTAAATTTTGCAACAATCCCTTACATATCTGATTTGAGCAACTTTATTTGCTTTCATTCTTAAGCTTAATTTTTCATATGTGAGAAAAAAGTACACAAAAAAATGCTCACTTGATATAAAGAAGAATATAATGGGCATTCCAATCCCAAATATACAGTTAAATTCAACAGTTAAGACCAAATTGTAATTCAACATGAGGTTCCAATTCGGACTATTGTTGGCATAAACATAGTATCCCAAATGTTTTAACAGGTAACAAAGCAGTATTTATGTTCATATTCACTTCGCATAGGCATCTGCATTTGCCTGAGATAACAAGATGCTTAAAGACACGAACACTACCGAAAAGTAAAGACATAATCAAATGATGGAAGTAGGATGGGGAAGCATACAAAATTTGAGTTTGGCGATGCGAAAAGACAACAAAAAGCACATCATGACAGCATCAGTCGAAGTATATCACTCGAGTATTTGAATGACTTCTCAGTCTCTTCAAGACAATGGTTCTTCTCTTCCCTTGACCAGCTCTGGAAAATCACAATTCAAGTACCTCAATGAAATGTTTATAAGAATTCAAGTGGAGCATCGCTAATTTTATCTTACATTAGCTACTTTGTTGAGCTTCTCCCTCACATTCTGCAATAGTTGGCGAAGATCGCCAGCCCATTTGTAAAATTCAAGCTGCTTCCCATCCAGTATCTTCTCAGCAACCTAAGCAATGCAAAGAATTAAGTTAGGAAACCATGGTTGAGGACACGGTGGACCAAGGCTTGCCTTGGGCCCATGGCACAATGATTTAATTATAGACCCGGCAAACTGAATCGAAGCTCATAATCTGCTTAATTTTTTATGACCTGAAATCAAATCAATTAATTTTAAATGAAGTTTAAGTCATTAATAATCAATTACAATCGGAATCCCTATCAAATTGCTTGTATTATCTAGTCAATTACAGTAGAAATCCCTATCAAACTGCCACAAGCAATTCTCATGCAAGTAAATTACTCTATTATAAATGTCCTTCATAACATAAATATATCTGATGGACACAATTCTTTCCCAATGCCCACCAAAACATCTTCTAGGACACTTTGTCATACACCTTATCAAAGTCAATAAAATCAATATGAACTTTTTTGCAATCTCTATACTTTAATATTAATTATCTGGCAAGAAAGATAGCATATGTTGTTGACCATTTATGCAACAAACTAAACTGACAGTATGATATTACGGTATAACTTCTACAATCTTTGCTCAACAACTCTATCCTAGAGAGTATGACTCATAAGCTTCATCTCTCTATAATCACCTAATTCAATTTTGACCTTGTTTTGGAAAATAGGCTAAAAGTGCTATTCCTCAAATCATCATACATTTTCTTAGCCTCAATTATTTTGTTGAAGAGTCTTAACATATGTCATTAATCATGACTAACACAAGAAGAAAAATTTATAAAGCTCTAAATTGTTGCGTTATGGCAATTAATGATGAATCATAATTTGAAAAGTTACCAAATTGGATATGAACTAATTGACATTCGAGTTATAAAACATTTGAATTTACTCACTATACTTGAACAGGCAACAAACTGTATCACAAAAAGGAAAGATTTTTGTATGCGAAGCCATTCGAGTCGCTTTATGAAATGTTCTATCTAACTCATGTTCCGGACTACATCATGAAGATTAAAGGTTAGACGATTATAATTGGAACCATAGAATATGAAGGTACTTCAAGACAAGAAAAACATATAAAATTTCAAACCTTGTTATGAAGTGATAATTGCTAGAATTAGAGCACAAGTGCACAACACATTAGCAAACCAAGAGATAATCAATACCTTCTTCCCAATTATACGACCACCAGCAGTATGAGCAAAATAAATGTTGTAGAAATGGCAAATAAATGCTTGAGGATCTTTTGCAGAAAGTTTTATCAAATATTGCGAATATGTAACTCCTGGCGTTGAAGGTTTAGGAATGGCATTCCCTTGTTCCTTGAACCATTCTAAGTCCCTGGCTAAGTTTTCTGACCTTTCCAAGCCTGTATTCCTGAATTCAGCATCTGTCATCAAGATGAAACTTCTTGTAATGGCATTGATTTGGACAGCACATCAGCAAACTTTCTCTTGATTAACTTAGAAGCATGCAATTTCATATTGATATCTTTCATCTATGTCTGAATCACAGACTTAATGTGTTTTTAATATTAGCATATGCAGAAAATTTATTACCCCCACTTTTATGCCAACATGGTAAAGAATATGCCATGTACAAAAGTGATAAGAAAGCCAAAGTTGAAATACGAAAATACCTCAATAGAAAAAGAGAAGCATAAAGTGCCAAAACTACTGCTCTTTTTAAGATTCTTACCAATTCATGTTTCAAATTTGCATCTGACATTCAACTGATCAAACAAAAAAAATCTATTAACATGAAAATTTGTGGAGGAAACAGTTTGAATTAACACGGTAATGTAATTTTCTCAATCATAACTAATAATAGAAAGATTAAAAAAAAGCTTTACATTTTACATAATAAGAAATAGTCCACATTATAACATGTTTTTTCTTTTCTCTCACAAAAAATTGCATTCAATGTTAGAACATAAATTAGTTAGAATAACGCCATTCTTTTTACCACATCAACCATTACAAGCACCTCATCATCACAATGGCAGCAGTTACTCTACAAAAAAAATATATAAACTCACACTAGGGAGAAAAAGTAAGAGAGGCAAAAACAAACTAGTAAATCTTGCTTGGAGATAAATCCAAGTTTCACATCACAATTTCAGGACATCGTATGAAATTAAATCAAATACTAGCCCTTTAATATAGTTTCCTAGCTGAATTCTGACGCACCTTATGACATATGACAACATATCTCATCTTCAAAGGTTTAATTCGGATAAATCTTACTGAAAACCGAATAACTTTGGGAGTAGAACGTTTATAACATTACTGACGACCAAACAACATTTCGATGTAAACAAACAACTGTGCTCAAATAAGTTCAATTGTTCAGGAAAAATGAAAGCACTCCATAAGAAAAGAAAATATGGCTTATGACTGTGGTGCTTATTTCAGTGCATTTTCTTCTAGCGTTTTGTTCCTGTTTTTATTACGTATGAATAAACTTTTGCATAGCAATTTCATCGCGTTCCATACTTATGTTAATACTTGCTGATGACTTGTGAAAAGTCAAACAGATTTTCTCCAAGCATAAATCAGCATTGAAAGCTACTTTATTCGCTCGAAAAAGTTTTAAGTACCATACATTAACAACCTTATCTTACTCCATTACCAAACTTTTAAGAAGAAACAACTTACACCAAGGGCAAGCAGACTCTGCGACTATCGATTCCAGAGTATCGAAAACGACCTTGCTATCCACCAAAAACCGAAGATAACCTTCCACCGTCGGCTCCCACCTGGCGACCGGCTCTCCTTCCGGCTCCTTCTCCCCTTCCTTGGCCTGATCCCTTGTATGCAGCTTCATCGCCACGGCCCTCATCTCATCCACGAAACCCTTCTCCTCCTCCCCACTTCGCGGCTTCCTCGGCATCTCCGTCGCCGTCGCCGAGACGACCACAGTGGTCCTCAGCCTTGGGCTGCTCAATCTCCGGCGACCTTCCAAACCCATTCGCTCTCTATAGCGGGGAATCCACGACTGGAGACAGGGATGCTTGAGGGACAGAGAGGGGAAAGGGGGACGATCGGTGGAAAAGGATTGGGTTTGCGAGATGGGTATTTGAAAAGCCATTCCGGGAGAGTTCTTGGACTTGAAGCAAGCGTGAAGGAAGCGGTTGGGATGACAGAAGAAACAAGGAGGGAAAGATCGAAGAAGCAGTGGACTGCGGGAGGTGGTTTTCGTATCGCGTAGGGACGGTGGAGTGCGAGAGAAGGGCAGACGGCAGCGGCGAGCAGCGACGTTAAAAACCTAAACTAAAAAAAAAAGGAAAATTGCATCCGGGCCCCTGCGTATGGGAGAGCATTTCAAATTGCTCACACTTTCTATTTTAGTCACTAAAAATTATAAGAACGATACAGTTTTAGTCCTTCTTTCAGAATACTCTCTTTTGGTAGTTGGATTTTGTGCCATTGAAGAAAAGGGAAGTGTGAGAGACTATCGACTATAGCGGCCCACGAATAGCAATGTAAAAAAACGTAAATTTATTTTCAAATGATAACTAAAATCTCGTATTCAAACTAAAATATCAAAATTTTTTAAGCAGGCGTGATCACGAGAGAAATTATAATATTTAAATAAATAAAAAATCTTAAATTCGTTTAAAATTTTAATTAATGCATGTCATTAAAGTCTAATAATTTTTTTATATCAAAATCTTTAATATTATCAATAATAAAAATTATTATTTTAGTATTTAAAAAAAGTATTTTCTTAATATATTTACACTACGTATTTATATATTTTAATTGTATAATAGTATATGTAATATGATACATAAATATAGTTATGTTATTATATGTTAAAATATATAATATAAATGTATAAAATATTGTTATATATGTTAAAATGTATATTGTATATGCTAAAAATACATGAATATGTAGAGTATATGTATTAAAATAAATATTTTATTTAGATGTTAAATTAATAAAATTTTGTGGTAAAATTTATAACTTTTATATTTTTTTTACTAGGTTTAGAATTTCAAGCCTCAGTCAAAACTTGGGAAAATTTTTGTGTGCACTATGTGTGCCACGTCATTCGTCCGCACACAAATAAAATTAAGCCACATGGCATGACAGGCTACTTCAGATATTATATAATACTAATTTTTTGCTATGTAGCATTGATTTTTTACTACGTAGGACTACATAATATTGATGTCTTGTTATTTGGAGCTACGTAGTACTAATTTCTTGCTACATAGTACTTTATTTTTGCTACGTAGCACTAATTTTTTGCTACGTGAGATTACATAATATTGACATTTTGTTATTTGAAGCTACATAGCACTAATTTTTTGCTACATAGTACTATCTTTTGCTACGTAGCACTAATTTTTTACTATGTAGGACTACATAATATTAACGTCTTGTTGTCTGAAGCTACGTAACACTAATTTTTTGCTACATAGTACTAACTTCTTATTACATAGAGCTATGTAACATTATATAGATAACAAGACCTTAATATTATGTAATCCTACGTAGCAAAAAATCAGTACTACGTAGCTCCAAATAATAAGACATCAATATTATGTAGTCTTACGTAACAAAAAATCAGTGCTACGTAGCAAAAAATCAGTACTACGTAGAAAGAAATTAGTGTTATATAATATCTGAAACAGCCTGTTGTGTCATGTAACTTAATTTTATTTGTGTGCAGACGAATGACGTGACACACATTATGCACACAAAATTTTTTCTAAAACTTGAGGTCAATATTAATGCAGCATGGCCCGTGCGTTCATTGGAGATGCCAAATAATTGTAACACCCCGTCAATGCATGTTCTTGGCCATTAAAATAACTACAGTAGCCTCTACCAATTATCTATGTATATATATTTTTTTTTGATAACACGCAAACTTTATTTTTTTAATGTGTTTATTGTGCATAAAAAAATATTTCTGTATATTATCAAAAAAAATTATCTCTATGCGTTTCGTTATAAAAAAAAAAAACTCTATATAATCATCACAGATATAAAACACATTCGTTGAGAAAATTATAAATATAATTTATGAAATTCACAACACTAAAATTAGTGAGTAGGGACACTGGAGGTCTATGACTTGACAATTAACGTCTAAAATCATGAAATAGTGAAAATATTATTTTTCGAGATTATGAAAAAATGATATCAGAGTAATTTAAATAGTAAGTGGAACAACTCCTCGATACGAGAGTATGAACACGTCACATTAATAGAAAGGTAGGCTAATTAGTATAGTGCTTTGGGTTAGTCGATGACTCGATGAAGGTGAACTAAATCCTTTAAACAAGGTTTACGAATCATGCTTAGAACGATTCAATTCAATATAACTATTTAGTTTGCTCGATATCATATAGATATTGAGTTTAATTTAAAAACTTGCATAAATTATTTATAATTTGAATATCATTAGAAAAATTGTGAGAACATTTGAATTTAATGAAAAAAATAATTAGTTTTAAAAAGCAATTTAAATTTATACCAAGGTTGTTAAAAGCTAATGTTCGAAAAAAATTATTGTAGATGTGTGCGCGCGCGTGTGTATATATATATATATATATATATAATATTTTTAAGTTTTATTTAGTTGATGTTAAATTTAGGTAAAAAAATATTTTATTTTATAAAATTATTAAAAAAAATGTATTTTAATATTAAAAAATATGTATAATATAAAATAAAATTAATTATAAATTAAAAATTATATTAAATATAAAATAAAATTATTTTTAAAATTTAAATTACTATAAAAGCTAATTTTCCTATAACTTTAATATATAATTTCCGATAATAGATTAATAACAACAGAACAATCCTAAATGGAAATAATACAATCAAACTTATTATATCAAGTAAAAAATTTCAAAATATTTTCTAATTTTTCTATTAGTTTAAAAGATGAAAATTTAGATCAAAGCTTAATGATATTCCATATGTTATAAAATATACTTATGCTAAAAGGAAGTGAATCCTTAACTTTTACATGAGATTGTTAGGACAATTTTAAGTTTTATTTAGTTGATGTTAAATTTAGGTAAAAAAAATATTTTATTTTATAAAATTATTAAAAAAATTATTTTAATATTAAAAAATATGTATAATAGAAAATAAAATTAATTTTAAAATTAAAAATTATATTAAATGTAAAATAAAATTGTTTTTTAAATTTAATATATATATTAGATGTAAAATTATTAAATTTTATATTAAATATATAATATTAATAAAATATTATTTATGTTAAAGAAAAAGTATTTGTAGAATAAGACCTTATTGTATATATATGATTATATAAATTAAATTAGATCAAATTATTTATATTGTGATTCTCCAAAGCGCACTGCACGTCCATGTGCATTCGCTATTCTCTGGCGCATTTGACGCGGGAGATAAACAGCGTGGAAGATAAAATAAGCGGCTCGTGCATCACACGAAAAAAAATAAAAATATTTATTTTTCAAAGTAAATTAAAATTTTATTTAAAGAAAGAAAAATAAAAATATTTTTATTTTAAAAATGCAAATAAAATAGTTTAAAATTGACTGGCATGCGCCGACTGGACGGGATCGGCAATATTCAATTCGTCGAAAAATGCAGTATCGAAAAACAAAATCAAAAATTATAATATTATTTTTGGGATAATTACAACCAGGTCTCTGGGTTTAACAATTGATAACTCATAGGTCCACACTTTCAAAATTATAATATCAAAGTCCTGATTTTTAATAAATTATAAAATGTGTTCTTTTGATTTTTTTATTATTAAATTTTTTTAAAATTACTATTTTACCCCTTCACCTCTCTCCTCCCAATCTCCGCGCACGTGAAAGGCCGCGACCTGCTGGCGGCCGCACGACAGCCGGTGGGTCGCGCACACAGCGTGGTCTCGCAGCCTCGCGCGTGCGCGGAAATCGGGAGGAGAGAGAGAGGCAGCCTGCCTCTCCTCCCGATCCCCACGCACGCGAGGCCGCGCGGCCGCTGGTGGGCCACCCACGAGCTAGGCCGCGCGACCCACTGGTGGGTCGCCCACGCCGCGTAGTCGTGCGGGTTGCCGGCAGCCAAAAGGCCTCGCGCGTGCGCGAGGATTGGGGGGAGAGAGATTGGAGGGATAAAATGGTAATTTTAAAAAATTTTAATAATAAAAAAAAAGACCCGATAATTTATTAAAACTCAGGGACTCCGATATTATAATTTTAAAAATATGAACCATTAAATTTATGTGTATTATTAAGCATTAAATTTATGAACTTAAGTGTAATTATTCCTATTATTTTTTAACAAAATTTTAAACAAATTATTTTGCATGCTTCACATGAATTATTTAAAATTAGGTGTTTGGTTTGTGTGAAATATAACCAAAGAATTGAATCGAAATTTAATCAAAATTGACAGACACGTTTTAGTTTAATTTGATTCAGATTCTAAAATTTTTAGAACTGATATCGAACCTAAACATTTCAAAATAAGTATACATAATAAATATTTTATTCAAATTTATTAGATATGCATCAACATTAATATCGTAGTTCAATAAATTCAAATAACTTTATATGTAACATGAATTTTAGAACTATCATCTTAATTTATTGTCAAATAATAATAATAATTTAATCTGAATTGAAATTTTTTTATTTTTCTAGTTTTCAAAATTATAGAGTTGACCTTAGTTAGATCATACCCAAATTTTGTCTAAAATTGATCCGAATCGACAGAGTTGCACTCCTAAGAACTTATTTGTTTGACAAATTAAAACTAAACTATTTAATTTAAAATAATAATATTACATCACACAAAATTTAATATTAAAAATTAATTATAATTCACATTATATATATAATTTAAAATAAAAAATTAATTTTATTTTATATTATATATATATATATATATTAAAATAATAATTAATTTATATTATACTTCTTATATATTTTAATATAATAATTTAATTTATTTTATATTATTCATAATTTTTAATAAAAAATAGTTGAGCTGTTATTTGGTAGGGGACTAAAAAAAATACAGTTTTTTATAATTTATTTATTTTCTTATTATTTCAAATTTATCAGAAATTTTAATAATTTTATTTTATGCTCAACATAATTTTCAATATTACAAATTAACTTTATTTCACATTTAATAAAAATTTTAATATTAAAATTAATTTTGTTTTCTATTTTGCATGTACTTTAATATTAAATTTTTTTATTACATATCAAAATATAAATTAATATATTTTCTATTTCTTATCAAATATAACTCACCAAAAGTAAATTTAATAAATTTCTATATAAGAAAGAAAAAAATAAGAAAAAAACACAATTGACATTTCACATTTGGCAACAAAACAAAACTAGATATATCACATTTATTTCGCACAAGCATTTATTGTCAATAATATAATTTTATCTTATATTAGCTACTTAGTTGAGTTTTTCTTTAACATCCTACAATACCTGACGAAGATCACAATTTACTTATAAAATTCAAACTCCTTGCCATTTAATATCTTCTCAGCTACCTATTGAAAAGATATAACGTAATGTAGTTAATACAAATCACACGATCTACTGCTTAGTAATTTTATTAGACGGATAGCATAGAGCCACCCTTTATCAAATGACTACATCTTACCAAGTAGGTTCTTGTAGTTGAATAATTCTATCAGTGAAAAAACTTTGCACAAAATATCCCTCATACAAACACATAAATAAGCCCTTAATGAGTGTATAATATAATTAATTGGATAATTATATATGATTTAAATGATCTACACTTGTAATGCTCATAAACTGCAGTTAATATTTTTACTATGACTTAGCCCTGTTTGGCGCAAGGACCAAAACAGGACCAAAATAGTACTAATTTAAAAAACAACAATAATAATAATAAATAAATTTTTTTAAATCATTCTACACAAATTCAAATATAAAAAAATATTATTTTACTTTACATACTCAATAATTTAAAATAAAAATATCAATTTTATTTCACATTCTAGACCAAAATATTCAAATCGAGTATTTTGATCTAAAATGTGAAATAAAGTTTATATTTTTATTAAAAATTATCGAGTATGTGAACTAAAATATTATTTTTTATATTAAAATTTGTGTAAAATAATTTATTTATTATTATTAGTGTTATTTTTTAAACTAGTACTATTTTGATCCTGTTTTGGTCCTCGTGCCAAACAGGCCAACTGTAATAGCTAATAAGCATTTAAACCTGGCACCTCCAATAGTAAATCTTGCAGGCCATGTAGGTCATCTCCACATTGTGCTCACTTAGATATAAATATAAAAAATAACAACTGAAGGTTTCTTTAATTGGCTTCACCACTCTTAAGACTACTTAGTGATGATAATTATATTCTCATATGTGTCATCTTCGATTCTTTTTTGAGACGATCTTTATAATAATATTGTTGTTTATTTTTCATTGTTCTCAATATTCATAAATTGCTCCTTACTAAACTACATATTCACTTGTTATTTCTTTTTCTTCTCAAGATCAACTTTTAATTATTTGGCAAAAATGGTCCCCTTCATCCCCCACCCTCTGCACGATTAACTTCTTCATTTACCTTAATGTCATTATTTATCTCATAAACAATCATTGTCCGATGAGATCCTCACTTTTTACTAAACAGGGCTAAACTGGTACTATTATTATTGTTATTTATTATTATTATTGTTATTTTTTAAACTAGTACTATTTTGGTCCTGTTTTGGTTCTCTCGCCAAACAGGGCTAAACTGTTTTAGGTCTCTAGTTTACTTTTTCTGATCTCTCCGAGCTTATATTTTTTAATTCAACATCTATAATCAAAATAACAACTCTTATAACATCGATTGATAATGCATATATATCATGCATATCAAATTTAATTTATTTTGATTAACTTAATGTACATACTTTTCAATACCTTTCATTTAATTTCTCTATCCTATTCATTTTTTTGTCATGTCTACCTATAACTTTTGTTACAATTAATTTTATGGATCACATAAAATTTTTTTTAATATTAAACTAGTTAAATATATTTCAAATCCAACTAAACTGTAACTTCAAAATCAATTTTATTTTTATTTCAAAAACATTAATGTTATTTCAATCCTAAATAAATTTTTTTAAAAATTAAATTTTAAATTTTGCAATTTACATATATTATAAAATAAAACAAACTTATTTTAAACAAACAGGCCTTTATATTCCTTATGCTCTTTTAAAGTTGATGTATTATAATGTGGTTTTTATGTTACTTATAATGTCACATTTAGGAGTGGCAATTAATTTTATGCCAAAATTATTGTACTATGCTCGATTCAAAATTAACTCGATTTTTCTTTTGTTCAAAAGGAAATTGATTCGACCCAAAATCTACTCAATATGCATAGAAACATACATATTTATAATTCTTTTAAGATATAACAGAGAAATATTTTGTTTATAAATATGTTATAGAAATTTATATAAAAGAAATGTGGTTATAAATAAACGTAAAAAATTTAGAAGTGAATTTATAACATTATATTCTAATATACTTAATAGGTATAATAAATATTTTTATGAAAAAATATGACTTATAATTAAGTTCGATAAACTTGAAATCTAAAAGATTTTTTTAGGCTTGATTCAAAATAAAAAATTTTAAATTCAAGTTTAGCTTGTCTCACTCAAGATTGACTCGAAGCCATCTCTAATTGCATTTACTTTAGACTATGCATGCAAAATTTTAAAATACAGATGAACGAAATAGCAATAGATTGTCAAACGGCCCTGTTTGGCAATGTGCTAAAAATCATGGCTAAAATTATCCATGGCCAAAATCTTAAATTTATTTTAAAAAAACTTAAAAAATTATTTTATATTTCATCTCACACAAATTTCAACATTAAACAATCACTTTATTTCACATCCAACACAATTCTAAATAAATCAATCAACTTTATTTCACATCATACACAATTTTTAATATAATCAACTTACTTTATTTCACATCATACACATTTTTCAAAAATGGCTAAAAATTCCAACTATATCTTCTTTTTTTTTTCCTATTACCAAACAGAACCTAGGATCAAAGCACTATAATTCAAATTTTGCACACTACTATGTAAAACTTTTAAGAATTCATAAACCTAAGTATTATGGTACGAGATTAATAAATTAGTAAATAAAAATTTTAAGACATTAGGGACTTAAATATAATTTATCTCTTTTAAAACATTTTGCTTTTTATAATTTCAAAATGTTATCCATTCATGATGAGTCATCAGACTGTGCTGACTTCACAAATGCAAATGAATAAATTTTTAATTATACATTACTTAAGTTATATACAATCCATAATTTATAGGGATAATTACCTACGTGCTATATCATTTAATTTTATTTATTTTTTACTCATTCATTCTTAGTTAATTACGCTATGCATACTCAAAATATTATAAAATCTTACATATACATATTTTAACTTATTTCTATTATAATGAGTAATCATAATTTTTCAATAACCTAACTATAGTTAGATTACAAAAAATCTGAGCCGTTCATCATATTATTTTAAGAATATTTAAATATATTTTGAGTGAAAATCCTAAAATCTTAATGTTTAGATGTCAGCAAAGGAAGGAGACATCCGCAACGTGAATTGACTTTAGGATATATTAGCGCTTTAGTGTGGTATTGAGGAAGAGAAAAATATATACCATTAAAGGTAAAAATATAATTATAATGATTTACTAACAAAATATTTTTTTTTAAAAATGGATTTTGATTAAGATTTAACTCAAGTGTGTGTGTGTAAGATTTTGTAATATTTTAAGTGTGTATAGCGTAATTAACTAAGAATTGATAGGTAAAACATAAATAAAACTAAATGGTATAGCATATAGGTAATTATCCCTAATTTATAGTATATCAGTCCAACAAATAAATTATCTTATATACACAATGTGCATTCTTATATGAGTTTATAGTGATTGAAATGTGATTTTATACTTTAAATTAGATGAAATATTGCATATGTTCTTATTATATTTATGTTAAATGAGTTTATAGTTATTGAAATGGATGAGTTTTATAGTAGATCATGAGTTTTATGCCAACTAAGTTATATTTAAATTTATGATTGATACGTGGCCGATATTGATTTGCATACTTATTTTAACACATTGAAGTAATTTCATAGAATTTTTCTCAAAAATAAGATTAAAGTAAAACAAAAAATAATATTTTTAAGAAAAATTTGAAACTTAAGTTATGAATCACTGCCATCTTAGAAATATATCTTTAGTAGTAACTTGTTTGTTATTGATGACTGAATTTGACATATAACATATGATTCTTTTAAGTATAGTTTCTGTTTAAAAGTCACAAAACTCAAACAACTTAATTCTAAATTAAGTTACATGACTTGGTATTGAATAAGTTGTTTTTGAGTTTTACGACTTGTATTGATGACCACTCTAATTGTAAGTTTCGTTTGAACCATGACTTAAGGGTTGTATTCTTCACACAACTTACGATATAATGCTAATATGAATGTTCAATCAGCAGTAATATATGACGAATTTTTAAAAAGAATAAATATTATGCTGGTCTTGAGATAAGGAAATAATATTACAAAGAATTATGATTTAGAAATCTTTCATTTGGCAGAGCAACTATTTTTAATTGAACTTCTAAAATTAATATAAATATTTCAATTAAGTCATTTTTAATGAATTTTATAAGTTTTTCATCACCAAGGGAACAAAAATTATTTAGTATTTTTTTATAAAAAAATTATTAATGACAAATTAGCCATTTCATCTCTTCTATTTCGTTTTCTTCACGATTAAGAGAGAAGAAAAGCAATAGTGAAGAAAAACATTTATAAATATTTAATGGTTAGGGCATTCTCAAAGTGTATTTTTGCTAATTCAATTATATTTCATGATTAGAATTTTTTAATTTTGAAATATCGTTTCAGTGAAAAGATTTCATTTATATCGCTTAATCCTAAAAGTTGTTTTTAAGTGTCTTTTAAATATTAAATTAAAACTTAAATATTATCTATAAATACTACATAATTTTGCAATCTTGTATTAACAAAATTTCGTAATTTTTTATATATTTTGGAAGGAGATTATGTTTTATACTGTAAATTTAACTTAAAAAAATATTGATCACCTTAAAAGTTTTCTTTTTATTAATTTTCTAATATGAATGATATTTATTTTTTTAAAATTTGCCAACGTGGCATTCCCTTAGAGCTTGTTTAGTTGGAGGATAAATTTGGGTAAGAAAAGAGAAAATATTTTATTTTATAAAATTGATGGGAAAAAAATTATTTTAATATTGGGAAGATGTGTAGGATATGAAATAAAATTAATTTTATGATTAAAATTTATATTTGATGTGAAATAAAAGTAAATTTTAAGATTAAAATTTATGTTAAATATAAAATAAAATTATTAAAATTTATAATAAATTTAAAATATTATTAAAAAATTATTTTATTTATTTTTGAGTAATTGTCAAATATTTCGAAAGAAACTTCTAAGTAGGGCTGTTATCGAGCCGACTTCGAGCCGAGCCATACTCGGCTCGAGATCGGCTCGCTCGAAATTTTTACGGCTCGAAATCGACTCGTTAGTCGAATAGTTTCGATTTCGAGCCGGCTCGGCTCGAATGGGCTCGACTTCGAGCCAGCTAAAGATCACACTTTGAGCTGGCCCGAAATACTTATAATTATTAATTAAAAATACACAAATTTAATTTTTAAAATTAAAATATATGTAAAAATTATATTTTATATATATGCCTATTTTTTACAAACATAATTAAATAAAAATATCATAAAAATATTTTAACCACCATTAAAATAATACCATAAAAATTATCATAATAATTATGTGCAATAAATTTGTTCATTAAATGTCTAGTTAAAATAAATAATGATAAATAAATTCACAGATACGTGCTGATCGATTAATCTCTCTAATTACATGAATAGATTATACATCATAATATCTTAACAATATTTAAATTAATAATATAATATATATGTATTTTAAATCGAGACCGATCTCGAGCCAAATCTAGCCGATCCTACCCATGCGCTCGAAAATCGGCTCGAAAAAAATACCGAGCCATAATTTTGGCTCGTTAGTCGGCTCGTTTAAATCGACTCGATTTCGATTCGATCCAAAATCAATTCGATTTTCGATCGATTTTCGATCGATTTTCGCTCTTCGATCCATATTAACAGCCTTACTTCTAAGGAAAAAAATAGCCGGCAGCTTTTCAAATCGCATAATTGGGTTATAGGTATTTATTGCGGCGTACTGTTTTTGAATATCTAATTATGTCATATTATTTATTTATTTAATTTTGATTGAGATGTCACATAATTTATTACTCCCATTTGAAGAAACTCCGCAGTGGGAGTTATTATTTCATTACTCATGCTGCGCCTCTCCTGATTCAGCCGCTCGCTCGCGCTCGCGCTCTCTCTCTCTCTCTCTCTCGCTCGGTCGCTCCTGTTGCCCTGTGGAAGTCGCGATCTCGATCTGTTCTCTACGAGGAAGAAGGATCGTGTCGGAAAAGAAGCGAGAGGATGCCAAGCTGAGATTTGGAGAAAGCAGAAGTGCCAACAGAGATGGAGTCCTGGTCGTCCGCAACGCATCGGAGGCCGCCGGAAGCGTGGGACTCGATGCTTCCCGGGCCGGCGAACCGCAGCAACGGCGGCGCGGCTGACTGCAGCCCCGGAGGCCTCATCGCTTATGGCGCCGGCAGCTCGGTCGTGGTAGTCGACCCTAAATCGATGCAGCTAGTCTCCGTCCTTCCCATGCCCTCCCCGTCCCCCCCGTCCTCCGCCAGCGCCACTACCCTCACCTCCGCCATTGCCCTTGCTCCCTTCGTCACCTCTGTACGCTGGAGCCCCCAACCCCTCTCCCGTGATCTGTCTGCACTCGACGACCATTCCACCTCGCATCTCCGCATCGCCGCCGGGGATCGCCAGGGTCGCATCGCCATCTGGGATTTCCGATCCCGCTCGATTGTCCTCTGGCTTGATCTCGATCACTCGTCGCATGGTGACCGTGCCAAGCTTGGGATTCAAGATATTTGCTGGGTCCGGTCAGATTCCTGGCTACTCGCTGTCATTCATGGTCCCTCCCTTCTCGCCCTCTGGAACGCGTCATCTGGACGCTGCCTCTGGAAATACGATACCTGGCCAGAGTACCTAGCGTGCATTCGGCGCGATCCCTATGATTGGCGGCACTTCTGCGTACTCGGTCTCCGTGGTTTTTTACTTTCAGCCATCGCGCTAGGCGAAGACAACGGCGACGTCTCTGTCCAGGAGCATCAGATCCATGGGGTTCGGGACTCTGCCGAGATTCAGAAATACGAGAGGGAATCCGCGGGGTCGAACGCTCCTGCCCTGGCAGCCTTTCCCCAGTTTTATGCGAGGTTATGTTTTTCTCCTCAATGGAGGCACATTGTCATTGTGACATTCCCTAAGGAACTCATCGTGTTCGATCTTCAGTACGGTACGTCTCTCTCCTCGGCTTCGTTACCTCGTGGGTGCAGCAAGTTTATAGACCTGCTACCGGATCCGGACATCGATCTGATTTACTGTGTTCACTTAGATGGTCGACTGAGTATCTGGAATCGGAAAGAGTAAGGCTTATAAATTCTCTGTTATCTTGTTTCTTGTTACACAGTGGCGGCATCTTTCAGTAGATTAATGGAGTCCAGAGAGTAAGCTTCCCGATTGTCCAGTATAGCTAAATGGTTTGGAAATATTTAGAATTCAACCTTTCAGTAGTTTTTTGTAGAAACCCTTTGAAAATATTTCATGTTTTTAACCACCAGGATTCTGATGCGTGGACTATTTGCCCCTTCTGGCATTGTTGTTAGTCCAATAAAAAATCGCAAACGAGAAGGGTATTCCGTCCAATTTAATTACTTGGTCACACGGTAGCACTATTGGCAACATGACTACATTTTAATAACTAAGATCATTCTCTTTTATGTTTGGATCGAGGTGTTTACTGATTCTCCATATGTTATACATAGCAGTGTACAAAATTTCAGAAAATTGAATTGATTCGATTTCTTTACAGTTGTATCTAAGTATATAAGCAGGGAGACATATCCTTCAGATAATATATGATTTACTGACTATCAAATAGTGTAATTTTGTATGACAACCTTTCCACTTGACTTATGAAATTGGATGTTATATCTTCAATGTAGTCAAATGCTATTTCCATTTTTTTTGAAACTACCACTAAACTTCTCATTCACTAAGATCCTGGCTTCTGTTAGTTTTGGATTCTGAAACTACTGCTAACCCATTGATGTGGAACTAACTATGGCAACCAAGAAGTTATGATTTTTAAGAGGCACACATTATATAGCTCACATTTATGAACTGTTGTACATTGTGAAGCTTCCAATGTCAATGTTGTAATGCAGCTTTTCTCTAGGATGGGTACCAGGGTTATGAATAGTTGCTTTTTACAATGTTGGTTATTTTTCACATTTATGTTTTGAATTCCTCTAGCTTTCATATTCTTATTGCTTACTGCTTAAGAACTCCAGCATCCAGGCTTTATGCAACGACTTGTGCATCCTATAACTAACAATGAGTTCTTTATGCCTGGTCAAGTTGAAGAAATTTTGTAGTTCTATGAGATAAATATTTTCGTGTGAGATGAACTTCTATTTCTTTGATAATGCATCTGTAAGCTAATTTTATAAAGTATTCTGATGGTACACTTTGATTAAAATCCTATATATTGTTCTTTGATTCCCCCTTCTTCCTTCCCTTTCCTGCTAGTGCTTGCTTCTTTTGTGCAAGTGTTCATGCGTGTTATGTGCATATGCTTGTTCTTGTATGCATGTTCATCTCCCCTGGTCTCTACAGAAAAATATAACCTGTGCATCTCCAACTGCAGAGGAGAACAGGTGCGTATTTTACTTGCAATGGAGGAATTAATTCCATCTATTGGCACTTCAGTTCCCTCCCCTGCTGTTCTTGCTGTTGTTCTCTGTAACTCAGAATCTGCATTTCGGAATGTTAGTAGGCTTTGCACCGACTCATCTTACACACAATCTTCTGTTTTTGATTCTTCTTCATATTTGACATTATCTGGTGAGCGGGATTTTGTTTCAAAAATATTTTTGATCTCCATTTCTGATGATGGTAAACTCTGGAACTGGCTCCTAACTTCTGAGAAGACAAGAGACACTGGTCTTACTTCTGGTGCTAGTGAATTTAGCGAAGTGTCTCTTCTGGATACACATTCTAGGTCAACTAGTAAACCTTCTGTGGTGTCGTCATCCAGTGCAGTCAAAGAATCAGAGCTTTACAATGGACCTAATCAAATGAATGACTTTGGTGATTCAGCATATTCTACAAAGGTTGGTGAATAAACATTTCACTAATATGCTTCCTTTCTCTGATGTCAGTTTTCCACCTTTTCTTTATGTTGTAAATGCCGAATCATGTATGTCAGCCATCATAATTTATTTAAAATCCATGTATGGTTCATTTTACATTTCTGTGATTATAAATCACTGATTTAACTTCCTGTAATTTTCTTGATCAAGTGGCTACTTCGGAGTTCCATCACATTGGAAACCGCATTTGATATTTTTTTTGGCCTTCTGAACTTCTGAACTTCTGAACTTTAGAAGAATTAGTGTCTGCTAGCTAGCATGATTATTGATGTAAGTTTAGGTGTTTTTTTGAATTTTTGATGGGTGGCATAGGCACTCGGTTGTGTAATCAAACATTATGAGAGCTAAGTTTTGTCTATGCTAGTGAAACAAAATAGCTGTGACAGAGGGTTATTGGGTTGAAGATGAATGGAAAATGTTATTGACTTATTGCATCTTTCGTTTTCTATAAGACTATACTTCTGAATGATGTCATGCCATCAGTAAGATTCGTGAACTTGGAACATTTCATGTGTTTAGTATTATAGCACAGCCCCACATCTAGGATGTTAATCAAACTTGTTTTTTACCCGAATAGTGTCCACTCTGTTGCTTCCATAGATAATCAGCTCCTTCATTTGTTAGACATCTCACATTACCTTTCCATGACAACTAGCTTCGTCATGCTTTTGGTTTCTTATGCCTCTTTTGTAGCTGATCGTGTCATGCATTTGAACGGAATAGTATTATAATTTTTGCTCCCAATAGATACATGGTGGAATGAAGAATTAAATATATGAGGCTGTGAAATGTCCAGGCAATGTGGCTTATGAAAACTGTAGAAGACCTAAGGAGGCTAAGATGGTTGTGAGAAAAGCAAGAGCTAAATCTTTGGAATATCTATACAAATGTTGATAATAGGGCGGTTAGTGGACTGATTTTGAGCGTGCTGAAAACATCTCGAAATATAAAATTCTGAGCTCGACTTGGCTCGAAATTGGTTTGAAATTGAAATTAGACATGATTCGAGTCGGCTCGGCTCAAATCTTGATTTCAATTGGCTCATTATGCTACAAAAAATTGGAAGAATATTGTGTATCAAAGGGGTTTTAATCCCTAGATTTTGGGGAAAACAAGCTATAATCCTCCTCCATTCTAGCACAAAAGCACTAAGCTAGTTTGTATTTAAATATATATATTTAAATTATTTACATCATACATATAATTCGAGCCAACTCAAACCATATTTCAAACAAACTCAAACCATATTTTGAATAAGCTAGGTCTAACTCGAAATGAACTTCGAGCTAGAGCTAGTACCTTATGATTTGATTTAAAAATTTCAAACCGATTTTGTGTCAATTAAAAAACCAAATGAGTTTCGAGCGAGTTGCTAGTTTTGGATATTTTTAACACCTCTAGTTGGGAATTAAAGTTAGGGAAAGGTGAATATATATTAGCTTGAATTTGGGAGGCGGAGACTGAAGGTTTGAGTCATATGAGATGCATTAAGAATGATGGTAAGCATATTGTGTTGATTGATGAAGATATAAGAGGGATTATGAGCATATTTTGAAAAACATTCTAATGAAGAGCATCAAAATAATTTTAGAGATGCAGTTACCCTTGAAAAATGAGATGTCAATTATATGTGAGGGATTCAAGTCTCATTATTAAAGAGGAAGAAGATGAAGTCTGACAAAACTTATGGATCTTACGAGGTCTTTATTAATGTGTGAAAGTGTATAGAGCATACTTGTGATAAGTGCCTTTAGATACTTGAACATGGCATCCACACAAAAATGTCATGACATTTTTAGACACAATTTCTTACATCCAACATAATTTTAATTAAAAAATAAATTTTTTATATATTTCACAAAGTTTAACAATTTATTCTTATGTAATTTACATTGCATTTGGTTCATTGTCATCTTGGTGTTATGTCATATAATTTAGATATCGGCCACGTTTTGTTCGATCTTTTTTTTGAATAAGAAAAAAATATTTTTATTTTTTAGATTTAATGGAAAAAAATTTATTTTAATATTAGAAAGTAGGTAAAATGTGAAATACTTTTAATTTTAATATTCATATTTGTGTTGAATGTGAGATAAAGTTGATTTTTTATAGTTGAAATTTATGTTTGGTAAAAAAAAGCCTCGAACCAAACGAGGCCATCATGACATCTAAATGCTATCTTTTGAGTGATAATCTTTTAGAATGTTATTTATACACACCATTAAACTAAATAATTATTTTTTCTAGATAACATGACATAATACCAAGATAACCTTGAACCAAACACTCCCTTAATACAATGATCAACTTTATTTTACATCTTACACGTGTTTTAATGTAACAAAACATTTTTTTACGTCCAATGCACATACCTATACATGACAATTTTTCGTAGTTTTGTCATTTCACCAAATAAAGACCCTATCGGGGCTAAAAAAACTCTCAAACTCTTCAAAAAATACTTTCTTCAATAAAACAACAACAACAACAACCAAGCCTTAATCCTACTAGGTGGGGTCGGCTACATGAATCCTTTGTTTCCATTGTGCCCTATCAGTTACCAAATTCTTATCTAAGTCTAAGTAATTAAGATCACTTCTTATAGTTTCTTGCCATGTCTTCTTTGGTCTCCCTCTTCCTCTTTGTACATGAGCAAAATTCAATAACTCAATTTTTCTAATTGGAGCTTCAATCGGCCTACGATTTAGATGTCCAAACCATCTAAGCCTACTTTCTCTAAGTTTATCCTCAATTGGTGCAACACAAACTTTTTTTCAGATATACTCATTTCTCATTCTATCCTTTCGTGTATATCCACACATCCACCTTAACATTCTTATTTTTGCAACATTTATTTTATTTGTATGTTTCCTCTTTGCAGGCCAGCATTCTGCACCATATATCATCGTTGGTCTTACTACAGTTTTATAAAATTTACCCTTGATTCTGGATGGAATTTTTCTATCGCACAACACACCAGAAGCATTTCTCCATTTTATCCATCCTGCTTGAATCCTGCTAATAACGTCATCATCTATTTCGCCATCATTTTGTATAATTGATTCAAGGTATCTAAAGCGCTCACTCTTCTTGACAATTTGATAAAAAAAATATTTTCTTCAATATTTATGTTTATTTCACATCATATACAAGTTCAAATATTAAAATTTGCGGAAGGATAATATTCAGGTTTTTAAGTTGTATACCTACTGTGCTATTCCTATAGCACAACTCTTATAATCTTCCTGTTGTACCTTGTAAATGTTATGTGTGCTCTTGTTATATTTGCTGATGAATTTTTTTTTAAAGAGTTTGACAAGTTCTATTGTTCCTTTCAATCTGATGAATAATTTGCTAATGGTGTCAGGATGTTATAATTGTCCTACTTTATGATGCAGATCAACTTGATTGGTCAGCTTCATCTTCTTTCTTCTACTGTGACGACTCTTGCTGTACCCTCACCATCTTTACTTGCTACATTGGCTCGTAATCACACTCAAAATCTCTTTTCCTGCTGCTAGAATTTACTTTTTTACTTTATATGAGAAACACATCAAAATTGACAATTGACATTATTAAATTTCCTGTTTGAAGGAGGGGGAAACTGTCCTGCGCCAGCCGTCCCTCTTGTTGCACTAGGAACTCAAAGTGGGACTGTTGATGTAATTGATGTCTCAGCTAGTGCAGTTGCAGCTAGTTTTTTTATTCACAATGGCATTATCAGGGGATTGAGATGGCTTGGAAATTCCCGCCTTGTGTCATTCTCATACAGTCAGGTAATTAGAAGAAATATGTATTATTTGTAGTCTAAAAAAATCATACATGCTCATTTAGAAGAAAATATTTAGCTGTACCCTTTTGATTTTAAACATCTACCTTTGATACACTGCATGCCTTTTGACTTATACAACAGACCATTCATTACTCATCTAATAGTTCTTGTGAGGCAACCGGCATTTTTTGTATTCCTAATCGTTGACACAAAAAATTCTTTCATAACTGACTATCATGGGTTTCCCTCTTACTTTTTGATTAACGGAAAACAACCAGTTAAGCTGGCTTGAAAAACGACTAGGTAAACCTAAAATGTGAGATTCATCCAACATAGCATAACCATCCTGAGATTTCCATTTAACCTAAACCAAATTGGATATAACTGAAGCTTTGTGTAACACAAATCAAACACTTGTCAACAGGACCTACGTAGAAAGGGTCATTTTGAAAGCTTTTGCTTTGTCCTTCATTTGGTACTTGATGTAGCCATGTGATGGCTGAAGTGACAAGCAAATGGAGTTGTGGGCCATAATATGTAGATTGCAATGAAATCTTAATGCCCAATGGCGGTAAAACCTGTGTAATTGTTATGCCAGAGTTTTGGATCAGAATCATTGAGAAGGAAATATTGTCATGATCTCATTAGTATGCTACATACTGCGCAGCATACTTGATCTCCTGAATTACTGTTGGTGAAATACTATTAAGTAAGTTCTATAATGCGGGTGGCATGAATAATAAGTGAAGCTTCTGGTCTGCTCCTTGAATGTTTTTCTTTTCTTGTTTTCTTATATCACATGTATGAAATTGATGTTTATTCCATGCATCCATTCTGGAAGCATTATTCATACACTTGAGAGTTTAGTTTGTGGATTCATCTAGTGGATGACAATGTGCTACTGATTCCAGTAGATATTTTGATATGTCTAAAAATCTGTCATGGGCCACAGTTTTTTTCATGTGGTGGAGTTTATCTGTTTAAACATTATAGACTGGTGGTGCAAAAGTGATTGCTGTGCACAATGGTTGAGCCAATTCTTTGTTCTATATTCCCCCGAGTATATGTCTGACTGCAATTTCATTTTGTTTTTAGAAATTCTTATTTGTTGGATGCTCATCATCATTGTGTTCTATTATTTTTCCTGACATATGTTTTGAAACCAGGTGAATGACAAAGCTGGTGGTTATGTTAATAAGCTGTTTGTGACCTGCCTTAGAACTGGACTTAACCGGGAATTCCGAGTGCACCAAAAACCGGAGCGTGCCCCGATAAGAGCTTTGAAGGCTTCTTCATCAGGAAGGTTGGCAGCAGAAATAGCTTGCATCTCACATATGATCTGCACTTAACCTTAGCAATCACTCTCTCTAAGTTTTAATTCATTCCTCTTATTAGTTTTAGTGATTATTTGATGCTGGATAAAAATGCGAATGATATTTAAATTTATAATCAGTAAAATTAATTAGCAAATTATTTAGTCAAGCCAAAATACTTTCTAAAATATAAGTTTATGATAAATAAGATTTACAATCCTGCAAATAAAATAATTTTAAAATTAGAATTTAATTAGATTATCTGATAAATAAGAATTTATTAAATCAGATTAGGGCGTTGATTTTAATTCAATAAGCAGATCTAGAGCTTCAAACGTTAAGGAATCTCGTAATTAAATTTAATAGTAATTTTCATTTAAATAAATGTATAACTACACAATTATAGTCAAATTAAATAATTAAGCGGAGTAAATAATTCTACTGAGACTGAATAATTAGTGATTAATTGAATTCAAGGAGAAATTATACTGATGGGAGCAAGAGAAGTCTAGATTATTCGACGTATAAATCGTATAGACCGATAAGCTCCAATAAGAAAAATTAGATTATTAGATCTTTCTCGTATAGAAAGAGGAAGATGATGACCAAAAAAGATATGTCAAAAAACTATAAAAAATGATCATACATACTTGGAATTAAATAATGATTTGTTTTTTTTTTTGATAAGTATAAGAATTTGTTACTGGATAGAGTGTAATGGAAACCAAAGATTTATCTAGTCAACCTCATCTAGTGGAATAAAGGCTTGGTTGTTGTTGTTGGAGCATGAGAAGTATGGAGTTTAAGCTTTTAAATAATGCATTTGACTTCTGGTTATTGCCATGAATATTTAATCATTAGTTTCCAGCCTTTCTTATCTTAGTATGAAATAATGTGATGAATATTATGAGAAATTAAGATATCCATTGATGTTCTTGCAAAAACATGTATAGGACTTGGTTCTTTCCATGCAAGTGACATGGTGTGTTTGTATTCATACAGTTTGTTGACTTGCTAACTAGGCATATGTAATTATTCTTTTTAGCTCGTGGTTGAAGTGGGAGCTAAAAAGGTTGATAATGCATTAATCATAATTAGGTAATTTCTTAGACGTATGCACATAAAAACTAGAAGTGATATTTGAAAATTTATGAGTATTATCGGTATTTTTACTTGCTAGTTTCGTAATATATGACCATTAATCATGATTCTCATTATTATCTTTAGTATTCCTTCTTTGTGTTACATTTACCTTGAATCTTGGTGAGTGAATGATGCATGACAAGTGGAAGCTATGCAACAGTTCAGGGTTGTTTATTAAGTTTTAGAAGGCAATTTCATTCTGGTGCTGCTTAAACTTAAGTATTTTTAGATTTTTTTTTGCCTTTTTATGGTTTCCTTTTGAATTGATGTTTCTGAATTATGATGATTCTGCATGCTCGATCATTGTAGTGTTTTTTCAGTTCCATATATGAGTATAGGTTGTTTGCAGGTATCTTCTCATATTGTTTCGTGATGCTCCCGTTGAAGTGTGGGCCATGACAAAGACTCCTATCATGGTATGATCTACAACCAACCTTTATTTTTTATTTATGAAAAATTACTAACTGATATTTACACTTTGGTTCACACTTTTAAAAATTCTTTTATTAGGTCCCTATAGTTTGCTTAATATTACTCAAAAGATCTCTAATACAATTTATTATATAAAAGGTTTGAACCCATGAAAAGAATATTTTGTTGACTCATTTGAAAAATTTCTATTTTACCCTTTCTCATCTTTCTCTCTTCTCCTCCTCTTCCCTTTTTTTTTTCTTTGATGCCTCTGTGTCGGAGCCCTCCGCCATTGCCGAACCTTGTTGCATCCTTCTCCAATAGATACCGAACTTAAGCTCCTTGTTGTTGCCTCCTTCCCTTATTCATCCTCTACCTCCTCGTCCTTGTCCTCGCCCTCGCCCTCCTCCTCCTCCTTCTACTCCTCCTTTCACTATCATTGAACTTGAGGCTGCCTCCACTACAACAAAAAGGTAAAGGTGACAATTTATACACATACTCGTTTATCCCCGACCATAGAACGAGTATGGGTCCTAAAAGTATACTCGTGACCTACTTTTCCTCGTCATGAGATGGGTTGGGTTTAGGTGTGATAGAATCATACTCGCCCCAACCTGATATGTAATATTAAGTAACAAAACCCCAAAATTCCATCAGCGATTTAGCCATGGCTCCGAATCCCTCTTCCTAGTTCCCATCCCTTGCGTGTCTTTTGCGGCTTCTTCTACAAACCCTAGCAACATCATGTTGGTTGCTTAAGCTTCTCCGACGGGACCCGTTTCCCACTACCGCACAGCTTTTTAGCATTGGTGGCCATCTCAGTTATTGTTGGCGGTGGCTTCTCCTGGAACCCTAATAGTGACAGCTTTTCCCGTAGGACCCATTGTCGCATGACTCTATAGAAAGGGGCGAGGCTTCTCCTACTGTCGGCTACTATATGGCTTCTCCCAAACAAATCCTAAGTTCTAGACCCAGTCTGTCGGGTTGGCTAATTTGTTTCACAATTGATGACTATGCTTCCTTAAAGATGGCTTGGAATTGAGTTAGCTTTCTTGAAAGAAGAAAGTTATCATCATCGTAGCTTTATGCCAACAATTTGGACTAAACTTATGAAATTGTTTTGTCAATATTTATTGCTTAGTTGCTGCATGTGTTAATTCTAGTGTGCAAAGTTGTCCACCTAGGTTATATCCTTTCATTTGTTTTTGCCATTAAACCTTTTTGCTTGTATTTTGAACCTGCAGCTAGGGGTTGCAATTTTTTACCCACCTGCCGAACCCTAGAGGGATCAAAGTTTACCTATTTTTGCATTCTCTAAACGTATAACATGTCCTTGGACTCAGAGTTAAGTTCTTGAATAGTACTTTTCAGTCTGTATTTTTAAGCTCATTGTGTGCCACATTTTTTGACATTAATTCTATCTTTCTGTTTGTATTTGAAACTTTCAGTTAGGGGTTGCAATTTTTTACCCTGCCTGCCTACCCTAGAGGGATCAAAGTTTACCGATTTTAACATTCTTTAAATGTATTACTTGTTCTTGGACTCAGAGATGTGTCCCATATCAATGCATAACTGGGTTATATATCCATGTAGAAAAGAGAAACATCGGCCTGAGTTGTTTCATTAATCTTCTGCTTTAGTTAATCCTATATACACGATCTCTATTTTTGCTATTTGATTTTAAAATATATTCTCTATGTTATAGATTTGTTTTTGGACTGATGAAGGTAAAAATGCTTTATAGTAATTATATAAACAAATTATACTTGTATTCTTATTTTATACTTCTCTTCTTGGTAAATATTTTCATTGGTGTCCATTATGAATTGCTTATCTTGTAGCTTAGGTCATTGGCTCTTCCATTTACAGTAATGGAATGGACTCTTCCCACTGCACCTCGTCCTCCTTCTAGGCAGCCATCATTTTCGTCACCAACTGCAACCTCAAGTTCAGATGCTTCTTTTAATGAAATGAGTAAGTAATCGTTATGCTTTTTGATTCCTTGTGTTGTATCATTTATTTTTAATGTATTTGTTTACTCAGGAGTCCAGTCATGTTCATATTTACTTCTTGCTTAGGCAGTATACTGTGGTTTGCTAATGGATGGAATTTCCTTTTAGAGGTTACAAGCAGCGACAGTAGTGGGGATGATTTATCTGAGAGCTTTGCATTTGCATTGGTCAATGGTGCTCTTGGAGTATTTGAAGTTCATGGGAGGAGGATAAGAGACTTTAGGTATCCTGTACTTATATCAGAGTGCTACTACTGTAAATGATCGCTGCCTTGTTTGGTTGGGGTTTGTTTTTGAGCTAGAGAAAGAAATAAGTTTATTTTAATCTAGTGATGTGAAATAACATAAATTATTTTATTAAAATGTTTTAACATAGGAAATAAGTTGAATTTTAATGTTAAAATTTGTGTAGGACATGAAATAAATATAATTGTGTGATTTTACAAGGAGATTGGAGGGTTTTACCAAACAAAGAAGCGGAATCACCAATGTGTTGGCTTATTGTTAAACTTCCTGGATCATTGAGGAGGTCATTGGTTTTAATCTCCCCTGCCACCAAAAAAAGAACATTGAGAAGAGGAAAGAAGTTAAAAAGGCTGAAAATCTCCTCTTTTTTTTTTCACATTGGCAAACAGGATGGATGCTTGTGACATATTGTAGTTTTAATAATGTTTTCATGGCAAACTAGTTGGTGCATCCACTGCAATTGACATTATGAAACTGAATGAGTATGGTAATATTGAATTCTTGTCATTAAAGATTTTCATTTATGCCTTGACATATGAAAATTTCCTGTTGTTACGTCTGCACCACCATACACCATGATATGTCATTAATTGGTCTAACACTTCAGATAGAGACATCAGTGTGGAGTGTCTTTTCTATTTTTGACAACACCAGTTCTGTTCTATCTCTTTGAACTTTGACTAAATGGAAATTGTTCCATATGCATTATAGCGAATTTGCTTTCGAAAATCTTAGCTAAATATATAAATGAAGAGAGAGAGATTTTAAGCGGCAAATGTTTGCATAAATAATTGTTTAAATGAAGCTTTGCCTCAAATCTGATACCTTTTCCTAGACTGGCTTACTTGTTTCTGTAACAGCACTCTTTTATATCATTTTTTTCTTTGGTTTCTTGTTTTAATCCTCTCTGATTGTTTATGGCTTCTAAATTCCTATCTTCCGAGTTCTTTGCACCATCGTGGTTTTATCTGGGTGAGACTGCGCTGACTTGCTACGGCGACTTGACTAGGCAAGATTGAGAGGGTGCTAGGTAATTTTCCCACATACTTGCTAAGGCTATTAGGCCTTAACCTAGCCTGAACTGATCAAAAAGAGCGATCAAATGATTTATCAATCTACAAATATTCAGTAAATATATAAGAAATGATAACTATATATTACCAGTTATTGTTGGCGTGATAGATAATATATGAATGTGAATGTTAATCACTTTAGCCTGCATCTAGTGTACTTGGTTGGCCTACATATAGAGCAAGCAAGCTTAGTGTTCTTTCTTTAACTCTTTTTCCTGCAGAAACTCTGGCCGTCATGCTAGGCCAGACCCTTATTATTTTTCCATCACCTTTTGGCTTATAGCAATAACGTTTTGAAATTTTAATCGGCCCATTACTCTAACATTGATTAATATTTACTTAAGTTAGTTTATTTCTACCGGTTGTGCAGACCAAAATGGCCTTCATCTTCATTTGTTTCGTCAGATGGGATAGTCACTGCTATGGCATATCGGCTTCCACATGTTGTATGTGTAACATGACTTATGAGATTATTAGATTACATATTATCCTATGCAATTATTGCTATAACTATGAATCACGTTATTTTCAGGTAATGGGAGACAGATTAGGCAACATACGCTGGTGGGATGTCATCTCTGGTCTTTCTTCTTCTTTTAATACGCATAGAGAAGGAATTCGTAGGATAAAGTTCTCACCTGTGGTTCCTGGAGATCAAAGTAGAGGGCGAATTGCTGTGCTTTTCTATGATAACACTTTCTCAATCTTTGATCTTGTAAGTATAGAGAGAAATATGGTTGATTCATATACATCACTTTAAGGTCATTCTCCTCTATTATTTCTCTCCATTTCATGGTTTGATGTTGTTGTTGTTGTTGTTGTTGCTGTTTCTATTTATGAAATATTTGATGCATTGTTAATATTCTAAGCTTATTAAATTTATAGATATGCCTTATATCCATGCCATTGGCTAATAAACCAAACTTCATTTCTTTCTTATGTTCTTTGTTATTTTCTATTTCTAATATTCTGAGCGTTCACTACAATTAATCTTGTGAAAAGCATCAATAAGATGTTTGTGTTTGGTTTTAGTTGATTGCTTCTTTGATACCATGACACTTTTATGGTCACCCAAAGCTCGTTATTTGCCATGCAATCAACTTTGGTTAGTTCTTGTTTTTTTATAAGTATTTTTCGAAGTGCATTTCTTTATTGCAACAATAACCTCTTTTTTGTATGTCATAGGCTGAGTGTTTTTTCTCACACTTCATACGGATTTCCATAGTAATTTGGATATCTTAATGCTCTCTTCTTGTATATGGAATTTCACGGTGGACATTTTCTTCTTTTAAACATTCACATCAGCTTCACTTATTGAAATATTCCGAACTATTTCTTTAGTTTTTGCATTTATTGGGGATGCGTGCACCTAGTATTTGGTATGTAATTAGGTACATAGAGGCCATCTGGTAGGGGATTAGGTATGATCCAACTAGATGTAGAATGGAAAGGGTAAAAGTGAAGGAGAAATAGTAGAAACTGGAAGATGAAGAAGTTAAGGAAAACGAAAAATAAAAAGTAGAGGAAGAGGGGTAAGAAGAAGTTGAAGGAGAAGAGAGAGAGGAGAGAAGAGCAGAACTTAAGGAAAATTATTCTCAATTCGTCCACAATTATGAATTATAAAAAATTGGGAAATTTATAGGCTGCTTATCACGATAAAATATAAACTTAACAAAAACAACAAAGGCTGGAAATGGAACACTTGCTTAAAGTAACAGTAGAATGTCAAAAGATACTAAATATGTAAACCCTTCCCTTGCTTTGATCGAGACCCTTCCCTTGCTTTGTATTTCTTACTATGAATGGATTGAGAATAATTCCCTCTTGACTTCTGTCCTGTACTCTTCTTTGTCTTATTCTTCTTTTCTCTTGGTTGTTTTATCCTCGCATTCTTCTTCTTCTTATATTTTTCCTTTTCTTCTCCTATCTCTACTGGTAGTGCCCTAATCTGCCCAAAAGAAATTGTCTTCCTATCATCTGATTATTAATTCAAGAGATTATATGAGAATGCTAGTCAATCATGATCTGCTACCAATTTGGTTAAGAGTGTTCCATGAGAGGGGATGCACTAAGTATTTGGTTTTAGGGTTTAGTTTTTCAAAAATTAGGGAATATGTTGCAAACTTAATTATATTTATTTAGAGTGTTATGCAGTTAATTGGTAAAATATCGTACAAATTAGTTTAGTTGAGATGTGTATGCTCGATGGATGAGTGGTTACATTGTAGAGGACTATATTAGAAATGATTTCATTGAGGAGATGAAGTAAATATCTATAGAGGTTAAGATGAGGCGGTGATGTTTAATTTAGTTTTACCATATTCATTGGTGATCTATAAGGCTTTATGGTGCAGGATAAGTGAATGAAGATACAAGTGTCATGGTCAGCTGAATAAAATGACTAATTATTATCAAACCAATGTAAGATTATCAGAATTATTTTTGTGAATATTAAGAAATTTTAAGGCCCACAAACTATTTGTTAAAATTTTAAGTGAGTTTAAGGTAATTGAAAAATTTTCTTCTTAGTAAGTTAGGCAAAGTGGGATAGGATTCAGGCTCTCACAATATAAATTAATAACAATTGTTTACTCCTAATAATGTAAGATCACTCGGTTGAGTAATTTCTAGCAAATCTAATAGAACAAAAAGATTTGTAGCAATTGAGTATCCAAATTAAAAGTTTGTTGAAGTTCATATCTGAGGAAAAGAATTCAGGTATTAGAATATAATTTTCCATTTTTGGGTTGACTAAGTTTAGTAGCTAGCTTGGGTGGTCAGTTCGCGCGAGATGGTTATGGGCAAGAGGAGGACTTCACATTCCCAGTTGACCCAAGTGCAGGGAAGGCTGAGCCGAGGATGGGTTGTACATGCGTGCGTGATGCAACCTCATCGAGTTTATGTGCATTGGCTTGTGGCTATCGAATGGGGGAGAGACCACTGAAAGACCCCTGCTCGCTGGCCAGAGTGGGTGAACAAGGCTGATGCGAGAGCAGTGGCGAAGTTGATGGGGTGTTGATTCGGCGAGACAAGATGATGAATAAGGTAGATGGCAATGTTGATGTAGGTGGTAGTGGGAGGTGTGGTGGTGTAACAATGTTGGATGAATGCTAAAAGGGAACAAATTTGTGACATCCAGAATTTGATTGGAGATTTTAAAAATTAAAACTGTTTTGGACCCAAAAGAAATATTTTTGGACCTAAAAATAATAATTTTTTGACCTGTTTATAAGAGAAAGGAAATAGGAGGACCAAAATGCAATTGTTCCATTAATCAGATAGGAACAGCAGCTGCGGGAACCGCCTTTGCCTTTGCCCTTTTCCGCGTGTTGCCTGCGCTTGGAGAGAGAGAATTCCTCTCTCCCTCTCGATTTTCTCTTTCTCGGTTTTCTCTGCCCGCGCCCGCGTTTGTCTGTCTGCCTCCTTTCCGCTGAGCCCAAGGAAGTCGCAGCAGTAGCTGCAACTGCAGCGCCGGCAGCCAGCAGGAAGAAGGAGAAGAAGAAGAAAAAGAAGGAAACGAGGAGGAGAAAGGAAGAGGAAGAAAAGAGAAAATTAGAGGGGAATTTCGAACTTTGCATAACGATAAATCGGTAGATAATTCTTTCCCTAAAATTGATGTTGATTTAATATTATGTTGTAAATATAATTTAACGTTACGGAAATATGAGAAATTATGATATTATGTCGTATATTCTATTAATTGAATAAGAAAATGAGTGTGATTTGCTTATCTGTGAGGTGATGTGGTGCTGATGAATTTTTATATACCAAGAATCGACGAGAGATGAATTTTTATATACCAAGAGCCGACGAGAGCGAAAAATTTCTTATATGTGTGTTATTTCGACGAGGGCGATGAGTGTACGTCGGGTGGTGTCCTAAAATGGAATTACTGATGCAAGATGTGGCTCCTGTGAAGGCTTTTAGGATAACAAATTAAAGGAACTTTTATCAGGCTTCTAGGTGAAAGGGTATGAAAATGATAGATTCACTTCATTAAATAGAATAATATTATGATATTATGAAATAAAGTGAGTTTAATGACATGAGAATTATGATGATAATTTGGATGTAAAGCATGTTGTGTAAATTTGCTTATGTGTATAATTATTGATTATCCCATGATATTATTTGTATCATTTTGTTATAATATCTAGTCATATATTAGTTATTGTTTTACCTACAGAGTTTATATTAATAAACTCCTGTCATTTTTGGTGGCATGTATTGCATAAGAAGGATCACGGGACATGGTGTAAGGTATCGCAGGTTGCAGCAAATATATGATTAAATGATATGTTGCAAGTTATGTAAATGTTTAAGTTTCGGCGTCTTGGTTGGTGGTTCGGCTCGGTGTAAAAGAGGGGTCAAGTACCGAGTAAGGAGGGGTCGGGTACCGACAGCTGGGACATCACAGATGGTATTAGAGCAGTTGCGATCCTATATAGAGGATGTGGGTAGACATAGTGGGTTTCACTCACTAATCACTGTGTATGAAAATTTTTGAAATTGAAAAAGTTGAGTATGATCAAGAGAATTATTTATTTGGAAGCTGGAAGTAATAAAATATTTTATGAAAATTGAATATAAAAATTTTATTGATAATTTGTGTGATTGATGAATTAGGAATAGAAGGAAATATCGAGATGATAGATAAAGATTTAATGTTGATAGATAAATATAAGATCAAATTTAAAAAAAGAATTCGACAGGAAGGGAAGGAACAACTGGCAGAAAACGAGAAATATCAGATGTATATTGAAGGTTTACCTACACCAATGCAAGATATATTAAAAGTGCAGCAATATACGAAATTTGATAAATTAGTAGAAGATTCTGAAATTGTAGCGTCAAATCTGCTTGTAAATAAAACAAAAAAATGTTTAAGAAGTGGAAGAGTGATAATTAAGATATAATATGTGATGTTTTGGTTAATCCGTAATATAGATGTTTTGGTTATACAAATGAATACTGCTGAGAAATAAAGAGCACATTGATGTGAATTTGATGTATTATTGAGTTGTTTACCAAGTTAAAAGACAAGTTATGACTTGTGGACTTGAAACAACTAAATAGAATTGATACGATGTTTGATGTTTGGCAATGAATTTAAAAGGAGCTTCTTGTCGTGTTTATGTTCCTGCCTATGTTCAAGTTATATGATATAGTAACCTGCTAAATATCGGAGATGGTTGCCTAGATGTATAAGCAATTCACGGTTGGTTGTATATGCGACATTCCTCCATTTGCGGGGTATGGGAGTTGCCAAGCATTCTATATATCAATAGCAAAGAAAAGAGGCAGTTGAGACATATTCCAAGAAACCAAGTTCAAAAGATAAAATGTGTAAAGAATAAAAAGGTAGAGAAAAATTAGTTTGAATGCATTGCAATTTGTGAATTGTTTATGTAAATTTCGAGGACGAAATTTCTAAAAAGTGGGGAGAATTGTGACATCCAGAATTTGATTGGAGATTTTTAAAATTAAAATTGTTTTGAACCCAAAAGAAATATTTTTGGACCTATTTATAAGAGAAAGGAAATAGGAGGACCAAAATGCAATTGTTCCATTAATCAGGTAGGAACAGTAACCGCGGAAACTGCCTTCGCCTCTGCCCTTTTCCGCGTGTCGCCCGTGCTTGGAGAGAGAAAAAGAATTCCTCTATCTCCCTCTCGGTTTTCGCTGCCTGAGCCCAAGGGAGTCGCAGCAGCGGCTGCAGCTGCAGCGCCAGCAGCTAGCAGGAAGAAGAAGGAGAAGAAGGAGAAGAAGAAGGAGAAGAAGGAGAAGAAGAAGAAAAAGAAGGAAAAGAGGAGGAGAAAGGAAGAGGAAGAAAAGGAAAAATTAGAGAGGAATTTCGAACTTTGTATAACGATAAATCGGTAGGTAATTTTTTCCCTAAAATTGATGTTGATTTAATATTATGTTGTAAATATAATTTAACGTTACAATTTGTGATATTATGCTGTATATTCTATTAATTGAACAAGAAATGAGTGTGATTTGCTTATCTGTGAGGTGATGTGGTGCTGATAAATTTTTGTATACCAAGAACTGACGAGTGCGAAAAATTTTCTATATGTGTGTTATTTCGACGAGGACGGGGAGTGTATACCGGGTGATGTCCTATAATGTAATTACTGATGCATGGTGCGGCTCCTGTCAAAGTTTCTAGGATAACAAATTAAAGGAACTTTTGTCAGGCTTCTAGGTGAAATGATATGAAAATGGTAGATTCACATCACTAAATAGAATAATATTATGATATTATGAAATAAAGTGAGTTTAATGACATGAGAATTATGATGATAATTTGGATGTAAAGCATGTTGTGTAAATTTGCTTATGTGTATAATTATTGATTATTCCATGGTGTTATTTGTATCATTTTGTTATAATATCTGATCTTATGTTGGATATTGTTTTATTTACAGAGTTTGTATTAACAAACTCCTGTCATTTTTTGTGGCAGATACATAAGAAGGATCACGGGATATTGTGTGAGGTAACGCAGGTTGCGACAAATATATGATTAAATGATATGTTGCAAGTTGTATAAATGTTTAAGTTTCGACGCCTCGGCTGCTGGTGGTTCGGCCCGGTGTAAAAAAGGGGTCGAGTACCGGGTAAGGAGGGGTCGGTTACCGGCAGCCGGGACGTCACAAAATTGGTTCGAAGGAGATGAGCTTAACAGGTGGAGTTTAGAAATTCTTCCCTAAAGCCCAAGCCTTTCATATTCCGGATATCGATTCATTCTAGAATCAGACAATTCGAAGATGAAAAGTAAACTTTTGTTCATTTAGCATTAAGAAAGCAATGATGACATGAATGGTTTTATATAAATCTTCGTATAAACTAATTCAGTAAAAAAAAAAAATCATGTGATAATATTCTCACACAAATAAGAAAATATATCATACCTAAAACAACATAAACAACGAAATAGGGAATAACTAATAGAACATAATTGTAACATCCCATGATCCTTTAGAGATATTATTCACTTTATCTTTAGGGAATTTCTTGCGTGACTTGAGTACTTCTTAGGAAGGTCACTAATCCAAGGACTTCTCTAGCTCAAACTTCTTAATTATAAAGTTCCTAACATTAGTTGTAGGATTTTTCCTCAATAATTGTTTGCTGTTTGAAATCATATTATTTATTTATATAGCTCAGAAAGCCTTATCCTTTTTTGATATGAGACAATTCATTCATGTGCCCCTCTCAGTACTCATCGGACCTAAGAACCTGCAAAAAGCCGCTCCTTGCACATGTGATTTTCTTCTCTTTGAACATCATCGAACGATCACTCCTCACCTTCTTAAGTCATAGGTCGTCATAAGACTATCAGCTTTCGCTTGGTTTATCATCGAACCCCATTGGATCATGTCGATTTTAATACCATATTGTAACCTCCTGTGATCCAAATATACACGTAGTGTCCTCTTTGACTTTAAGAAACCGTGTGACTTGAGTGCTTCTTAGGAATGTCACTCATCATAAGATTACTTCAGCTTAAATATAAGTTTACATCACTAGTCGCATAGTTTTGCTCAAAAGACGCCTCTACTATTTTGGACCATGTTATTTACTTATTCATTATTTATTCTTGTTTTCCTCTCACTACTTATTAGATTTAGAAGTTTGTAGGGAGTTGCACTTTGCACACGTAATTTCCTTCTTTTAGGACTTTACTCAGCGATTACTTTTTAGCCTCTGGTCATCACAATAAGTGTCACAAATAAATAAAATCAACTCAAAGTAGAATTTTTTTCTCAATAAAAGCCATCCTGATATAGGGTGAATATTTAATCTGTCATGTCAGCAATCCTTAGTGGCTAACTTTCCAAATCTGTCTTCCAACCATCAATTGATTCAGATTGATGTAAGGTGATCACAACTCGGCCATCAGTGATAAGCACTATCAGAAATGAATTGATGATTGTCGGTTGATCGTTTAAATTTAAGCAAGTTTAACTTTCAATTGGCATTTTTTCCTAAAAGGAGGAGTTTTGACTATATTTCAAATCATTTACAAACTCTGACAAAACCTGAGTTTGAGTTAATATAAGTTCACTATCAAAACCAAGGTGCATCTGCAAGACTGCCAATATTGTAACTGTGCAGTTCTTGATAGTGGGATCTGGGATCACTTGTATATATATGTATAATTTTTTTAACCCAACTACAACTCAACTTTTGTATGGTACTTCAAAACACTTTATATTTCTTTTTTTAATATTTCATGGAGATACCGTATTCTCTGGTGGATGCTTCTGATACTTTCTTGATGTACTGAATGTGTAATTTTCTGCTTAACATTGTTAGTAACTTGCTTCTACTCTGTCTTCAGCTACATAATTGAATAGTTTTCCCTTCTTTGGTAATTAATATGCATTGTGAAGCTATGAAAAAATGTTAGTCATCCCTATGGATGTTGTACAGTAGTCAAGTATGTTTTCAATACCTAATAGCGAAAATGGTAAACATCTTATTAATGCTTTGTGTGTTTTTTAACTATTATTTTCAGGACACATCAGATCCATTAGCTAATGCGCTCCTGCAGCCACAATCCCCTGGAACACTTGTTCTCGAGCTTGATTGGTTACCAATGAGAAGAAAGAAGGAAGAACCACTTGTATTATGCATCGCTGGAGCTGACAGCAGTTTTCGCCTTATAGAAGTTAATGTGTATGTTTTTTCCAAACATTTCAGGATTCTCATTTACATAGTTTTCTAAACCTGACCCTTTCATTATTACTCACGTTTTCATTTTTTGTTTTAGATTCTTCAGCTATGGCAATGTTGTAGTTTAATTATTCCGTACATTCTACTAGGAAGTTAAAACTACATATATCAAAAATTTTTCTTTCCTATTGCAACTCTGGCCTTCCTCTTTTATATCCTCATTCAAAAGGTTTTTGTGGGAGGCAGGTGGGAACTTGCAGTTACTACCTCATGTAGAGATGAAACTGGGACAATTTCCAATGCTTGTGGCAACTGCTCTGCTCCCTTATTTTCTGTTGTGTGGCTCCATGCATAATTTTAGTAGAATCTATATATCTTTATTAAAGATGGTACGGGTGGTAAACAAATAGGTTTTCGTTTTTAGCCTTTTTGCAAATTACAAGTTTGCCACCGTTTCTCTCTCTCTCTGCCTCTGTCGCTTCTCTCTCTTCATAAAATGCCGCTTCTTTCTCCTCTCTCTCTCTGCCGCATTTCTCTCTCTCTCTCCTCCTCTGCCGCTTCTCTCTCTGTTCTCTCTCTTCATAAAATGCCGCTTCTCTCTCCTCTCTCTCTGCCGTTTCTCCTCTCTCTCCTCTTTCTGCCGTTTCTCCTCCTCTCTCTTCTCTCTCTCTCTCCTCTCACTCTCCAACCGCTCATCTCTCTCTCCTTTCTAATAATTATCATTTAATATATAAAAATACAAAGAATATATTGAACATAATTAATATTATTTTAAACCTTTTTAATTATAAAAATTATAATTTAATTTCCTATTTTTTATAATAAAATTATAATTTACGTTTTTTATTTTTCTTTATTTTTTTTGTTTAATATATATATATATAATATTTTAATTCATCTCTCTATATGTATCTCTATATTTAATATATAATTCAATTTAAATTACATATTATTAATTTTCAAAATTTTAAAAATTAAAAAAATAAAATTATGTAAATGTCCCTAAAATAAAATTCATCTTTAAAATTAATAGTTATTAAAGATATTAATATTAAATTATAATAATTATTATTAAATTAAAATTAAAAAATATATAATTTAAATTTAATTACATATTAAATAATATATATATATATGTAAGAGAGAAGCTGAGGCGGCTGGATGGAGAGAGAAAAGTGAGAGATGCCGTTGGAGAGAGAGAGGGGAGAGGGAGGAAAGAGAGATGACGGTTGCCGATTGGGGAGAGAAAGAAAAGAGATAAGGCGGCTGAATTTTAAATTTAAATTTGAATTTTAAATTTAAAAATGAATAAAAATAAAATTTTAAAAATTAATAAAATAAAATTAACTTTAGATTAATAATTATTAACTATATTATTATTAAATTATAATAATTATATTAAATTAAATAATATGTAATTTTAAATTTAATTACATATTAAATAATATATATGAAATAGAGATGAGGAGAGAGAGAAAGGAGAGAGAGAGAAAGAGAGAGAGGAGAGAGAGAAAAGAGAGAGGAAAGAGAGGAGAGAGAGGGAAGAGGAGGGCGGTTGGGGAGAGAGAGGAAAGAGAGAGGGGCGGTTGGGGAGAGTGATGAGAGAGAAGTAGGCAGAGAGAAGAGGAGAGAAAGGGTGGAGGTGGCGCGAAAGTGAGAGAAAGAGAAGAGAAAGTGGAGAGAAGAGAGAGAGGAAGGCGGCAGCAAAATTAAAATATATACTTATAATCTTAAAAAAAAATAAAAAAAACGTAAATTATAAATTTATTATAAAAAATAAGAAATTAAATTATAATTTTTTTGCATTAAAAGATTTAAAATAATATTAATTATGTTCAATATATTCTTTGTATTATTTTATTATATTTTAAATCTTTATATATAAAAATACAAAGAATATATTGAACATAATTAATATTATTTTAAATCTTTTTAATCATAAAAATTATAATTTAATTTCTTATTTTTTATAATAAAATTTATAATTTACGTTTTTTATTTTACTTTATTTTTATTTGTTTAAAATATATATATATATATAATATTTTAATTTATAATTAAATTTAGTAGAATTTATATAAGAATGGTGCACCACATGAGAGGTATTGAATTGACTTGATCTAATTGAAGGATCTATAGATAGATAAAAGTTTAGACCAATTAATATTATTGAAATCTAGCTCTAGAAGTTCCACACCCTTATTATTTCTGAAACTATCGTTTTTATATTTTATTCTCTTTTGGATGCTCTGCTTTCTATAAATACTCTAATTACATAATTTGTTGTCGTAACATTATTAGTACAAACTGTCGTTTTTTTTGTTTTTCTCTTATATCCAGTTGAATACTCATTTTTCCATCCTTTTTTGAATGCAGTTTTTTCTGCCATTGCTTATGTCATTGTTGATTTTCTACAAAAAAATGTTTACTATTTACAGTATTCAGGCGCTATAATAAGTTTCAGAGGTCGAAAGATATTATATAATATAGTTTTCTATTGCTGACATGTTATGTATGAAGTAAAGAACATAACCCTCTATCTTAATTTGAGGTACCGTTACATCTATGTTTGGAGTAGATAAAGTTCAACTTAAATATATGATTTTACTAAAACCTGGATCAATACTTCCGTTGACTGAATAAGTAAAACATTTTTTTTTTGAAATGGTAAAACTATTTGCTATAGCTATCAATGATTTCACACACATGGCAAAGATCAATCTGAAGGAAAATTAAAATTGTACTTCCTGTTTTTGTCATTAGGTATATACCAATTAGTTTGGGATTAATCTTTGATATTGTTGTTGTGTTATGTTTTCAGCTAATATGACATTCTTTGAGCTTACCCTTTTTTTCACCAGTGCACCAACCACCTAAAAAACCTATCTTAGAGACACTTCTAGTTTTTGTTCTTCTATTAACCATTGGTTGCTACGTCCCAAGATCGTTGTAGCAGCTCTCGAGGACTCCACCATTTTTCCAGATACCTCTCCAGTCCGGATTCCACTTTTAACCATGATTGTCTCGATCATCCTATTGCCTTCAAGAAGGGTACTCGTCGATGCATTACTTCCTATCTTCTCTCTCATTATATATTTTATGTTACCTTACTTTTAGATTACTTTGTCTTCATATCTTTCCTTTCTTTAGTATTTATTCTCGGATTTTTATCAGAGGCGTTATACCATTGAGGGTGGCAACGTGCTATGATGGATGAAAAGTCTCTAATGGCACCTGGGATTTAGTTTCAGTTGTAAGTGGTGTATGCTGTAAAGATTTCCCCTGATGGCTCGGTGGAAGGGCTGTATTCAGCTAATAATACTTGCAACATGAACTCGTGCGACTTAAACAGTTGATGCAGGAGTTGGATTTTACCCAATTCAAGCCTATGAAGTTGTACTATGACAATTAGGTTGCTATGAATATTGTCGTCAACCCTGTGTTTTTTATGAGAGAATAAATCATGCAATGATTAACACCCACTTCATTTGGGTGAAAGTCTAGTCCAAGAATGTTACTGGCTCTGTTTGGTAATAAGAGAAAAAAAGAAAATTTGGTTAAAATTTTTAGTCATTTCTGAAAAATGTGTATGATGTGAAATAAAGTAAGTTTGTTATATTAAAAATTGTGTAGGATGTGAAATAAAGTTGATTGATTTATTGAGAATTGTGTTGGATGTGAAATAAAGTAATTGTTTAATATTGAAATTTGTGTGAGATGAGATATAAAATAATTTTTTAAATTTTTTAAAAATAAATTTAAGATTTTGGCCATGGCTAATTTTAACTATGATTTTTAGCCTATGCCAAACAAGGCCTAAGTTTCTGAAAGGCACTATAATTGAGTATATTTGTAGCATGTTACGTCTTCACGATATTTATTCACTAGATTGAGAAGTATTAAGGACTTGGATGTGATTTTGAAGTAACCTAGAGACATATATGCAAATTATATATAACCTTATTTATACTTATCGGTTCAGAGGGCCACAAGAATTACCTTGTCCCTTGCAAGTTTAAAAGTTGTATAAAGGTTCTCATTACTTGCGACCATGTAGGGACTGCATAAAGGGAAAAAGAGGTGGGATGAGAATGTGCTTTGACTAATTAGGATGCTTAGGAGTAGGGATGAGAATAATCTGAGTTTGAGTTAAGCCAGACACAACTCAAGCTCCACAAGTTTCAATTCAATTTGAGGTTGAACTAGCTCGTGTTGACTTCGAGTTGGTTGGAGCTAACTCATGCCCTCCAAAGAATTGAAATTAAAAAATAAAAAATATAAAATAAGCTGTTATTTTTGAGATTTGAAATTGAATTAAACTAACAAATATCTTAATCATAGATAATACATAGTTATGTACAAGTAATAAATAATTATATTAAATCAATATATATATATATATATATATATATATATATATATAGTATTTATATTTTTAAAAATAGAGCTCGGGTTAGGCTCCGCCTGATCCGACCATGGCTCATAGCTCAGCTGAATAAATTTGATTCAAGTTAAATATTGATTTGAATATCAAGTGACTATTGATTTTCGAGCTATACTCTTAACTCTACTCAAGAGTGCCACAAACCTTGGTAATTAATGGGCTAGTTGTTAGGGGAAGACATATAGACAATTATCGAATAACATACTTGGCATGTTCAATTATGTATTTTCTAGAAAGTTAATGTGGAATCAAATACAAACCACAAATTAGATCAAGTTACAAATTACGATCCTAAATCTTTTCCGCTATTGCTGTAATGAAACTAATATGTTAAATAGCGTGGACATACGGTCCTTGCCTACTGTTGTTAGCATATTCTAGAGAATAAACTATATACATCTTTCTTCTTTATCTTGTGTATGAAGCATACGGTCAGCTAGTTCATGAAGCTATAGTTGAGATTTATCTTATCTATTGAGCGAGGGGTCATTGCCAAGAGAGATGGAAGGGGTTTTGAGTGGTAGGGTGAGTGGGTGGCCTAGAGTGTTAGGGTAGGAGGAAATAAAGAGAGAGAGAGAGAGAGAGAGAGAGAGAGAGAGAGAGAGTAGGAAGGAGAGTTGTTGAGTGCAGGGAAAGAGGAGGTAGAGAGATTGACGGGAGTGGTTGGAGATCAACAGCTGACCAAGTTATTGCCCTAACTATGTTTGCGTAATTAGGAATAATTCTAAAAGCACCGTTGTCTTTGACTTTAACCTAACAGCTGGTTATCTAACAAATGTATTTGTATTACATGATATTTCTCTGTTTTTATGTGCTAAATGCATGATTGGTCACTATTGACTTTTGTTAGCTATCGCCTGAATCTAGCAACTTATGAGGATTTTAGTGCCAGTTGTATGCATAATATATTTGAAATGCGTTCAGTCAGATTTATACCTGACCAAGTTAATGTTCTTTCTTTGTGTAACAAGGAATAATCGTAAAAGCACTGTTGTCCATTACCTTGAGTTTTTGCCAAATATCTGAAGTTGCTTACCATGTCTCTTTAAGGCTTGAATATTTTCTCAACGTTGTTGAGATCTCTGTGAACATCTATTTATGGTGTAATATGAAGGCGGTGATAATATATTTAAATTGTCCCATGCTGTCCTCTTTCTTTTGCCAATAATTTATTTCTTATGTACTGCACCAGATTAATTGCAACATTTGAAACTTGATTTCCTTTCTAATTTGAGTTTGTATGATTGATTAGTGATTTATTATATTTGATTGCCATGATGTCAATCCTAGTTAATGACTCTGAACTTCCCAAATCCGTGATTACATAATCAATACCTCTGCGTATAGATATCCATTTTCTTGAAATGCTTCTTTTTGAACTAAGCTCTAGCAAATGTAGAAGCTTGCCTTTTTTTTTTTCCTTTTATCTATCTTGTTTTTATTTGATTAATGCAGTTGTATAACTGAACATTTTTTGTATTTCCTATAGCAATGATGTTAAAGTTGCTTCGAGCTCTAAGGAAGGGTTTCTGAAAGAAAGATTTCGGCCATTGCCATTATGCTTGCCTGTTTTATTTCCCATGGCCCACGCATTGGTAAGGAGCCGTCAATAGAAAATTATTTTTGAAACTCTTGTACATATGATGAGTTTGTCCACTGATTTTTGTGCATGCTCATATTGGAAGGCACATGCTTACTGTCCTGCTAATATGTTTGCCTGCACTAATTAAGTCATTTTCCATGCTTTTGTGTCATCTCTGGGGATGGATATGATTATCTTGATTATATCATTAATCTAAACAAAGAAAAAAAACTCACGCTTTCTGATTGTTCTTGGCAGGCACTACGTATGATCTTTCAATTTGGTGTGAAACCTTCTTGGTTCACCTTGTTCAGTGCAAAAATGGACGTGCCACTTGGTGGCATTCCTGAAACTGAACCAACATCTGCTGGAGATCTTCGTGGTTATATTATGAAGTCAGCGCTTCCTTCTGTTGGTGATTCTGTAGTACCAGAGTTACTTTTAAAGGTTCTAGAACCATACCGAAAAGAGGGTAGGTTGTAGTTATTTCTAGAAAATAGCCAAACATAATCTAGAGTGTATGCTGAGTTGATGAGCATTTTCGTCTTCTGTAGGATGTATACTTGATGATGAAAGAATTCGATCATATGCTGCTATAGTGAAAAAAGGTTCTGCTGCAAGGTTTGCTTTTGCTGCTGCAATCTTTGGTGAATTTTCAGAAGCTCTTTTCTGGTTACAGCTACCTCATGCTCTTGCCCACGCGGTGGACGAGTCAGCAAAGAGATCCCCCCAGGAAGCTTCTCAGGCAGCATCTCTTTCCGAGAGTGAAAGTATAGCGATGCTAAATAGGATAACATCAAGGGAGAAAAGTGCTTCAGGAAGGAGGAGAAAAGCTACAGAAGTAAGATGAATCTCTTAGAAGCATGTAGTTGATTTTGTTATTTGTCGATTTTGTTCTGACTTCTCCTATACTAAGCTTTATTGTTTATTTGACAAGTTTTATGAAACTTATCCAATTTTTATGATGGTTTTCTCTCATATTAAGTTGGGGTATTTTCTATTTGCATTTTGCTGTATCAAGGTCAAGGTGTATTGTTAAGTGGGCAAGGTGAGCTTGTCCCCTGCAAACAATGAGTCATATTGAAACTTGATATGCTCTAAAATAGGTGTTACCATATTAATGAATTGATGTGGTGAAGAAACTAGTCAATAGTGAAATTAGGTTTAAGAGTTGTACAATTAGCTCTTTAACTAGGAAAACAATGGAGTTAGTGCATTCTAGGCTGGTTTGGTTGGAGGATTATTCTTGGGCAGGAAAGAGAAAATATAAAGTTATTTTAATATTAAGAGATGTGTAAAATGTGAAATAAAGTTGATTTTAATGTTAGAATTTATGATGAATGTAAAATAAAGTTGACTTTTATTATTGAAATTTGTATTTGATGGAAATAAAGTTATTAAATGAATTTGAAATATTAATAAAATAATAGTTTGGCTCTTTTGAGGCAGAACCAAAAGAGCTTGTGTAGAAATAGAATCAATTTGATTTGTCTTTAAGGAAAAAAAAAGACTGCTAATAAGGCTAGAGAAATTGGAAAATTAGAATATTAGTTGTGGCAGTGATGTTGGCATGAGCTTGGATGACAATCAACCTAGAAATAAGGACCTAGTGGAATGTGATGCAAGTAGCACTAAAATCCTAAATACACATTAAAATGCTTGATAATATACTAGAATACTTATTGCTAGGTGTAGGTGAAATAAATCCCTATGATGCAGATGGGTGCCAATGGGACGTCCTCCACATGAACCACCTAGAAAAACAACCCTAACATGGTAGGGTTTAACTGCACATAGTTACACTTGACGAATACATCGAGTAGGAATGTGAACGATCATGGAATACATAGTACAAAATTATTAGTGGAAATTTAAAGACAACTCTCAATTATGAATAGAAATTGGATAAGCAAGCTATGAATTCCTCGTAAGCATGTAGTGGATTAATCCTACACTGTGTGGCCATCCAGTAAGAAAATGAAGAGTTCATCACATTGTGGAAAGATTTCTAGGAGCATAATTCATATGATTCTTTTCAATATCAATAGTAATGGCTATTCCCCCTGACAGTGCGAAGATTGAGATAATTGATTGGAGGTTCAAATGAAGAAAACTACAGAGGGATATCAGAGGGATACCAAATAGTAGATGAACAGAAAAGAAAATCATACATGAGAATCATAGATGGACTACATGATCCCTTGAATGGCTTCAAACCAGTAGGAGTCAACGACACGAATCCCCTCCTCGATGTTGAACATCTGCAAGGATCCCTTTTAATGTTCGATACTTTGTTGTTAGCGAACCATGGCAACAGCCAATAACTTAAATTTTTTCTTCATCAAAAGCTAACAAACCCCTAACATGCTTCTGCTATTTTTAAATAATTGGATTAAATCTATGCCTTTTGTATTTTGAATCCTATCTCTGCATTGCTGTGAATGGAGATCCTTCCTTGGTTGATTCTCTACTAACGATGGAGGAAAAATTGTAGGATCGAAAAATGAGTCTAGAGGATAATAAATAGATTCTAAATTAAAATTTAATTTACTTTAATATAGAATTTAATTTACTTTAATTATATTATAATTAAGATAGCTTACAAGCACAAATTAGCAATGAGATAATCAACAAGTAAAAGCAATAATAAAAGTGCAAGTAAATGATACAAGGATATAACATGGTTTGGCTCAAACCCCAACCTACATCCACCCCAAGCCAATTTAACGACAACAACAACAACCAAGCTTTAATCTCACTGAGTGGAGTCAGCTACGTGAATTTTTTATTTTCATTGCGCTTTATCAATTAAAAAACTCTTATCTAGGTCTAAGTAAGTAAGACCATTTCTTATAGTTTCTTACTATATCTTCTTTTGTCTCTGTCTTCCTCTTTGTACATGGGGAAAACTCAATAACTCCATTTTCCTAACTGAAGCTTCAATCGCCCTACGATTTACATGTCCAAACTATCTTAGTTGATTTTCTCTAAGTTTATCCTCAATTAGTGTAACTCCAACTTTCTCTCGGATATACTCATTTCACATTTTTTCTTTCGTGTATACCCATCAATGAAGCACGGACACTTTTATTTTGCATGAAGTGTCGTGTCGAACACTGTTTAGGACACGGACACGGGGGACACCGTGTCGGACACGCCACGTAGCGTGTTCGAATAAAATAATATTAAAAAAAATCCGACACTCCTTGGACACGCTAGGATACTTGAGGACACGGCGGGACACTTTTGGACAATACTGGACACTTATGCGGGACACCTTGGACACTTATTTTAAAAAGTTATTTTTATTTTTTACTGTAAAATTAATCTTAAAATAAAAAAAAATGACTCAAAAACTCTAACTCTAATTGCGTAACCCGCACGCGCTTCCCAGCACTATGACTGCTCGGCTGCTGTGAATCGCTCCTCCCGCATGTCGCGAAACGTTGGCCGACGGCAGAGCTCGCGTGATCGTCTCTCGCGGCCTCTCCGGCTCCTCTTCCTCGTGCTTTTGCCGCAGCTCTTGCGGCTGGCCGGCTCCTCTTGCGCAGATCTCTCGCCGCCGTCACCTCACGCGGAACTCCAGCCCAGTCGCCGCCGTCGCCTCGCGCAGATCTCTCGTCGCCGTCGCCGGCCTCTCTTCCTCGGGCTTTCGCCGCAGCTCTCGCGGATTTCGCCTCGCGTGGATCATTTCTTGCGGCTCGTCGGCTACTCTCGCACGCTTGATCCCTCGACCTCGCCTTCCTCCCAACTTGCGCACATCGTTGGTCATCCCCACTTTTCCATCGAGACACTGAGGTAAACCGCACACGCCGCGCTACCTTTTCATCATGATATTAGATGATAAATGAAAATATCCAGTCAACTAGAATAGAATAATAAGTATCAGAATGTGACTCTCTAGGGAGTCCTAATCCAACCTCAGCACCATCCTCATATGTGGCTCAAATAGCCTATTTTCATATAGACAGACGTGTTATGCCAATAGGACCTGTTTGTTTGCAAAAGTTAATTTTAATCTTGGATGAAAATATTTTTTTATTGAAAGTTGTGAATGATGTAAAATAAAGCTAATTTATATTGGGATGTGTGAGAGATGTGATATGAGCTAGTTATTATTTTGGCATATGTATAGGATATGGAATAAAATTAACTTTTTCTTTTAAATTATGTGTATGATGTCAAATATAGTCAAGTTTAATATTAAGTTTTATGTGTGATTGTGACATCTGGTTAACATTAGCCAAGTTACTTTTAACCTCGCTAAATAAATGGACCCTAGATGGTGGCGTAAGGAATATAGTGGGCGAACTATTCTCAATGTCACTACTAGGAGACTGACATATCCAATCTATACAAATGATTGGTATATATTGTTGTTAGCAATGTTTTTATGGTAGTTGATGGTAGGTTCAGTATAGCTTTATTTTATTATACAAATGATTGCTAACTACGATATTATACGAATGATATACAAATGATTGGGAACACATATACCACTCGTTAAATGTGCAAAGAGTTGATGGTAGGCTCAGTATAGCTTCAAGAGATGAACTCTCGAGAATGTCCTCATTGTCATAAGTGCATGCACTATGATCATTAGAAAAACTTTGTTCTCTCCTCTATCCTTAACCTCATCATCACACTCCTATAGGTTCATGTCTATTGGGACATATACTAGGCTCGGAGAGTGATTCGTATACAATCTTGGTGCATGTGACTCTAATTGGAACCTTGTTCCTCTTGTCACGACTCAAAGATGGAGTATCTACTACATTTGGCCATTTAGAAAGACTTTGGTGCATGTGACCTTGCACTCACACGAAATGATGTAATGATATGGTATGTTCTTGGTACTTCTATGTGTGCGTAAGAAGCATATAAAAGTCATAATCGCTTTGATGTGGAGTTGTACATACTTGTGCTTTGAAGACTCAATAATAGTCACACCTTGGGTAAGAATTGCATCATCTCTTAGACGCACTTGCATTTGCTCGTGAACTAGAGGCACTATAATAATCATGTTCACGAAGAGGTGGAACTTGATCAGTTGTACCGGAGCGCAAACACCCACCATAATAGGCTGAAGAGCTCTCTCTTCCATTCACTCTTATTCGAACATAAAAGTATAGCCTCGAAACCATTAAGTTGGGCTCTCATATAGATACCCTAGCCGATGTGCCATGATGTGTAACATGCAAGGCTATTGAAAATGAATAATGAAATACAAGGTCTAAATCTTAGTTCTATATGAATGTAATGAGTCTAAATGCATGGGTGACATATAACAATAACAACATGCAAGTCTTTATCCACTAAGTGGGGTTGGTTACACGAATTCTTTGTTTTCATTGCATTATCAAATTCCAATTCTTCATTTATCTCCAAGTAAGTAAAAACTTTTTTTATAGTTTTTTGACATGTCTTTTTTGGTCTTCCTCTCCCTCTTCTTCTTTGTACATAGGCAATATTCAATAACCCAATTTTTTTTATTGGAGCTTTTATCGACCTACGATTTATATGTCCAAACTATTTAAATTTATTCTCTCAGATAGATATATATATATCGAAAACTATAGTGGACACTTGTTCTAATAGCGATCCTGTTGTAGGCACGAGCCGGGACAATGGTTGGCATACAAATTAGGACCTTGTTGAATGTGATTCAAGTAGCACTGAATTCCTAAATGCACTTTAACATGATTAATAATATGATAGAGTACTAAATGCTAGATATATATGAATCAAAATCCGTTTGTTGCAGGTGGGTGCCAATGGTATGTCCTCCACCTGAACCACCTAAAAAACCAGCCCTACAGCGATATGGTAACTACATTTTCAACTTGATGAATAGTTGAGTTGAGTATTCAAAGACATGAAGGAATACAGAGTACTAAATTATTGCTGGGAATTCAAAGACTACTTTCAAGTATGAATAAAAATTGCATAACCAAGCTATGGATTCCTCCTAAGCATGTAGTGAATTTATTCTACACTATGTGACCATCCAGCAAGCAAATGAAAAGTTCATCACAGAGAGGCAGGATAGCAAGGAGCATCAACCAGGTAATTCATTCCAATGTCAATAACCATAACTTTCCATCATATGACAATACCAAGATTGAGATGGCTAATATAAAGTTCCAATGAGCAAAACTACGAATGGTGACCATGCAGTATAGAAATAGAAAGAAAAATTATACATGGAGAATAATGGATGGTCTCAGATCATATACTCGATTCCTTTAAATGACTTCTAACCCTAAGAAAGCAATGATGTGGATTTCCTCCTCAATGTTAATGCTGACAAGGATTCCCTACCAATGTCCAGTGTTAGTGTTCAATGGATGGGGGCCAGCGACCAACAATTTAGGGTTTTTCTTCATGAAAGACTGAAAACTATTGAAATGCTTTTCCTCTCTTTATATAATTGGATTAAACGTAAGTCCTTTATATGTTTAATCATATCCCTTTATTGTTATGTATTGAGATCCTTCCTCAATCAATTCTCTACCAGCAATGGAGATGGAAATCTTTGGTGACCTTTGCAGTTTGTAACTAGCGGGTCTAGGTCTGGATGGCTAGTGTCGAGCAATGGCGGGAGAAGGCTGGTAGACTGCTATACCCTGCAATGATAGCGATAGCTACAAAAGATGTGGGCTCTTTCCACAGATGGAGAGTTGCAATCGCTCCGATTTGCCTATATGAAGCATGAGCATGAAGATTGTAGCCGCAAATCAATCAACTATATTCAACTCTTGTCAAATAGCCCCCCAATATTCCTGTGACTCCATACTTTTCCATCAACTTTTTTCTAATATTATTCTCACTTATTGCTCTCCACAAATTCACTCAGTAGTATAAATGAGAAGAAATAAATATGTCTAAGCCCTTGGTCAAGTTCATTTGAGGAAAACTGGTGCCATCATTAGAGATAATTGGGTTCTGGATGTGTCTGCACCACAGAGGCTTGAGAAAAATAGAAATTGATTAAGTATCATTGTAGATAGGAGCAAAAATGATGTTTAGAGATTGTTAGTTATGGTGAAATTATGGATTGTTCTTTCACTTAAAGATGGTTAATTATGGATTAGGTAGCATTGCAGATGAAGCATTAGATTAATTATGGTAAAATTTGTACTATTTAAAGATATTATTAATGTCGTTACTTCTTATACTCTTCAAGTGAATTTAGCAAAATAAATTAAGCATTATTTTGGAGATGTCATGAACAAGTTATTCAGGAGATACACAGAGAAAATAAATTCTTTTGAGGGGATTGAAATAGACACATAAGTAGTTGCGAGTTTGGTTTTGATAAATTTCTTGCAGGCATTAGATTTGAAAATAGAATAGAATGGGATAAGGGAACATATTGATTTCAAAGTGAACTTATTGTTGATGATTAGGGACTTGATATTGAAGCAAATACCTTGAAGTGAGATGCATAGCAACATTAAAAGCACTGTGAAGATATATTTGGGGATTCAGAAGGTAGTTGACCTTGTGAGAAGGTAACTTGATGGTGGAATGAAGAAATAAAAAAAAAAAGTTAATATAAAAAGAGAGAATTATATAAGAAGCTACCATGATAGTAACACAATAAGGTCAAGCACCCAAAAGAGCAAAGAAAGAGGTTAAGAAGACCGGCAATGAAACAAAGATGTAAACTAGAAGTTTAAGAAGTTGAATATATATATATATATATATATAGATTCTAGTTATAAAAAGAGAGGAAAATTGTCATTTGAATTATGTGAAATGGGATGGGATAGAGTGCATGCATTATAGGTTTAATGTTCCTTTAGAAAGTATTGATAATAAAGTATGATCAGATGTGACAACTGTCTTATCATGCCAGTGCATCAAATATCTCTGTCCTATTATCTACATAGGGGAAGATGCTAATCATAAGTTAAAGTAGGATGATATAGGAAAATTTTATAATAATGCTATTTGACTTGCTAGAAAAATTGAGTTATTGGATTTTGCCCATGTACAAAGAGGAAGAGGGAGACCAAAGAAGACATGGCAAGAAACTATAAGGAGTGATCTTAGTTACTTAGACTTAGATAAGAATTTGATAACTGATAGAGCGTAATGGAAACAAAGAATTCATGTAGCCAACCCCACCTAGTGGGATTAAGGCTTGATTGTTGTTGTTGTTGTTGTTATTGCTATTTGACTTGCTAGGATAAGATGAGAAATGGAGGTTTAAATGTGACTTGGTCATGTCCATTGTCGAACTACAAAGGCCTGTGTGCATAAAATGTGCACTTCCAATCACTTGGGATGTGGTCATTATACTCGACCTTGGCTTGTGCTCACAAATAGCATATTTTATGTAGGACTGAATGGATAAGAGAATTCATATAGCAAACCGCAATTAGTTTGAGATTAAGGCATTGTTGTGGATTTTGCTCTTGATACAACTGCAATACTTACCCTTATCACTGTTTATATTAACTGTGCCAAAAACATAGATCTTACTAGTGTCAAAATAATAGCTGCTGTGCAGATTTGAAGCTTTAGCTTGTTAGCTTATGTCTTTGCCCATGGCCTATCCCTTCCTCATCTCTTGTTTCTTCCTAAAAAATATGTTTTTTATTTTTCTTCAGAAGTTTGGGCAACTCAATTTTATGGCCTTCAAGCAAGAAGAATTATGGGAAAATGCAAATGAGCGAATACCATGGCATGAGAAATTAGATGGGGAAGATGCAATTCAGAAGCAAGTTCATGAGTAAGTAGCTATATGCTCCTTTGTGATTGTTGACTTTTGTTTTATTTATTCTTTATTTGTTCTCATATTGTAAGTTTATCTGAAAACCTTTTACTAGAAATCTTTTCATATATTCACTCTTATTGATGCTTTATTCTTGACCTAGATATCTGGCCTTTCTGCAACTGTAGTATTTGTGAATATTTCCTGTATGACCATATCATCTTTTTTTTTAACTCAAGAAAACCTGACATTCAGGCGCTCAACAGACATTTTTTTATTCTTTGCAAGAACCTCGTTTAATCCTATTTCATTTACAGAGTAAATGTAGAACGAGTGTTCCTGTTGTTGCTTTCAAGGTTTGGCATGAACGCACACAGTTAAATCAGCTAACTCTGCAACGTCCCTGTTCTTTTCATTCCCCATTTTTGCATTAGTCTCCTGCACTGCAGAGCCTAGTCCTAATCTGTCTCCAACAATACAGCTTTGCATGGCGTCACTCAAAGTTGCAAGCTGGATTTGATTAACCTCTTTGCTCCAGCTTGTGAGAATTATATGAAAATTTCAATAATCTTCAAATATTAATTAGAATAAATGCTTTAATAATATGTTGCCTTATTGTAACCCCCTATGTATATCAAGGAGAATATTTATCTTATTTGCCATTTTATAAGTTTCCATGTTGTACCCACCTTCTATATTATAAATAAGGGGGTCTTCTGTTCTTGCGGTTTAGAATAATTTTATCAGTCAGATTTCTTTCAACTGATACATTATTTTGTTGATGTTAAGATTGATCTCCATTGGGGACTTGGAATATGCTGTTTCTTTACTACTCTCGACCCCTCCTGAAGGATCTAACTTCTATCCCAATGCTCTACGTGCAATAGCATTGTCTTCTGCAGTGTCAAGATCTTTGCATGAACTAGCTGTCAAGGTGAGATCTCACATTCTCTTTTTTTTTCCTTATATTTTTCCAGGTTGTAAATCTATATGACCTATCAAAAAGGATAAAGTTCATTTTTGTTATTTTTCCTGGGATAATTGATTAGTGGGAGAACCATGTAAATGAATGCCTTACCATTAAAACTGGAATAATCCCATATTTCCATTTTTTGCCATAATTTCATTTCCTTTCAAATGTCCTAACTTCCATTTACAGGTAGTTGCAGCCAATATGGTTAGGACGGACAAGTCACTATCAGGGACTCACCTTCTATGTGCTGTTGGCAGGTATCAGGAAGCTTGCTCCCAGGTATGATCCCTCTACTGTGTTATCCATACCTAAAACTTTAAGTAGTGCATCAATAAGTTTTGATTGCCTTTGCATGTGCAATAATGCTTGGTTAAAGAGCTCGTATGTATAAATATAATATTGCAAGATTATAATTGGGATAAAGAAAAAGAAGATGGATTGGTAATATAGTATTTAAAACCAAGTCATGCCAGATGTCTCCCAAGATAACGTATTGAGATATATTTTCAATGGATGTTATTTTCCCCATAATTTGTTTCCTATTAATTAGCTTCTTTTTACTGCTAGTTCTCTTATCGTGCTAACCTTCTTTGTTAAAATAAAACAGTTCTCAACACATACGCACACACACAGTCCCTTTCTGTAGAAGCACAAAATTGATTCATAGTTTTCTATAGCCTCTCAACTAATTGCTTGCATAGATAGACACCTGTTTTATTAGTTTTGAACTGGTAAAAGAGGAGCTGTTATACTTTCATTAAGAGATGTATCTATCCAGATTACAGTCATTACCATATTAATTTAGCTGATTTTTTTAATTTAATTTGGGGTGACACCTTAGGGTTTGCATCTTCACAACTTTCAAAAATTCTGGTAATAATCTCCAGAGAATGTCGATTACAACATATATTGATGAATTTATTTTGTCAAATCATTGACCTTTTGAATAACTAGTTACAAATTCTACTGTCACAGCTACAAGATGCTGGATGCTGGATAGATGCTGCAACTTTAGCTTCTACTCATTTGCGTGGATCAGATTATGCAAGGTGCCTATAGTTTTTGCAAGATATGGAGTACTATACTATCAGTTTCCTTATTAAATTATACTTTTCTTGTATTTGATACGTTTCTATGTTGCTAAGCTAGCTAGATCTTGGAAATCAGTGACAGTTTCTCAATTACCTACATACCGTAACATGCTTTCTCAAAGTTCTTTATGTACAGAAAATAATTCTTATATATGACCTAGAATGAATTGGTACATATTTACAAATATAACGTAGATATCCCTGTAAGATGCCTCAATGTCCGATTTTAACATTTAATGAACCAAATTAGAATGGTAGGAGCTCATTTTTATACAGATTTCAAGCCAAATCGCTGTAGTAGTTTGTTAGCTACAGTTATCCTATTTGAGGCTAAACAGGTCTGTCAATGTAGGAATAGGTCCAAATCAGCTGAAAATTTTCATCATGTAAACAGAATAAAACATGTTGAAATAAATAATACAAATGCATATGTATTGTGTATATGTATTTATGCATGTACAAATAATGTGTATTCTCACGTGTGTGCTATAAGGAGATTAAAAATGAATACTATTATAAAATAGTGCACAAGTATGCAGATTGTTGCACATTTTAATATATTATCTATGTAGAAGTGTCACCTATTATGACTTGGTACTTTTTCTTTAGAGTGAATTTCGAATGTTGAGATATTTGGCCAGTAGGTCCAAAGTTCCTGATTGTTCAAGAAGAATATTTATAGTATAGATCAACTAAATAACAATATTATTTCACTAAGTGTGGTCAATTATATAAATCCAGTAGTGGAGCTAAGATCTCAAATCAGGAGTTCAAATAAACTATTTATAAGAATATTATAAAAATTTAAACTCATTTAAATTACAAAAATATTTAAAAATTCAAAATCCTTACTAAAATAATCTGTTTTACATAAACTTCAAATATTATTACAACTGACCTTGGTGAGTTTTCATATTTTAAAGGCATTTCAGAATTAATTCATTATTAATTTTATTGAATATATCTCTCTATATAAATATAATCAAGCAATTATTCTTCCAAAGAAATAATTGATTTTTCACAATATTCATTGATGAAAATGCTATTTCTACGGTTGCAGTAACAACTGAAAAGTTAATATCAATTTTATAAGTTAATAGATTAATAGATAAATGATGTTTATTTGTTTTCATAAATTTTTCAACAAGGCTACCTATTTCTTTTTCTTTCAAATGAGTAAAGTCACTGTTGTTGTGCATATCAAATATAACTTATTAGGACAGGGATCACTGAATGAGTCGTCTGCTTGACGGAGGCAATGAGGTTTGGCGGGAGCTTAACAGCGTAAAAGACGTGGGATGCGAAGCTAGTGTTTCAGAATTTTGAGAGGGGCTTAACCTTGTGGCTAAAGAGAAGTAATGGAGTGCAATAATTGAATATAATATAGAATTAATAATTAATTAATTTAAAATATTATTATATTATAATATAATTGCCTAATAGCTTAGGGGGTGTACCTGCATCCCTTAATTACCATTTGGATCCACCTTGCATGAAACCTTTGTTTCCATTGTACTCTATCAAATAATAAATTCTAATTTAGCTCTAGTATGTAAGATCATTTCTTATAGTTTTTTGTCACATCTTTTTTAGCCTTCTTTTTCATTTTTTTACATAAGCAAGATCTAATAATTCAATTTTCTTTACTGGAGCCTCTATTAACATATTATTTATATGTCCAAGTCATTTAAGCTGGCTTTCTCTGATCTTATTCTCAATTGAGGCTATTTTTCACAAATATACTTATTTCTTATTTTGTTGTTTCGCGTATACATATTCATCCACTTTAACATTCTTATTTTTGCGACACTTATCTTATTTGTGTGTTTCTGTTTTATAAGCCAATATTCGGTACCATATAATATCGCTGGTCTTATAACTATTTTATAAAATTTACCTTTAAATGTAAATAGAATTTTTCTATTACACAATACATTTGATGCATTCCTTCACTTATCAACTAATTAAAGCCAATTTTTGTTGGTGAATCCCTCCTTATGAGAGTGGACAAGGAAGGCAAGATGGCTTATTGAAAAAGTGACTCTGAAAAGGTGTGATTGAAGAATTTTTTTTGGGAAGTTTATTCATCATCAAAGATATACTCGAAGAAGATTGGTCGAAGTTTCAACAAGCACTTAAGGTACGCGATGAAGAGGATTCTTAATCCAGGATGGGATCAAAAGATTGTATCCTCGTTGAAAAATCCAAGGATTGGATGATGTAGAACGGGAAGGGTAGAGGTACGAAGGAGGAGGAAGAAGAAGAAGAGAATGAAATGGGAGATGAGGATGGAGAGTGGGGCGAAGAAGAGAGAGAGTTGAGGGGGCAGAGTGACCATATTTAGATTGTTAGATATTTCAAATTCATCAAAAGATACTTAATATAGAGATGGTACGGCTATTTACGGAGTTCTTGCTCATACAAGGAAAAGGAAATACATAAATGGTAAAATAAAATGATTAAAATGAAATAACATACTTACCGAAATAATTAGAATGCTATTAAAAAAATATAGTAAAATAGTATGATTCCCTTCTACTAACACTCTAAATTGGAAACTATCACCTTCTTTAATAATCAAATATTCAAAATTTCTTTTAGTGTCTAGTGGATCCATATATTTCTCTTTTTGTTGAAAAAAAATCAACTTTTTTTTGAAAGAAAAAAAAATCAACTTTGATGAGTAGCCCTGCATATAAATTTTCAGAAGTGTTGTCAACCTATCCTTATTCAAAATCATGTCAATGTCATGCAAAATTATGCTAGCACAGAGAAGCCTTCAATGTCAGAATTTATACACAAGTGAAAGTCCTAGACCAAACATAAAGCTTAAGTGTGGCTTCATTAGGTAATAAGTCTTTAATATTAAAAAAAGATTATTAGTTAGTTGATTAAAAACTTCAAATAATTTTGCATTAAGTCCCAATTTTATAAGAGTTGAATGATTTTTATGTAAACAAGTAAGACACTTTGGTTCTCTAGGTATTAGAAACACTCAATTTGGTCCCTCCATTTAAGGATTGTTAGCATTTAGGTTCTTCTAACAGAAACTATTATAGTTTTCTGTTAATATGCCAATCAAATACCTTAATTTTAAATTTTTTTGATCATTTTACTCTTATTTTTGAGAAAAAAGTGAAACTTAGTGTTTTATAATGTTTAATCAGAGAAGATGACACAAGATTTTAAGTTGGGAGTATTTGACCAGTCAGTTGATGGAAAAGCGTAATTGTTTTGTGCAAAGATCTTAACAACCCTTAAAATGTAGGGCCAAATTGTGGTTTTTTGAAAATCATGGGACAAAAGTTGTATAGGCCTTACACCGATTCCACATTACAAAGTCAAATGAACTTGCACTTGAAGAGGGGTGTGAAGTTGTTGCAAGACAATGCACTCTGATGTCAAAGTTGTGTGACGATGAAAATTAGGTGATTAAGGTTTAGAGGATTGTGGAAAATATGAGGAAAAATTGTGGATAATTAGAGTTTCTAGGACTCTAACTTAAGGTCTCCTACCATTCTCTTCTAGGATATCGATTCCTTCCGGAGTTCCTAAGCTATCTCGTTATAAGGTCAAATGCATACAAAGCAAATTTCATGCAGTAAAAATTCTTCAAATATATACAAACTCTAGTCTATTTATAGTCAAATAAACTAAAATAAAAAATAAAAAATTAGATAATTATGACTTTAGATAATTTTCAAATGAGATAATTGCAATTAATTTAAATTAATTAATTTTTTTCATTTAAATGATATTATCCAATATGATTAAATTAATTTGGTTAAATTTAACTAATTTAAATATAATATATATAAATAGTCTATATAATTCATCAAAGAGCAAGATATGAGATTCAATCTAAATCATCTATCATTTGAATGTCCCCATCAATTTTTTTCGGAAAGAAAATACTCTACCCGTCGAGTAAGAGTCTAATCTGCTATGACGTCTTTCTTTGGTATTTCTATCAATCTATATTTTCAGTGATTAAGTCAATCTATAATGACTCCATCAATATCTCTAAATCACCTGAAAAGATATATATTTTCACTAAATCAAATGTCACTGGTATCTTGATTTCAAATAAAAATTATCAAATTATCAAGAATTATTTGTTTTGCTTTTAATTTGAGGTGGATTTAGCTAGTGGACTAGTATGGGTTCGCTCAGATAGAAAATATAGAAGAATAAACCTCATTATGTATTACATCTGGGTTTTGAAAATCCCCAAATTTGAAATACTGAAGATATAATAAATCTTAAAATCTAGTGGTAAAAACATAATTTTAAATTAGCTTTCTTTACAAGTTTAAAATTTACTTAAATTATCATATAATTACTTTTAGAAAAAAAAGCACTTATATATAATAATTTTCTCATTAAATTTATTGGTCTCAGTATGTGAATAAAAATGTAGATTTTTATTTGACTTAAAAATAACTTTCTAATACGTAATGAAGAAATAAAATGAAACTAAATGCAAGTTGACTCACTAAATAAAACTTAAGATCTACCTGCTAACTCGATCTGATCATTAATATGTGGATAGTAGATAGTAGTATAAAGGTATAGGCTCCTTAAGAGATGCCAGAGTCTTTTTGAAATAACTGGAAAACTTAACAGTCCAACCTCTAGTTACTTCATAAGAATTTAGTCATACTTATGCCCAATTTGGCGGAAACAACATGTGCTTGCAATTAGCAAGGAAGGGTGAAGTCGGGCTCTATGGTGGTGGAGACGGAGGTGGAATCCTACAAATGAGATGTCGATGTAAAGGCGAAAGTGAAACCTGGCTTTGATACCAAAACTGATGCGGAACAACACTTTAATGCCAAAGTTGATGCGAGATGATAAAGATGAGGTGGCTAGGGTTTAGAAGATGAAGGAAAATACGAAAAACAGTAGTGGATAATTAGGGTTTCTGGGATTTTTACCTAAGGTCTCCTACCTTTCCTTGCTGCGATATCAATCTCTTCTGGAATTCTTAAGTTAACTCACATGCATACGAAGCAAATTTTACTTAATAAAAGTTTTTCAAATATGTATAAACTCCAACCTATTTATAGTCAAATATACTAAAATAAAAAATAAAAAAATAAAATAGTTAGAATTCTAGATAATTATTCAAATGAGATAATTTTAATTAAATAAATTTATCCATTTAAGCTTTATTATCTAATATGATTAAATTAATTTGGATGAACTTAATTTTTATAAATCTAACCAATTTAAATCTAAAGTAAATATATAAATAATCTGCATAATTCATTGAAAGCAAGCTATGAGATCCAACATGAACTATCCATTAGTATGAAGCACGAATACGACACATGAACACGGGGACACGACATGATACAGTGATAGTGATTTTTCAAAATATAGGACATGAATACGGCATGACACGTCAAATATAATAATAGTAAAATTAATAATTTATAATTAAAAAATGCATAAAAAGTAGGATGAACATGAATTTTTAAGTATAAACTTGTGAGTAACATAAAAGTCTTGTAGGATTAAGATGAAAATTTTAGAAGAAACACCATAGGTATTGAAGAAATTTAGGATATAGATTTAGGGTTCACTTTGCAATGTGAGTAGGAGAATAAGAGAAAATACAATTTTGCCTATTAGGACAACCATAGCGAGCACAACAATAGGCGAAAGTAAGGGCTCTTAGCGTTAAGAATGAGATAAGGATAGAAATGAAAATAGAGTTCTAAATTTTTTGCGATCGGTTAATTGTCATGAGGCTCGAGGGCAGTGAGGGAGGAAGAAATTTGATTTAGCTCTACTAGCTTAAAAGTTTGACTTATATTAAGTTAAATTTTAATTATAATAAGAGATATATTTTTAGTTTTATTAGATAAAAATTTAACAATAATAATAAATTTAAATATTAATGAAATGAACAAGTAGGAGGTAGATGTGTGTCCATAGATTTTAGTCTTATGTTTAATATTAATAAATAAATTTAATATTAATATTAATGTATCTAATTCTATTCTATATATGTCTTAAAAGTATCCTGTGTTTCAAAAATGTCTTGCATCTTGGAAGTGCCCTGAAAATGTCAGAAGTATTCTACAACTCAAAAGTATCTTAATGCGCCTTGAAGTGTTCTCGCGTGTCTAAGAAGTTTTTTTTATTTTTTAATATTAATTTATTAGGACATCACGTGGTGTGTCTGACATGGTGTCTCTTTGTGTCCGTGTGTTCGGTACAAACATGGTGTAGTTTTGAAGTGTTCATACTTCAAAGATCCATCATCTAGATGTTCTCATTAGAAACTGCACTTGTGTCATAATTTGATAGCGTAGTCTTTTAGGTTGGTTTGTTACTAGAGGGTTGACATATTAAAGGTTATCTTATGAGAAAAAGTAATGCCAAAAGGTCTCCACTGGACTTCCAAAGTTTCATGTTCTAGATAAATTCAAATACATCGATTAGTTCTTCAGCTTTTCAAGTCATATTCTTGCCTCTGCTTATTTCCACGTGTGGCATTCAGCTCGTTTCTGTTGTCTTTTTTCTTATTTACTTAACAGAAAATTTATAATTCAACTGAACAGTTGCTGATTAATTTCCTTCTGCATGTTAATACTTCCATCACACGTGTAATACGACTCACTTTATTTCAGGGTGCTGCAAAAATGGGCTGATCATGTTCTCCGTAATGAGCATAACATCTGGAGGTAAGCTGAGCTTTTTGACAGGTTTTAATGACTCTTTATAGTCAATTATTTGTCTTTCATGCTATGTAATTGATAAGTACCACCCTGCAGGGCTTTAATTCTCTACGTTGCTGCTGGTTCGCTAAATGAAGCCTTAGCTGCCCTTCGTGATGCGAAGTTGCCTGACACAGCCGCTATGTTCTTGCTTGCTTGCCATGAGATTTATGCTACACTACAGACTGAATCTCAATGTTCTGATGAACCATTGGATGGTATCATTGACGGTAAAAGGAAATTCATCCTGCCCAGTAAAAATCTGAATGATGATGATGTGGCAGCAGTTACTGAATATTTTGGGGAGTATCAACGGAAATTAGTTCATCTTTGCATGGATTCAGTGCCCTTGTTCGACTAAACTACTGTTCTATTTTACATGAACCTTTCTTACATGCCACATTCTGGCATTACTCTCTCGTTGATTCCTCAGTCAAAACGAAGCCAGCAGAGAGATCGTGCCTTCTTAGTTCAGAATCTTCATTAGATTTTTATTGAGGTCAATTTTGTTTTGTTTGGAAAATTTAAAGCTTTCTTGTGTCCTGTTTCCTGAACATATTTCTTGATGTAACCCTCAGGCCTTGAGATTGAATCTCTAAATATGGATGCAGATGCACATTGCAGACAGCAACCAGATTTACTTCTCAAATTCATATCAGATGTTAAGATTCTTTTTTATTTTCCATGTCATTGATTCCATGTACTACGACATCGACTTTTTTTGGTTTCAGATGGATCAGCATTCATTATTTATTATGGTTAATAAAATTATCACCTTCCATGCACCGCCAAAACTATTAGCAGATTTCTGTTTCTTTCTATGGTCTTTTGTTTAGTTCCAAGTATGCCATGAGTATGAGGTTGGTATAGGTGTAGAGTTTTATATCTAAATTCTGGAGTTTGAGTTTGATGTATAGTAATGGGAAATGTAAGAAATATGTAATCTCTTTCTGTTGTCAGCCTTTTATCAGTCAAACTTTCATGGACATTTTTTGAAGTACTCAACTCAACATTCAACTCAAACCAACAGAAGATGGTAAGAACATTCCACATTTTCATTGGCACTTTCTGTAATTTTTCCCATTTTAGGTGGTTGCTTGTTGCCCGACTTACATGTAGGCACGAGGGGTTGATGAACTGTTGATAAATTGAGCATACATATAGTGAGACAGAGATAATAGAATTAAAGAGAAAATGATTACCCTGGTGCAGGCGTGCAGCACAAATATAGGATTATTCATCTTACACTTCCTCTCAAACAGGAGCATAATTATCAGGCTACTCCCAATTTATCATATTATAGAACCATTTCTTATTAACTTGAAAATCATGTTCTCTTAGTTTTAACCCAGATCATCTCACCTATTGAGTAGAGATTTAGGGGACTTGCTGAGTAGAGGATTTAGCATTTAGAGTTTAAGGTTTTAGGGTTAGAATTCTAGGGTTTAGATTTTGGGTTAGGTTCAAAGTCTGTAGTTTTATGCCACTTGCCTTCAACAATGGACATAATAACCACCTTTTGTTTCTTGTTTTTGAAATTGTCTGATTATCTAAAGGCTATAATCAAACATTAGAATATCCTTCAACTTCGAGATTACTAGTACTTTTATATTGTAGCTATTCTTCTAGAGAATGCTTTATATACCTTAAAATCCTAATCATTGCATCACAATTTTGTTGTTTAGGGTTTTACGATATTGACTATCGACCACAACAATAAAAACATATCAAATATTGTAATAGTCAAATAAATTAATTTACCGATTAGTCTTCTATAAGTAAGATACTTCCATCATCTAAGGGAGCAAAGGTGTCCATAAGAGTATCAATAAGTTTACAATTGTAAAGCCTAATCTCTTGAAATGAATACTTAGTTTGAGAAAGAGCAACCCCTCCTTTATTGTAAGAAATCTCAATTCCAAGTAAGTCAATCTTGATTCTTGCTACTAAAGTGAAGTTCAACATAGGCCTTGACTTCAAGAATACCAGCTTGATCATTCATGGTCAATGAGATTCACTTATATAGCTAGGATGACTGATTCAATATAAGTGTGTCAAATAAAGATAATGTGATCGGCTACACTGCATTTGTAACTCGAGAAACCACTTTGCAGAATTTCTTGAACCAAGCCTTCTGAATAGCTTTCTAAAGCTTGCAAATCTAAGTTTCCCTTGAGCAACATAAGCTAAAGGTTACTCCTTGAACACAACTTTGAAGAGGTCCTATTAGAGAAAAACATTACTCACATCCATCTATTACACCTACTTTTGATCAATAACAATTGATAGGAGAAAACTAACATACATAATTTAAGTTTGCAATAGACAAGGAAGTCTCAAGATAGTCCACATCATACAACTTTTACCATGAATCTACCTTTTGCATTGATTTATACTATCATCAAAGTTAAACGTTGGAATGGTCACCCATTTGCAAGCAAGTGGGTGCATAGTAGGAAGATAAGAAACAATGTCCTATGTGTCTAAAAATAAGCACAACTATATCTCATAGTCCATAACTACCTTAACTTATGAAATCAAATGAGTCTTGCGATGACCTCAAAATAGATACAGATTATAATAACAAGGTAAAACAACGGAAGAACAACAATAAATAGTCAAATGTCATGCGAGAACATAGAATAAATTAGTATTGAGTTTACCTTTATATAAGGTAATAGAAAATCTATGAAGTTTTTTTTGAATATTGGAAGAAGTATTTGTGGTAAATGTAGAAATGCCAGAGGGATCCACAAAGCAACTAGATGCTGGTGTTGGTGTCATAGAAGGTGGGTGATTTCATAAATTGTAAAGCTGCAAGGAGCAGGTAGGAATAACAGGAGCAAGTAGATGCAATCATAGTACTAGAGCTGATGATTTACAAGAGAAATAAAGTGTGAGTTTAAAGAATATAAGATCAATGGGACATAAAGACGTCAAGCTACCACAATAATGATAGTCTTTCTGTGTCCTAGAATATTCGAGAAAAAAATAAGACGAATAACTCGTGGTGTCTTGCTAATATCAGGATGAAATGAGTGAACAAATAAAGATATTTGAAGATCCTAAGAGTTGAGGTGTTGGATATAACATGGAAAGATGGGTTATATCCCTTAATGATGTCGTGGCTAAACAATTACCAGAAAGCATGTAGTCCAAATTGTAGGATTTAGGTAAGGGTCTAGAGGGGGATGAATAAACCATAATTAAATTTAATTTACTATAATTATAATATAATTAATTCAAAATCAAGTTAGCAATAATACCAATAACGAATATGCAAATGCAATAATAAAATGTGCAAAAGAGTAAAGTAAATAAATTCACATGCACAAAGATCACAAGGATTTAACGAGGTTCGATACCTTATGATATTTACGCCCTCGGCCACATGACAAACCTATCAACTGTCCACTAAATCACTCCTTTGATCAAAGGCGGAGCAGCCCGTACAAACCAAAACCAACTAAAAGCATTCCTCAAGTGAGGGAATAAACAAACCTAAAACCAATAAGAGGATATACTGTAAGAACAAAGCAACTAACATCTCTCCTTCCTAATATTGCACATTGAAAAGCTTGGAGAGAGAGGATCGACTTAGAGCACTTAAGTGTTTTAATCACCCTTTAATCTTCTATTAATTGTTTTAATCACTTTTCAATCATCTCAACTCTTGAACATCAAAATAGGAGTGGAAGATGTTCAATAATCATCAAAAACAACACTCAAAACATCCCCTCTATTTATATAGAAAAGGCTTCTAACAATTAGTAAAAACTGGCCTAGAACTGGCTTTGATCAATCAAGCAACTAGCTGTTGGAAATGCAACGGTCACATTTTAGGCAACTTTGATTAACCAACTGATCAATCAAAAGACCAATTAGTCAAATAACATGCTGCTTTTAATCGATCATCTGAATGATCAAACAGCTTTGATCAATCAACTGATTGATCAAATACTGATCAACTGCCTAAAATCAAATTTCTTTCTTTTGGTGGATCAAACACAAGTATAATTGATCTAAATTCAATCTAACTGTTATCTAATAAGGTCCTAAATGCTCATAACACAATCTACATGTCTCTTAGCACTTTAAGGACAATGTTATAATAATTTTTAGACATATTACAATAATAACCAATAAAGAGATCTTCATTTTAGCTTATCCTTCACCTTGAAGGCTTGTTTATCAATCTTGTTCACTTTATCACCTTTCAAGCTAAGTATAGTTTCACTCCAAGATTCTTTACTTTAACTATGATATGGAGTATCAAGTTAGCCGTAAAACACTAAGTCTATACACATTAAATTCAATATATCATCAGTCAACAACTTAAACATGGTGACAAATATCAAAATATATTATTATATCATAATCACAATGGAGAAACTAACACAAATCACATCCCTTCAAAATGACTGAGGAACATTCATCTAGAATACTAAGGCATGATCAACATCAAGCAAATGGTTTAAGCATTACCGTTTTGATGAGATATATTGGCACATAATGTTTGATGAATGATCCCATTAATAGAGCAAGAGATAAAAGCACATTGCATATTCTTTTGAGCAGTTCCAATTTAAAAAACCTTTAGTTGGAACTCGAACTTTTATTTTTTGATATATTATTTAAAATAAACAAAACTTCAAAGATACGATCAAATGATTTGAGTGTAGTTATCAATGAAAATAACATAATACCAAATCACAAATGAGTGGATATAAGATTAGGACTCAAAATTTCAAAATGCATTGAATCAACAGTGCTTGACCAGTAGATACTGAAATAGAGGAAAAAGATATTCGATGATGTTTGTCAAAGTCACATATTTCATACTCAAACTTCAAAATAAGTACAATAATAAGAATCTCTACTGCGAAATATCTTGGAGGATGAACAAGACAATCCTATTGATAAGGGGTAGCCACAGAAGCTTGAAGCAGAGTAAAGATAGGAGAACCAGATCCAGACAAGTAGTACACTCCAATAGCTTCATCACTGCCACCAATTTTCGTTTTTGTTTGGAGATCCTAAATACACAATAAGTGGGTTAAAATGTAACAAAACTATTGTTAGTAGATGTGGGTTTATGTATTAAAAGTAAATTTACAGGAAAACATGGAATATAATGAACATTAAATGAGATAGGAGTAAAAGGAAGAGAAATGGATCTTTCCACTCAAAGGGAAAGGGAAATATTAGGAAAAGTAATGAAAGGTAAAAACAAAGTAATAAGAAAGAATAATAGCTTCTTATTACTAAAAGATTTGAAATGCAAACTTCAGATCATATAGATTCCAAAGTCATGGAATGAGAGACAGATGCATTACTCTGAGACATACAAATTAAAAAATCATAGTCTTCCTAAGAGAGAGAGAGAGTATTGGATCCTAATGATGATAGTGTTTGGGAAGGTGCTGATTGAAATGAGTTGACACATGCTAAGCAGATAAAGGGTAGTCAGACTTCTCCTATCAACGATCTATAGGAGGATTATTATGCGAGCCTCATAGCACTAGAATACTGGCTGAACTAAGTTTGGGTTGAAACAATGCAATTGACATGTTTCTGGGATAGATTCAATACTTGTTTGATAAAAATGATGATAACTTTTGATAAAGGTCTCTGTTTTGGCGTTTAACCACAATCTAGAAAGCTCTTACAAAGATGGATCCACCGTTAATCCACTTACGGTCGGTTGATCTTGTTTTCATGGCAAAATTTTGTCATTTGCCTACAAAAATTTATATCTTTCTAACTCTTTTTTCAAATTTTTTATATAAAAAATTTGAAATCTTTCTATCATGTTTAGTTCTCCATTTTTGAACATATCAATAAGATGTTTCTAATCTTTTCACTATTTCAAATTATCAAGTTAAGAGATATTAGATTGTTTAACATTTTTAACTTAATTAGAATTAACTATTGTTATAAATAGCTCTCTCTCTCTCTCTCTTCGTCCTTGCTATGCCCTTTCCTACCGGTCGAACACAACATTGCACACCCATGAATTGGAAAAATTATTTAGCCTGGAGGTCTGACAATGTCTTAAATTTAGCCATGAGCAAAGTAGCTTCACGTGACAGCAGTGGACCCCACAAATGCAAAATAGACAGCGTTGGACCAGTCAGAAATGGTATTTCTCACAATGTTAAATGTGTTTTATGAATTCATTTGCAGTCTTCTTCGACAAGCCATATTTTCTTTTTGTGATCTTTGCTTTGCCACCATCTCTCTTCCCTAATTTTCTAGTGTTGCATTGTTGGGTTTCGAAGCTCACATCGCATACGTGGAAGATCGACTTGATCGACAAGCTATTCCTCTTTCTGTGATCTTCGCTCTGTCGCCCGAAATCTCTTGCCCTTGCTTTGTTTCTCTCATAGTGAATCACAACTCATATAGTTGGATGATCAACTTGAATACTTGTTTTTGATCTTTGCATCCATTTTTTCGAGGTCTTCTAATGAGTAAATATCTCAAATCATCTTCATCCTTTTTTTACTACTTGCTCAAAGTGAGACCTCTGACCAAGTACATCGATGCTCGTCTTTTAGGATTTTAGTTTTCTATATGTATTAGGGGGAGTTTGGTTTAATGTTATTTTGATGTTTCATTATATTATATAGAAAAAAATAATGTTTGGTTTAATGATATGTATGAATTACCTTCTAAAAATGAAATTGTTACTGAGAAGATCACATCTTGATAACGTGATAACATTAAGGGGGCGTTTAGTTCAATGTTATCTTGATATTATGTTATGTTCTTTAGAAAAAAATAATTGTTTGATTTGATGATATGTGTAGATAATCTTGTAAAATAATATAGAATTGTCACTTAAAAGATGACAACTATATGTCAAGACATTTAGATAACATGTTATAACATCAATATAACATTAAACGAAATACCCTTTAAACTAACATTGAACCAAACTTCCCTTTTTGAGATTTCAAAGTTCCGCTGAAGTTTATGTTTAATGAATGAATTTGAAAAGCATGTGAAATGGCTGTTGCTTCTCTATTTTAGAGGGAATTCCTTTATTGAATTTTTGCTGCAAAAAATTGTAACTTCTTAGGAAGGGGGTGTTTGGTTTATTATTATTTTGGTGTTATGTCATGTAATGCAGATGTTATAATACTTTAGATGTCATTTTTTAAGTGATAATTTCATAATTTTTAAAAGATTGTCTATACATGTCATTAAACCAAGCAATTGTTTTCTATAAATTATATGACATAACACCAAGATAACATTGAACTAAACGCCCCCTATGACATATTGGTCGTATTATTAAAATGGAGTCTTCTAATGTTGTATTTTGGTTGGTTTAAGCTGTTATCCCTAATGCAATTTAGTGTATCCGATTCTGGAGCTAACCTATAAAGATGTTTTGCAACTGCAGTTATGGTACTTGTGATTGTTTTTTAGGAGGTGTTTGCTACGAGCTTGTGTTTTCTAATGAATTAAAGTTTTGTGTGCTTACTAGATGTCTATTTTTTACCTCCTTTACTATTATGCATTGAAACAACGACCTAAGAAGTTACCTTTCATACTTCTTTGAAGAATCTAAGCATTGTTGCATTATACAATGTCATCAAAATGGTGCAGTGGCATAGGCATAGAATGTTGCTGTTCATGTCCAATTCTTTCCTCTTTTGTTTGCATAGAATATTTGAACATTTGTTCTTAATAGCTTTGTTTTTAACTTTTTTGTGTGAAAGAAATGGGATCCAAAAATATCCTACTATCATGCAAGTGTTGTCCCAATTCAGTGAGGGGAGCATTAGATTCCCTTCAACCTCTGATACCGAGAGAAGCATTTGAAATACTGGTTGGGCTAGGCTCAGTTTCTCAGGATCCTGCCATCAGAAAAAATATGAATTTATTACTTTCTTGATTTCTATTTGGGATAACGAACTATCTACCTTTAGGTTTAGCAACAACCAATGGTGATAGAATTTAGTGATAATCTGAAGGCAAAAGAACTAGCTTTTGAACACCCTGATCTTGATTTTCCCAGCAATGAATCTGTTGAATCATTTAAAATAGTTTTTATTGAAGAGTCTCTACTGTCTAGACCAACATGTTTTGTGCTTCTACTTGTTAATTTGGTGTTTTGTTTCCATTCAAATTTATTCCTAACATGTCATTGTTGATGTCATTTTATATATATTCAATCTGGTATTGCGAGAATGATAGAGAGGTGATCCTGAAGCTTGGAGGAGATGAATCTACATCATACATTGTTTCTTGTAAGTGTTGCCATAACATTAGTGATACAGTTTTTTTTTAACTTAATTATAACTATTTTCTTTTTTTAATGGGGATTGGATAAATACTAGATCCAACATAGTATGGAAAAAGGGACAAGATACTTAGCTGATGTGATTGATGATAATCTTAATACTTGTGATTATATCATGATGCTACTATGTTTGAATTCTCATTAGATATTGCTTTTGTGTTACTGAAGTATAATAAACGCTTGATTTACGATTCACTCAGAAACTATGACCACAAGGATGTAGCTATTAAGATGGTAACTAACATTCTCTAATTGTACCTGTACAGTAGATTTGCTTATTATTGTTCTGTTGTTTGTGAATGTTCATTTCCCTATACTGGTTGATATCTAGATGCATCATCAAGTCACTTAAACGATCTTTAAAATCTCATCGTGGGAGATGTGGCATACTAGTTTTACAGTACAACAATAGCAGCAACAACTAAGCCTTAATCCCAGTAGGTGGGATCGACTACATGAATCCTTTGTTTCCATTGCATTCTATCAATAACCAAATTCTTATCTACGTTTAAGTAATTAAGATCACTTCTTATAGTTTCTTATCATGTCTTCTTTGTCTCCCTCTTCCTTTTTATACATGGGCAAGATCTAATAACTCATTTTTTCTATCTGGAGCTTCAATCGGCTTACGATTTATATGTCCAAACCATCTAAGCTGACTTTCTCTAAGTTTATCCTCAATTGGTGCAACACTAACTAATTTTACAGTAATGATTGTGAAATATTTGTCATAAAATATATAAAGAAGTTGCTAGACAAATTAATTAAATCACTGGATTAGAAGGATATAGAGGTTGGCAGGCTGAAATGAAAGCATTTAGAATGGAAATCGTTTACAAAATGTTAATGTATGGCAAAAAACAGGAAGAAATTGATAATGTTTAGTCTAAAATTTGATAAGAGTACTTTCTGTTTTCAATGAAAGATATTGTGGTATATTCATATTTGATCATTTGTTTTACATGTATAAGTGATCTGTTGAAATATATAAACTGTCTTTATGAACAAATTTAAACAATAAACTAAACCGAGTTTGAATATGAATACGACTAAACTCCATTCAGCATTCCTTTATATCCCTACCCTCTTGGTGAACACATGATTGCCAACATGTAGCAGGGATTACATATCACACTCAAAATCAAAGTTTTAAAACTCGATCGAAACTATCAAGTTTTAATAATTTAAAATTAGTTTAGGTTAAAATCAACTTAAAAAAACTATCAAATTCCAATTTCAACTAAAGCTTGATAACTTCAGCAGTTTTAGTTAATTTTCAACTGAACTAACTCAACCAAAACTGTTGGAACAATCGAAACCGCCGAAAACTAAATTTTCCAAAAACAAAAATCAATAATTACTATTAATAAATTAAATTTATATTTATATATTTTAATAATTTACAAAAAATTGAGATTGTCAATATTGAAACTATTGAAACTGTTGAAATTGATATTTCCATATCAAAATCGGAACTAAATTTTAATACACTGCTCAAAACAATACAATATTACATCTCATTATCCACCATCATAGTTGTTTTTTCGGTTTCCTCAATTTGAAAAATTACTTTACATCAAAAAAAATTCAAAAAATTAAACACCTGAACATCAAACATAAATCACACTATTTGAATAAGACAGAAAATAAAATACTTTAAAAAAATCATAATACTAACTTTGAGAGTGTGCAATATAAATTCTATAATTTAGATAGTTTAATACATTATATACAATCTCTATGTACGGATAATTAGTGGAAGAATCGACGACGACAACGGGTAGAACCCATCTCTTCATACTCCGACTTTGTGATGCACATTGACTCAAAATCGGGACTAGATGCTAATAGTGATCCACCTCTCCAAACACCTTTGATTGGACTGTGTATCGAGAAAGTTTTTTGTTAGTGTAAGAACAGGAACATGCCAAATATAAAATACGGGAAGGTGTTGATTCATTTAAAAAAAAAAATGAAATCACTAGCAATGAAACTTTAATAGTATGAAATGAGGTCAGGATGGTCTAAATAAATAAAGTAAAAAATCATTTTGCCGCCCCTAGTTATTCGGATAAAAAGTAACTTCTAGCAAGCTTTTAGGTGAAGAGGTGAAGAGGTACAAAAGTGAATTATCTAACATCAAAAAATGAGGGAGAATTCTAGGTCTATATATGCAAGACTGTAACATTAACATTGCTGCAGAATTTCTTTTAGTAGATAAAACCACGAGGTTCAGTATGGGGCAGTTTAAAGCAATTGGATAACATGTTAGTTAAAGGAATAAAAAAAGGTAGTACGAAAGCTCGCTAGATGTTAGTCTAAATTTTACACCACATATTTCATTAGAAAAAAGAAAGATAACTAAAGAGAATTCCTAAACCGGATAAAATATTTCACATGAGGTTCATAGTGAAGATGGTGATTATGATGAAAGTTCATACTCTTCCTGACAAGCTATCTTCACCCGATAATCACCACATACTAGAGGTCGTAATTCTCGTTCCCTACAAGAACATGCAAAACAACTTACACCATGCTACACTCAAGTATGGTATTAACAAAACAGAATGATAGAGAAAGTTATCTTACAGTCTCTCTGCGAAGCGAGGAAACAAAGTGCTTCCACCAGTTAAAATAATGCTGCAAAAGAAAAATTCACAACAACAATCAACATGGTAGAGGAGAAAACAAATATTAGCTCAAAAAACATGCTTTTGCATTGTAGTCTTATGGAGATGATTGGTATTACCTCTCAAAGAGCACAGGATGGAGATAAGGATGGCACGCATGGACGGCTCGGACAATGCATTCAGCTAGGCCAGCTTGGTTCATACCTGCATCGAGCGAAAGCTCCATTCAAGCAACAGCCCACGACAAGAGAAAACAAAAGAAGAATAAGGCCACAGTAAAAGATCCTCATATGGTTAAGAGAAGAATAAGAGCTCAGATAGAGGTTCTTCTCTCATGTTAATGAAGTCAGGTAGAACACTCACACAAGTTAAATTTAACCATTCATGTCATGCACACATTTAATTTTTAAACTGATTAAATTTCATATTAAGAAACAAATAAATTTATAAACATCTTAATTTTTAAACTGCTTAATCTTTTAAGCTACTAAAATTTTATAGCCATCTCTCAAGTGACTTACATTTTAAGCGACTTAAAGGGTTCTAAGCCACTTAAAATTTAAGAAGCATTCATCCAAAACTTTAATTAATATTACACTCTTATTTAAATACATGTCACACCATGTTCAAATTTTGTAAAAAAAAGTGGCATGTAGATAATATTTAAAATTTTTTGTGATATATAAATAATTGTCCCAAAAGCTCCTTAAATGGGCCAAAGCATTTTGCGTGCGCTTTTAAACCCAAGCAACTCAAATATAAGTGTTAAGTACTTAAATGATGGTTGCCAATAGGTCTGAGTAGAAAACTTTTACTTGCACCCAAAGTTTTATAAGCTATCAAAAATCAACCTATACAACAATAACAACAACCAAGCCTTAATCCCACTAGGCGGGGTCGGTTACATGAATCCTTTGTTTTCAATGCGCTCTATCAATTACTAAATTCTTATCTAAGCCTAAGTAACTAAGATCACTCCTTATAGTTTTTTGTCATGTCTCCTTTGATCTCCCTCTTCCTCTTTGTACATGGGCAAGATACAATAGATCGATTTTTCTAACTGAAGCTTCAATCGGCCTACGATTTATATGTCCAAACCATCTAAGCCGACTTTCTCTAAGTTTACCCTCAATTGGTGCAACACTAAACTTCTTTTGGATATACTCATTTCTCATTCTATCCTTTCGTGTATATCCACACATCCTCCTTATCAAAAATCAACCTATAATGAACTAAAAATTTGACAAGTCATAAAATTCTTAGGCTCTGTTTAGTGCGATAACCAAAATCAATACTAAAATGGTACTAGTTTAAAAAATAATAATAATAATTAGATTCGAGTATTTTGATCTAGGATGTGAAATAAAGTTGATATTGAATAAGTGAAATAAAATAATATTTTTTATTGAAATTTGTATAGAATGATTAAAAAATTTTATTTATTATTATAATTATTATTATTTTTTAACTAGTACCATTTTGGTCCTTGCGCCAAATAAGGCCTTAAGGTGCAGATCAACTGTGCATACATCAATTAGTCGGAAGCTAGGCCTGCATAGTATAAACTTTGACATGTTCTAACACATGAACCATACAGTTAAAAAGCAAAATTTTACACGTAAGTGTTCTGGTGAAAGGAAGACTGCTTCTATGAGTATATAATATAATAATAGAAAACATTTAGCAATATGAGTACTAAAATTATACAATTTATAGTTTGTGCAATAGAATCATGCATCATATATGTGAAATTTACGATCAGAACTCACCCAAGTCAGCTGGACAGAACAGCATCTCAGGCACAAGAAAACGTTCATTTGTCAGGTTGAACTCCTGTAATAAAGAAAAGTCTTGTCCTTTTTTCAGCCACATCAATTAGCATTGTTGAAATTAACTTGGTTATGGTTAATCCAAAAGGTTTGCCTTCAGTTTATACAGAATTTGATAAAAAAGTGAACCTTTTGCTCCATTTTTTTGCCAAGTTTGGTAAAAACTCAAACAAGTTTAAGCTTTGATACAAGACTTAAAAGAGGTTGCACAAAAGTTTGTATGCCTACACTTTTGTTCATATCGATTTTCTTCCTTTCCACAGCTTTATTTGTATCAACCAGAACATCCTCCGCCTGCATTTCTGACATAGTTGAGCCTCCATCACTGTAAGAGAGAAATCTTTGTGCTTCATCCATGTCTTTCACAAAACCTTTTGTATGTGTAATGCCATCTGGGAGAACATACGTGCATTTATAAGGATTGTCTTTCCCTGATTTTCTAAATAGGAGTAAGCAGAAAATTAGCCACAGCAACAAATTATGAACATAGAACAAGGATAGGGGATGGGAACCAAATACAGAAAACAGTAAAATAGCCTCATAAAGCACACAAGTATAAACAAAAAGAAGTTTTCTTTTTTTTTATTTTGAAATTTCTGAAATTAGCTTCAAATCACATCTCGCCCATGTACAAAGAGGAAGAGGGAGACCAAATAAGACATGGCAAGAAACTATAAGGAGTGATCTTAGTTACTTAAACTTAGATAAGAATTTGGTAACTGATAGAGCGCAATGGAAACAAAGGATTCATGTAGCCGACCCCACCTAGTGGGATTAAGGCTTGGTTGTTGTTGTTGTTGTTGTAGCTTCAAATCACATCTCATCACAGAAAACTGACACTCAGGATCCCTCAGAATTCATTAACTATGCTATCATGGAAGGAGTCAGAAATTTTATAGGGCATAGTTAATAAAAGAAGTCAATCTTTAAGCACCAAAAAGAAGTTTCAAAAAAAGAAAACAACTCGATCTTTTTATCACTAGACAAACAAAGCTGTAAAAGATATCAGATGTACATCCATGTCTAAGGGAAAAGTTGATTACTAGTTTGGATGCATTCATAAATTGATAATTTAATAAACATTAGGCAAATGATATACTCCAAGTTATGACCGTGCTCAGAGAACTTCATTTTCAGGGGAAACAAAATTTAGAACTCAGTAGCTTTGCCAATTAATGTAAATAATTAACAGGTATGATACTCTGTGGTTTGGAATTTTTTGATTTTCATTAGATCTATTACGATTTTTGAGTTTTTCCTAGGAAGGAACGCTACGATTTTTGAGTTTTCACACAACACAAATAAAACCTTCACTAACAGGCAAACACTGATCAAATTTAATCAGAGATGTTGGAAAAAAAAGTTTAAACTGATAGCTCTGAACCGCATTGTTAAGTCAAAATCTCAAAGGAATCACCAACATACACTGGCACACCGAGATCAATACAGAGTCAAGATCAAAAGCCGCACACATGGCAGTACAAATTTCACTGGCCTTTCAACTAGCTCACCTCCTTCATGCAAGTGCTTTTGCAACAGCGCCAACCTCTTCAACCAAGCGGGACTCTCAACTGAAATGGTTATCGACCAACTAAAGATCTTTGACCAGAAGTAATTTCGACCAAATTCAGATAGCAACACCCAATCCAATCATTTATATCACGTCTGAAAGTAACAAAATCTATGACCAAGATTCCTTCCACAACAGCTATTAGTTACCCATCATCACAATCAAGACCCTCTACAACGTCAACAACATTGATAACCAGATCCCCGCATTCATTGTGAGGACCAATGAAGTCCAGCCATCACTCATATGAACCATCGCTCATATGAATACCTATAATCCTGTTAAACTCAAGGCTCCACCCTTCTATAATCTCTCTAAATATTGTGAATTCTTCAAATCACAAGCAACTCGGTGCTGCAGATTTGTCCCATTGGATTTTCTACCCTAAATGGAGTTCTCTTTCTCTTCTTTTTTCCTCTGCTAGTATGATGCGATTGCCCATCCAGACCATTGACTGTTTCATGAATTTCTATAACACACAGAACCTAGACTTACCTCACCAAGATTGAAAATCAAAGACAGACAAAAAATAACATTTTCTGACCTAACCTGGCAAGTTGGAGATCGTGATCGACGTCGAGGGAAACGAAGCACAGCTTCTCCTTAGCATCATCTATGAGGAGGGTTTCATCCATTACGTTGATAGAACGATACGAGACGAGCTCCTTGAGATAATTCGTGAGCGCCTTCCCGCCGAGGTCCATCCTCCTCACTCCATAGTTCAAGGTGAAATTTTGCACTACGGGCGCGGCGTGGGTGAAGGAGAACCCGGAATCTACCACCAAACTGCACTGCGCCCTCGCCGCCAACCCATGCGGCGGCCTCCGGCTCGCCTCGTAGAGGTGCACGAGCGACGGGGAGTCGCCAACGAATAGAGATTGGAAACCGAAATCCTCAAATACGAGCTCGTCGGTGGCGCGCTGGATGGAACTAGGGTTGAAGAGAGGCTCGACGAGGAGGAGCGTGGAGCTGGAGGGATCCGCGTGGAGGAGGGAGCGGAGGATGCGGTCCCAGATCTCCTTTTGGAGATCAGGGTTGATGAGATAACCGCGGTCGAAGGGGCGACGGAGTGAGACGGAGGTGACATCGGCATCGGGGGATAGAAGCTGGTCGGCGACGAGCCATTTCTTGGAAGAGGTCGGGCGGCCGAGGCAGTTTGGGACGACGACTGCGGGATCGCGGTCGCCCCCGAACCCAGCCTTGCAAAGGCCGCCGCCATTGTCTAAGATGACCACTCTGGACATAGCTTTGTCTCCCCGCCGCCACCGCCGCCGCCGCCGCCGCCGCTGGATTCCGGCGACAGCGCGTCAAGGGGGCTTCCCGCTCGGTTTTCGTCTTGGATCGTGCTTGCTGCCTGAAGTAATTGATTTTCTTTTTGTTTTACAATATATATATATATATATCAATTTAATTTATGCACTACACTTTTTCCTTCATTTCATTTAAAAATTTTATAAAAAAATTGATCATAAATTAAAAATTAAAAATTGCAATATATGTTTCAGGACATCTATGCCCAAATAAGCTCACATTAAACTAAAAAATGCACAAGTACAATTATATATATATATAGTTTACTTTAAAAAAAATTGTTTGATTTTATATTTTACTTAAAAGTTACTTAAAATTTATTTTATTTCATCTAATAAATAAATATATATATATATATATAAATAGATTGATAAGATATTTTTGATGGCTAAATTAACCAAACATGCTGCTGTAACATTTTCTCTTCCAGAGAATCAACAAATCAAATTTTTATTTTTATTTTAAATAAATGGAATCCTAGGATAAAAATTAAGAGAACTTGAAAAAATAAATTACAATTTCATAGCATTAAAGGGATGACTAAAATAAATTAAAAGAGTAAATTATAATTTTTTTAAATCTAAGATTAAAGTTAAAAGAAGTCACAGGCTATTATATTATAATTAGGAGTTAGATCCCAGACTAATCTAATTAAAATTTTATTATAAAGAATTAAAACATTAGGCAAAAGTTAAGAGAAAATGGGGGATAGGTACTTAAAAAAACATTAATTAAGGAATCAAATTATAATAATAATTATTATTAAAATTTAAGAGATAAGATTAAAAATAAGAAAAATTAAAGTGCAAATTTTATAGTACCTAACACTATAATTAAAAGAAATCGAGGTTTAAATGATAATTAGTATTGTAAGGATTGAGAGCCTAAAACTAAGACAGAGAAGCATGAATATCAAATTTTAATTTTTGGAACTTAAATTAAAATAAATATAGGATCAAATTATAATTTTTATTATAAACAATTAGAGCTCAGTAACAAAATTGAGAAAAAATAAAGAATTAAATTATAAATATCGTAATTAGAATTTAAGAGCTAAGACTAAGATTGAGAAAAATTGAAGTGCTAAATTAAGAAAATAATGCGGAGCCCCTGAAAATTAGTTTTAAAAGATTTTAGGATTTTTGGGTATTGATTTTAGCTTCTCCAAAAGTCCTTGAACCTTTGGGGATTATATAGCATCTACCAAATTATAATTTTGTAGAACATAATATTATGATTATGAAAAATTGAGAATTAAATTATAATTATTAATTTAAAGAATTAAGACTTAAAATCAAGACATAAAATTTGAGATAATGAATTATAATTTTTTATAACCTAAAATATAAATTAAGATAAATGTGAAGACCAAATTATAATTTTTATTATAAAGAATAAGAATTTAATATCAAGACTAAGAGAAAATTAAGTGGCCAAATTATAATTTGTGTTTTAAAGAATTATAAATTAAGATCATAATTGAAAGAATTAGAAGACCAAAGTATAATTTTTTAGAACTAAAGTTTAAAATTAAGACAAATTGATGAGCAAATCATAAGTTTTCGGAACCTAAAATGAAATTTAAGAGAAATCAAGGAGTTGAATTATATTTTTATGGGAATTAAAATCAAGATTAATCAAATTAAAAAGAATTAAAATTAAGAAAAATAGGAAAACTAAATAATAACTTTTGAAAGAAGTTAAAGCATATGTCTAAAAAAATGAAGAAACTAAAAGAATTTTTTAGCAGTACATAAGACAATTTTTAGCATCCTCTTTCATGCTTATCTATCTGTATCTATATATATATATATATATATATATATATAAACAAAAATATATATATATTAATACAGATAGTGGATAGAAGATAGAAGATAGACGATAGAAAATAAAAGATGAAAAACAGATTATGGATAAACATAAAAGCCTTGATGTATAATATATCATTATACTATTGAGGGGTCTTGAGTTTAATGTTATCTCGATGATATATTATGTCATCCAATTATTATGTTATTTTTCAAATAATAATTTCATAATTTTTTTAAAAATTATTTATATATGTTAAACTAAATACTCCTAAAACTAATTTTAGAAGATAACTTTCTTTTTGAGTAAATTGCATTAGGTCTCTAAGATTGGAAGAGTATTACAAATTAGTTCTAATTATTTAAAGATTTTTATTTGAGTTATTGAGATTGTAAAAGTATTACAATTTTAATTGCACTCTCAGAATTTTATATTTTTTGCTAGTTTTTTCTTAATAAAAAATATAAAATTTAATTATTTTTTAACTAAATTGAACAATTTATTTATTTTCAAGGAATTTATGTCATTTCATTTCCACTCTTCTATAAAAATTTAACAAAAAAGATTTTTTTTTTTCTAAAAATTTTGAAACTAAACATATAAATATTAATATTTTAAAATTATACTTTAGAAATTTAAAAAATTAATGATTAAGATTATCAATTACGTCTTAATTGGGATTAAATGATAGCGTATTTAGAATATCAAAAATCTCAAATTGAGATTTTTAAAAAATTAAAACTAATTTACAAATCTCTTCTTACCTCAGGATCCCAGATGTAATTTAGCCATTTTTTTTTTGAGTTAAGAATTTAGCCTTTTTTTTTTGAAATGTTGCAGTTTGCTGGGTGCGCATAATAATAAGATTGAAATGTTGCAGTTTGCTGACCAAATCTTATATTTCACCAGTGATCGGGTCGGGTCGGGTCGGGTCGGGTCGGGCGGGTCCCGAGCCCGGGCCCAGATCTAGCCGCAATAACTAGTTTTTTTTTTTTTTTTTCTTTAATGTGAACTAGGGCAGAAATTAATGATCGAGAAAAGGTTTCAAAAAACTGGCTATTGGGTTTAGCTGCGCTACCAAAGCGCTGGCGGCAGCGCTCCCCTCGTGGAGTTCACTCCGTCCTGGTCGAGCTCCCCAAGGTACTCTTATTTTGTAACCTCCTGATTCGTAGTTTTCTACCGGGGGTAGGTGTGTTTCGCTTCTGCTTCTTATTCCCTTTTGCCTCTTCCACTGATTTTGATCGTTTCTTGAAATCAGTTGTAGGACTGATGAATCAGTCGCTCCATCATTGACGGAATCTTCGTCCCCGGGCGATCGTAAGGCCATTGATGGTGGATCTGGGCCTAGCTGTTCGATGATATCCTGTAGATCTATCTTTTCTTGGATCGGCCAGATCTTCTCCTGCATGGGGTATGCCTCGCTTCTTCATTTGTCATTCTCTCCTTTTTGGTGTTATTTTTATGTACTTGGCGATAGTGTCTTCCCCTAGTATTTGGAATTCAGTGTCTTTTACACTATTTCAGGAAATTCATTTATATCATAGAAGCCTGGAGATCATTTTTTTTTTAAAGGTTTTTTTTTTTTTTTGAAAGGTGGAAGCCCGGAGGTCATTTTTGCTGGCCAAATTGGCCTCCAGCCATTTTTTTAAAAAATAATATTGGAAAATTATTTTTCATCCCACTATACATAAATTCTAATATAAAAAAATCACATTTTCTCACTTCTTACACAATTCTCAATACACTAATCAGCTTTATTTCCCATTTTATACAGCTTTTAATATACTAATTAAATTTATTTCTCATTATGCACTCATATCAAAAAAAGCTAAATTTTATTCCTCTATAACTTTCTTTTCCTCCGGCCAAACAGAGCTAGGCTTTCTTTCCCATTCTTTATAGGAATTGATTCCTTTCCTCCTTTCTCCATTTAGCAGTGTTGCGAAAACACCAAGGCACTGCGCTTTGATTCCATTGTTGAAGATGCTTGGAGTACCCAATTGCCTTTTCATAGGTGGATGCATGATTTTTGACTAGCTCGTCAAAAAAGATGGAGTTTTTGAAAATCGCCAAAAAACTAAGAGGCAACAGAAACAAAATCGGTTAAACCAAAGAACCAAGAAGTAATAGTAAAGAAAAGAAGGAAAAATAGACTAAGATTTTAGATGAAAACCATTACGAGAAAAACCATCAATGGTGGAGGAGGGATTTCACTATTTACAACAAATAATAGTACGGGAGATTACAACAAATGAGGAGGTTAAACTAAGCAATGAAGCAATAACTTGACTCAGCTCAACATCCCCTTTATAGTGAACTAAGAGCGATCAGGCATAGTATATACTAACATTCAACGATGCCCCTAAACATGTCAGATGGTTATGCTTTTATGCAAGATCTCTACATTTTTCATCTAGTAAATCAGTAAGTGTAGTCGAAAAAGTGATGGTAGAAAGAAAACATGGCTAGAAATATTTTTGAGGACTTCTCGAAAGGATGATTTTGACCTAACTCCATTGTCTTCTGTAGATGCATGGCTCCTTCTTGAGCTTGTCTATCGAATCTCGATCCACCAAGTCTCTTCTTTAACGCTCGAAGACTTGACCCTAGTGCCTTCTCGAAAAAAATAAGACGACTCGAAAAACATGGTATTGCTGAAGAATTCAAATCAAAACTCTAACAATTTCGTGTTCTATAAGAAGTTTATTGTCTTATATTGCATCCACGATTGTAGGTTAGCATACAGTAAAAATCAATAAGCACATTATGTGCAGTGAGATGAGTAATTGTATTGCATGGTAGCTGCTTAGCCACCCTTCATGATTGATGCCTTGCATTCTAATGAAGTTATAGTAATTTCTTATACAAATTAGTTCTCTCTTCTCATTGGTATGGTGTATCTATAGAGTTTATTAAGCTGCTACTTGAATGATAGGCTATATACATGAACAAAGAACATGGACAAGCTATTCCATTTTTATTGACACTATTGTTTCACATTTTTCACAATTTTGTCTATGCCCCCTTTAAACTACATTGACCTCATTTTAGCCATATAATTATTTGAATCTAGCATTTGGTGTGAAAAAATAGTCCTAACATTATTGTAATCAGAGACATGTTCTTTAATATTGTAGATTTATAAATTGTTTGTGGCTAAATCTGCGAGGAATCATACTCTATGATTCATAATGTATAAAATGCATGTTTGGGTGATGGGGTTTAACTTTCTGCATATCATGGCCTTTTAGCTGCTGCGCAGATCTGCAATCTGCTTACTTTTTTGATATCTTTTTGGGTATCAAGACTGATTATCACAGTTTCTTTGCATTATTTAATTTTTATTTTCATTTGTAGTGATAGATCTTTACCTGATGCTTTTATTGGATTGGGTTGGAAAGCTTTTGTGTTTCTATAGTTCATTAAATATAATGCTCTAAAACTTGTTTCAGCTTAGAAATTTTCATGCAAAACAGATATCACATACCTAGGTTGGCTAACGGAACTTCATAGGCTTAAAGCTGGTATGTTTGGGATCTAGTTGCTTATAGATATTTTATTTTTGGAATATGATATTTTACAATTTCTCTATTGGGTGACTATAATGTTGTGTTTAGGTCAAGAGAGATCTTTGTTTCCCTACCATTGAAGTGATTTTCAGTGCTAATGCTGCCCTTTTCTTCCATTTGTTGTCCTTCTTTCTCCTACTACTCATGTTTCTTTTGAGCCAAAACGCCTCGAGTTAAGCAGATTACTAGCAAGCTTGTTTCTTTAATATAAAACTGCATAGAAACAGGGCTTCCTAAGCATATCTTTTATTCTATTCTGGTGAATTTGTTTTCATGTGCTTAATTCATTTAGCTAATCCTAATAGGTTGATAAGTACTAAGTTCATTGAAGGGAGTGATATGTGATCTAAATTGATAAGGTTGGTTGTTGAAAACGAATGCTAATTGGTGGGGATACCATACCATCGTACCATTGACTCATCCCAAGTAGGTCTCATCAGGTGGCTTCAATCTGATTTGATGGGTGAGCAATGATAGATTTGGCAGATTGACATAATTGGTTGTTATTAGTGGAATTAAAGATTTTTGCCTATTTTAGCTAATATATTTGGAGCATGAATCTTCAAAAGGTTGGGTTTCTTTATTTATCATATATTGTATGTCTTTCATTGGGCATTAGTATTTGGCATGTTACGAAACTTATGATTTATTTTCATTTCTGGATTTTGAATTGGAATGTAATGAGGTCTATATAAAGGGCCCAAACTATTGTAGTAGATGTGTTTGAATGAAAATAAAGTTTGAATTACAAATTTGGTGAAGCGAAAAATGTTAGGGCCTCCAGTGAAAATTCCTAATCATCTTAATTAATTAAGGTATTTTCTCTTCCATTTCTAAATCTTATTTCCAAATGATTCATTAATTTAGGAGTGTCGTTGTTCTTAAAAATCCTAACCTATGCATCATAAATCCCATCCTCCTGCATCAAATGGGAAGCCTTGTCTTCCAATCGACTACTATAGGAGTCCTCCTGCTCTCCGTCCCGTCAACTTACAGATCAACACCAGTGGACCACTCGTATCAAAGGGTTGTAGTTAGCCTACTAGTCAAGTTTCCATGTCCGCTTCTCTAGGTCTTCAACGTGCTTACGTCCCACAGAGTCTCCTGCACCCACCTCATATGGGACGTCCCCAGCTAACTTTATGATCAGTCCATTGCTACTACCAAACTAGTGTCAATGAGTCTTTGCTCACCACCACTTGTGTTTGACTCTTGGCTTCCTATGCATCATCTTGATGTGCCTTTGCACCTCCTCTGTTTGTGGGCACCATGTGACGCCTAACCTTCTTGCACTCCACGAGCAACTTTGTTTCAGCAAATCATCCAACCTTGTTTTCAAAGCCACGAGCTTGTAATTTCTTAATAATGCTAAGGAAATATTCATGTCTCACCTCAATCATCATGAAATTGCCCTCAGAAAATCCTTCTACTCTTCTATAAACAATTGTCATTCGTTTATAAGTACTATATTGATACTACTCTTTTTATTGATGCCTTTCTCGGTCTTTTGGCTAAGATCAAGTGTACTACTCTTTTTATTGATGTGTTGACACAATTGCCTACCATGTTGTGAAATGAGGTCGAGACTTAGAGACTTTAGTATGAATAACAGGTCGGACTCAGAGACTCTAGTATGTATGAATATGGGAATATAAGATCAGTACAGCTCCTAAGCTTGTGACCATACACAACCTCAAAAACAGTGAATTGATGCAGATCGACCTGTTTAAATGATTATTGTATGTAAATTCAACTAAAGATATAATCAGATTCTAGCTCCTATCATTTTCTCTTACAAGAAATCTAAGCAGGTTGTTGAAACTCTAGTTGACTGCCTCAATTTAATCATCTATTTGCGGATAATAAGTAATTAAGAATTTCATCTTAATTCTTAAAAGATGCGAGAGAGCATTGTTATTGGTTAATATATGTTTGTGTTGCCCTATTTGTTGCTGCTCTGACTGGTTGATTGTGCATGTTTTAATTTGGGTTGGTGGACTCTTATTTTCCCTGTTCTTAATTTATTTTATGTTTTAGATTGATCTTTATTATTGCGTAATAATTTTTGGTAACATTCCTTTCACATTCTATGATCGGTTGCCAATTCACTTATTGATCTTTGAAATTTAAGTTTCTTGTTTGGCATCACTAATCATATAGTTGGTTTTTTTTTCCTGATTTGCAACAGAGCAGATGCTGTTTTGGATGCTCTAGCAAACCAACTCCAATAACAGCGGTGGATGAACCGTCAAAGGGTCTAAAAATTCAGGGCCAGTCGATCAAAAAGCACTGTGCATCAGAAGACTTTTGGAGTACTAGCACATATGAAATGGAAAATAGTGCAGTTCAGTCTCAAAGAAGCGTCTCCTCGATTAGTGCATCTACTCAGACCCTTGATCTTCATGGTGGAGTTGGCAGCACAAGTAACCCTTCCGAATTTGTGAATCACGGTTTGTGTTTTTCTCTTTTGACATTCCAGTTTATCTGGATATTTGCTGGAGGTCATTGTGTTAAACATCAAAATTGAATAGGCTGGTAGACGTTTCTAGATTCCGTACATAAATTTTGCTGAACAGAATGCCAATTGGAGATCAATTAATGAAAAAAGTTATATCGTGATTAAAAAAAATTATTTTGTAAGAGCAATCCCATGATCTAAGAACCCACATTCCTGCAACACACCAAATTAAAATTTCAATTCTGCTAGATTGTCAGTAAAATAGAATTTACTAAGTTAAACTAAGTTTGTCGATTGATATTCAATCAGTTACATTTACGGAATTAGGAATAAAATATGTTATCTCTATATTATTATATCAAAAGAAAAAAGATTATTAATCAAATAATTGGTCTAGACTAATGTTCAAATCTTGCAGTCAGAGCAAAGTTTATTATTTCAATAAATTTCGATCGCCCTTTCACATTTTATAAGTGGGTTAAGCGAAATTGTAGTGCACCAGGTAGATTAAAAAAAAATTGAGAAAGTTGAGTGGGTCACAGAAGGGTTATGTGGCACTTGGGAACTTGGTGTTGCATTTCTCAGAAATGAAGTGAACCCCTTGGCTGAGGAGAAGACCACTGGCTAGTAAGAAGACTAGATAGGGAGGCTCAGTATTGCGAAGTGTCAGCGTGGGCATCTTCTGAGATGAACTAAGTGGGATCACGAAGCCATTATACAATTTATTTTGATCCCAATCAATAGTGCACTTTTCCTAGCACCTAGCATCCAATCGTGGGATCAAGATAGTGTACAGTAGATCGGTTGAATGCCATAGAATTATAAGGGAAAGGAAATTGGGTAGGAAGGAAGAAATTAGGTAACAAGATAGAGTTTGAGGTTTCTCATCATTAGACTGCACCCTTTCCTTTCTTAGGATGTGGCCTTGTTCATGTGAATCACGAGCTAACTCAAAGTTTCATTTATCGCATCTTGATAATTAAATGTCCAGTTACGCTGTTCAGATAGGAAACTAATCTAAACGTACACTAATTATATTGGACATAATTGCTCATGAGTCCCAAAATAAAATAACTTGAATACAAACAAACTTGATAAAATAACAAATAGAACAGTAAATAACTGATATAATTTGCAGCAGTCCATCCAAAATTGTATCATGGCACAATTTGATTTAGCTTTTAATGGTAGATTTGGTCAAATCCGGCTCCTGTTGTGTCCGCATGATTAAGAAAGTAGAGTTTTCAAAAAACTGTTCAAACCGTTACTCCACTGGTAAATGGAGAAGCTCTGAGTACTTGAGCAAAAGCTAGAGTTTCTTTTGAGTTTTGATTTAAATGTGTTCAATGAAGTTAAACTAATGTAGAATTTTTTGGACACATTGATAATTGGCTCATTCTCCTCTCATCACCATCTTTTTTTCCCTATTTTTTGCATCAAGAGTGAACCCAAAAAGATAAGAAACAACCTAATAGGTAGCACTAGTCATGATGATGATGATGATTCTATACTTTAAAATCTGTCATACTTTAAATTAGAAGTGGTAACCAACTTTGACTAAAACTTTGCAGCTAAGTTAAATTCAATTCTAAAAAATTCAACACACGTTTTCTTCCAACAACTTGTGTCCTTTTTCAGACTTATTATATCCTCAAATCTCAAAGACTTGATTAAGGCCGTGCTCAAGTTTGAGCTATATTAATTTTTACTCAAGGTGAAATTAATAGTACTTTTTAACCACAGGTTTAGTTCTATGGCACCAAACCAGGCAACAGTGGGTTGGCAATAACAAGCCAGATAAACGGACTGATGAGGTTAAGGAACCAAGGTTAAGGTTTGTCTCTGTTCATCCCCTGTATAGAAGAATTCATAATAGTCCACGCAGCAGATTTTAACAGTAGTTTATTAAAACAAAAAAAACATCTTTATATGACTCTTTTTTCATATTTTTCATACAACTATACAGCATGTTTTTTTTATACAGCACAATAATGCTAAAAAGAGCCTAATGATGAGAACTTTACAGTTAAGCGTACAATATGCTTGAGCTAGAGTAGTAGTTTTGGGATGAGTCGCCTCCTGGGAAGTACTCAAGTCACGCAATATTCCTAAAGCCAAAGCGAACAATTCCTCTGTAAGTGAGACATAGGACATAAGTTCATTTAAGTGAATAGCTAATAGTGAATTGAAACCAAAGGGCTGTAAGTCGTATTTAAGCCAGGGAATGGTTTACTTAACTTACCCTTAATCTAGTTGTCTTTTACTTAATGAGAAAATATTTCTTTTACTTGCTGGATCTTACTTTAAGTGCTCTAGATGCTGTTTTCTGTGAAGTTCTAAGGATGTAGCATAGCTGCCATTGCCGCATTGAACTGATTGACATGACCACTGCACAGCACCGATAGAGATGCTTCTCATCTTATGACTTCATCTTATCTCAAGTTTGTTCTTGTATCTTAACCAGTTGGAATGCAACATATGATAGTTTGCTGGGAAGCAACAAGCCCTTTCCACATCCTATACCTCTCTCTGTAAGTCACCACTTTTCTCTTATATCTACTGATACTCGAACCATCCTAGCTTGACTTGACTTTGATTCAAATTCGATTGCCTTTCAAGTTTGAGTTGGCTCGAGTCGAAATGAGTTGGGTTTGACCTAACTTGAATTCAAATTAAGTTGACTTGAAATCAATTGAACCCATGATCTCCCATTTGAATTTGACCCAGCTTGAATTCAAATTAAGTTGACTTGAAATCAATTGAACCTGTGATCTCCCAATTAATTTACCTCTAAGTCTCTTACCTTACCTCAACCACCACAGCAGTCACTTGTTCTCTTTATATATGTATAATGTTAGAGAACTCGAAAAATGTTTTTGAGCTAGTTACCTTTGACTTGAACTGGACTCCAGATTATTCAAGTCAGTTTGGATTAAAATTAAAAGTTGAGCAAGTTTCGAATTTCAACTAAATCTGCCAGGCTACTCTCATGATTGATCTTCTTTTTAATGACATCCAAATGTAGTTCTTTATTCATTGAATCTATTTCACGTATGCAGGAAATGATCGACTTCCTAGTGGACGTATGGGAGCAGGAGGGTTTATATGATTAGATTTGTGGTGAACAAAGTTTATTGGTACACTTAATCATGGGAGTAGAGCATTTGATTGTATCATAATTGAAATTCTTATTGTTGATTTAAAAGGGTGTTTTGGTATCAAATAAATATTGTGTATGTATGACATACTATTGAAATTATATGCTAAATATATCTCATGTGATGTATATTTCTCGTTTCTATAAAGTATAAACTTCGGTTGAGAAATGAATTAAGTATATATATGTCACATGAGAAATATATCTAACGTATGATTTCAATAATGCGCTATGCAAACATGATATTTTGCCTTCATTTTATGTAAATTGTATGTAGAGATTGAAGATCCTTGCTTATCTTATTGAAAGGCATCCATTCACTCTTGTGCTTTAATGTATGTCTGTTTGGTAATAAGAAAAAAAAAAAAGATTTAGTTGAAATTTTTAGCTATTTTTGAAAAATGTGTATGATGTGAAATAAAGTAAGTTGGTTATATTAAAAATTGTGTATGATGTGAAATAAAGTTGATGGATTTATTGAGAATTGTGTTGGATGTGAAATAAAGTGATTGTTTAATGTTGGAATTTGTGTGAGATGAGATATAAAATAATTTTTTAAGTTTTTTTAAAATAAATTTAAGATTTTGGCCGTGAGTAATTTTAGTCATGATTTTTAACTCATTGCCAAACAGGGCCTAAGATCCATTACATCATGCGTTGCCTTTTCCTGCTTTTCGAGCTTCACATTATGGGCAGGTAACGATTCACAATTTAATGAATCTTTTGCTTTTTTGATGCGATGGTTGAGAGATTATAAGAATAAAATATACTTAAGATATAAAATAAAATTAATTTTAAATATTTAAATTTATATATGATAAATATAAAATATTAATAAAAAGTATTTTAAAAAAATTTAGTGAATTTTTAATTCAATATTATTTAAATATTTATGTTAATTTTAAGCCAAATTGTACAATGTATTTCACACTTTGGGAGTTTATTACTTGAGTCCAATTTTCTTCTTCCATCATTTCTAAGATTTTATGTGCTTCTTTAAACATTTCATAAATTTTAAAACAAAAAATAATCTCCTTAAAATTTAATTTCAATTTAAATAAAAAACATTAATTTTAATTTAAATAAAAAACAATCAATCTACTCCCCGAACTTTAATCATTGTCTGATTTCTGCAGTTTAGCCTAGGGTTTTCAAAACTGGATCGAACCGGCTGGTTTGACCGGTGGGAACCGGCCCAAGGTCCGGTCTGGTTCAATATTAGAACTGAAATTAAGTAAAAATCGGGTTGGACCGGTAAAAATTGAGTTGAACCGGTAAAAACCGGTTCAACTGTCAAACCGGACAAACTAGAATTATTATTTGAGCTTCTTATTTTATTTTTATACATTAGTATTTGGATATTAATATTTTAATATTGATGCTATGTTTTGAATAATAATTATTTTATATAATAAATATTTAGTTAATTTATTATTTTTTTATCATGAATTTATTTCGAATTGTTATAAAAGAGACAGTATTTTGAATGACAAATTGACAAGAAAATCAATTATATTCATTTTATTTTGTAATTTTTAATTTTTTATATATTTTTTGTAGTAGTAAATTTTTTAATTAATTGTACTATTTTTTTCAAAATATTTTTTATAATACTTTAAAAATTAATTTTATATTTAAAAAATTTATATTTAATTATAATGTAATAATTAAGTAATTCGATTGAACTGATAAAATTATGAACCGGTACGTTCTGAAAACCTTGGTTTAGCCCGACCTTAGGTTAACTTGGACTCAACGCTCCTCGGACCTTCTCGTCTCTCCGGAGGTCATCATTTTTTCCTTGTCGCCGGCATCTCGAAGATGCGCGGAGCCGGAATCCTCCCGCCTAGTTGATCGGGGCAGACGAAGGAGATTGGGAGCATAGCTTATCCATAATTCCATCTCCTGTATGTTAACAATGCCACCGGAAAGCTCTTAATCCATTTCTGTTGCGGTCGGACACTATCTATCTAGCTTGTCGATCAAGGCCCTTAGGAGCTTCCTTTACGTGTTCCAAATTCACTGTTGCTACTTCAGCAAACTCTGCACTCTCGCAAGCAGGTTATCCTTCCTTTCACCCTCCGCAAACGTTGACGGTATTTCCCACTCATCTCTCGCTGGATCGCCTCTCCCGATTCTGTCTCCCTGTGTAGTGGCGCATCCACCACTGCTTACGGAGCCAGAGTCCGCCATGGGCGAGGGGCACCGGCGGTCCGTGCCAGATGTGCAAACACGTGAAGTCCCCTGGGAATATTTGAATGAGATATCATAAGGAAAATTGCATATTTTCCCCTGCATTTTTTATATTCATTTAAATTCATGGATTACCTCAATGTATATCTCTAATTGTGTCAAGTATGAGTATCGACATGCAAGTTTATCTGATTAAATTGCTGTTCTTACAGGGTAAATTCCTTACAAGTTTGTATAGTTTGATGCTTCTTTCATATTGGTTCATTTGTAAAATTCTATCAATAAGGTCCATAAACTTTAGGGATAATTACATACAAGACACCTACATTTGTCAAAATTATATATTTCACATGATATTTTTTAAAAAAATTATGAAATAAGTTAATGATATATTCTCATAGATTTTACCTTATTGTGTATGGTTCACAAGTTCATAATAAAGACTTTCATCTCATTAGGTTGAGTTTAAAATAGATTATATATAGTTAATCCATGAAAACTAAAATTTTAGGGTTTAGAGTTTAAGATTGGTTTGTTTTTTAGTGTTAATGTAATTTAGGGAATAAAATGTAGTGTTTTGGATTTTAGATTATGGTTTTAGGGCTTAGGATTTGGAGTTTTGTGAGCTTTTATTCATAAATGGTGCAGAATTTGTAATTTTTGGCAAATATGGCATTGTGCATGTAATTGCCTCTAAACTGCGTTCAATTTTCAATTATGTGCCTTAGTTACATTATTAGTAATGAGAAACAAAATGATATTTCACTTTGGGTGACTATGGAAATTTGACTTTTTGAAGTACCTGCAGAAGAGTAATATACCTTGGGAATTTTGTAAAATTACCAAGGTGCACTCACAAGTACAATGTACATTCATTTCACAGAAATTCTTAATAATTTATGAAAATCAAAGAAAAATTGGAAAATCTATTTATTGTTTTCTTAAGCTTTGTAATTTGTAGAAAAATGTGATATATGTTTATTTCAAAGTAAATATAATATCCTCCAGAGCTAAAACTCTAGAAAATCTAGCAAAAGTAACGAAAAATTTGAAAATCTCTATGAATATGTGTAAACTTATACTATGATAAAAGAACTAAAATTACGCAAACTCCTTCACAAGTATAACATACAGTTGTACATTTACTCTGAAGAAATTTTCAGTGAGTTACGAAGAATAAGTGAGAGGGAAAGCCTAGTAAATTCATAAATGACCTTTGTAAAGAAGTTATAATCAAGAAGAGGAGCTAGGGGTAATTTAGTTACAATACAAATTTCAAATGTAGCTTTAAGACATTTTTTTCTCTCACTGAGGATCTTAACAGTTAATTTTGGGTGGAATATGCTAAAATGGACCCATTGAATTGCAGATGATAACTACAAGCCTAATTCACATATTTGAAAAATTATAGGAACCTAATTAATAGTATTTAAATATAATATGGATCATGATACCTTAATCTGTACAAACATGTAAGGAATTCACCAAAAATTGTTTCTACAAATTTGTTCTTTTTTTATACTTTCTCCAAGCTTTAAAAAGCAATGATTCATTTCGTAATTTTTTCTCCAAACTTTGGAGTCATGTTTCCATCATCACTACTGTGACAAAATCAAGTTGCTTCTGTGATGAAATGGTTTGGTGGGTTAATTTTCAAACTCAGTTCTATTTGAGGGATATAACTTACGCTTATTTAATACATGTTGAATTGCAAACATGTGTAAGTCCTATCCCTGAATAAGACTTACCAAAGATAATTGTTTTGAAGTTATATTAAACATTAGTGTTAGAATATGAAATTATTCTAGGCCATAACTTAAAATCTTATGCTTGTAAGTTATGGCCCAGAATAATTTTATATTCTAGCAAGCCTCCTGCATAAGTTTATTTATTTTGTAGTGTGGGGTTTAGCATAGGTAATTTTCTTTAACCTTATGATATAGATAGTTGGGAGTCACCAAGATTTTCTACTTGCGACCTCTAGCTCTAATACTATGCTAAATTGCTAGTTGCCAACTTACCTAAATGGCGCAAAATATTTTTATATTCTAACAACTAAGATTATTTTGAAAAAGAAAAAAGTAGATTATTTGGAAATTTCCCCTTCTAATTATAAAATTCATGTCTTTTCCTAGTGTTATGTAGTATCGAATTTTTATTGTCGACTATGATCTTTTTGTTGGTTATGAGGGCATAGTTCTTTTAGTATTTAATGATTTTCCTCCAAGCTGAATATTTACTCTTTGTTGACTGACCTTTTTTAATGTTACTAATTTGTGAAGATGTTACTACAATTGTGCCAGCACTCCATGTTTTTCAGCATTAGAAATTTCCCTATTTTAAGCAAAATTAAGAAATCTTGCAGAAGTGCATTTTGTTGCATACCTTTTTGATATTGTGATAATGCTAACTTTTCCAAGAATATCATTTCTCAAGTAAACAACCACTCTTAGTTGGCCCATTCTACACTAAAGTACTTGCTTTATATGGTCAATTGTGATAACCTTATTGCTTCCAAGATATATCCTTTTGATGAAAAACAAATAAAAATAGTAAGTGTTTAAAAGCACTTGTTAAGTGTGGCAAATAACATGAGTAAGATTTCGTTGCTGATAAAAGCATCAACAAAGGGAATTTCATTTTAGTTCTTTGGCATTTGTCAAAATGATCCAAGGAGATTTTAACAAGCAATAACAATAGTTTGTCTTCATTATTAAATTCTAAGTAACAAGAGTGTTTTTACCTATTGACAATGTGAAAACACAATCTATAAGACAAATTTTCTTGTAGTTTTCTAACTTTGAGGTGCTAGACTATATATTTGAAAACCAAAGGTTTTGGAAACTTGAAATAATTTAAGTGAAGCATGGAGAATCAGCTGCAATTGCTTGCTTCTGATGAAGCATAAATACGATACGAGACACGAGACGATATGACATTGACACGAGGATACAATATTTCGAAAAATAAGATAACACTTTTTTGGACATGTTACATAAATACAATTATTTATTTATTAAAATTTAAGTAACAATAAAAAAAATCATAAAATTGATTAAACATATGCGATATTCATCTCTCATTTTAGTAGTTTTTCCTTCATATATTTCATAAACACTTAAAAGATTAATTGATAAATCAATTTAAAGGCATTGAAATAGACAATTGTTTAGTTAATCGAAGCAATTAATAAGTTACAAATAATTAAATGCATTTTTAAAAAAACTAATCAGTTTGCTTTGAAGTTTTCTACAAATATTATGCAAATATAAAACTGTATATAAGCAGTTATTTTATAAGTTTCAAAAATTATGTTATAAATTAAGTTAAAAATTTATGAAAAAAATATATAAGTAACTAATTTAATAATAAATCTAATGTAAAAAAAGTTAAATACAATGAATATAGGATATTTTCATTCTTATTAGTATAGTGATGCATAAAAACACGCATGTTTCAGTATACAAATGAACTATCCAAAAAAAAGAGAATAAGCAAGTATACAAAATAAATCTATGATAAAACAAGTAAGATTGAGAAAGAACAAACTTAATAAAATATTTTCTTGAAATGTCCTGTAATTATCCTTGCTCAGATGTGTCTAGTTTGCTTTTTATTTAAAATAAATTTGGATACGGATTTTGACGTGTTCAGGAGTGTTCATGGAGTGTCAGTGTCCGACTCGTGTCTAACACCACCACGGAACCTTGTTAGAAGCCTCTGTGCTTCATAGCATGCTTATCTAGGACCCCTTTTCTTCTCTTCTGTATTTTGTGCATTAGTGTTGTAAGTAATTGAAATGAAAAGAATTATTAAAAGGAAAGTAATTTAGCATGAGCTTTTGTGTTTGTATTTCGACGTAAATCCCGCCATTCAATCCATTCTCTGGTTTAAAGTTGGCATTGGTGAAGGCAACTTATATATGGCTTTTATGTTTATAATTATAAATCCCTTCACTTTGAAACAGGCAATTGGAGGAAAATGTTTGTTTGTATTTTTTATTGCTGATTCTACCAAGGAAATATACCTATGACTTGTAATCCACAGTCATGATACAATATTTAAAGCAGATGCTTTTTATTTCCAAATATATATTTTTGCCCGCATTTAAATAGAGCTAAATGGATAAGAAAAGTCTATGTACATCACCCCATGTAGTTTTGGAATTAACGATTTTGCTTTTCTTTAGGAAACAACCTAGTATTGTTTAGGCCTATAAGGATGCCAACGTTGACATACAAAAAGAAACAATCAAGGATAAATATAGATCTAGTATTTTTATCATAAGCCATTGGCTTCCAAGAGCTTCTTGTTGTTCTGAAAGCTTCTTCACCTTGATCCTTCCAAGGCAAAAGCCTTTGAGGAAAACCTTAAGATGTATATAAAATTAGGATCATACGATCATTGCAAATATAGTCATAATATGAAACATGAAATTCATAGATACTTTTAGTAAAAAATATCCTAGATACTCTTGTATTTGTTGTATTTGAAGTTCCTGTAATTATCTCTAATGTTGTGTTCATTTGTTCTTGGAACTCCAGTTGTCATCATTTTCTAGCTGGTCATTTATCAAGGCAGTAGGTTAAAATGGTTCAACTGGTCAATTCAAGGTTTGATCTGAATCTGATGACCTTATATAAGGTCAAGGTGAAATCTATTCGAATCATTACAATGTAAAAATTTATGACCTCTTAACACTTTAGTCTAGCTGAACCTGACTAGATCCTAGTTGAGTTTGACCCACTTTTATAGCACTGAATTACATCGTACTATACTTGTTCCACAAATTGGATTAGTTTCAATCTACCTCTGAGCAGATATTCAAAATTTGATCCGGAGACGTTTCTAGAAATGGGAAAAAAGGTGATCTGCATACATGAACAGGACATAATCTGTTCAACTGAAACCTGAAATTTCTGACTTGTGTCAGATGTTAACGCCCCCTATAGAATACAGCAGTTTATTGTATCGATAAAATGCTTGTTGGTTTAATTTGGTTGACATATTGGGTGAGCAAATATGATAGCAAAGTTAAGATATTAGTGAAGTGTTATAATTAGGGCAGAGAAATGCCTTATTCATTTTTCCCAGAAAAAACGGCTAAAGAAAACATCTCACCTAAATTTGTGCTTCAAATTCTAGATGTCTTATATATGGCACTAAATCCCTTTTAGTTCCTTTTGCAACATGTTTTCAATTTGTTTGATATGCTGATTCAGTAATGCCTAGTTTAGAAAACATAACTTATAACTATGAATTAAATGATCTAGAATTTTACAGGTTTACTGGTTCAACAAATAAAATATGTTTTGAGTATCTCAAGATTTTCCTTGCTTTTTTGTACTGGTCCTCAGTTAATCCTATCTTCCAAACTCGTTAAGCAACATCTGGTCCTTAGAGTTCGCATGGCAACACAGAAATTATTGGTGGAATATGCTAAATCAAATCGATCATCTTGCAAAGTCTGCCAGAAGGCCATCGCTGCAGGTTCAGTGAGGCTGGGCCTCTCCATGAAGGACCCTAAAGGTTTTGATCTGGTCAAATGGCATCATTTGAGCTGCTTCCCAACCAGTTCCCATCCACTTTGTGCCCTAGAGGAGATTAAGGGTTTCTCTTTACTGAAGGTTCGCAGAACTCATTGTTGGATTATCAATAAAGTTTTGCTTATTATTATTTTGGTTTTGTTTTTTAATAGAATGCATTTGTCAAACTCAGAGCTGTGATCAGGAAGCATTAAGGAATTTTGAGGCAGAGGCATCCTCTAATCAGTCAATTAAAAGGGTTAGCGCTATATTTCACTGATGTATTTTATTAATCAAAAAGCAAGAATTAAATGGAATTTAGTTATTTTCTGGACACATTCATGTCCTTTGAATGGAAAGAAAAAAAAATTATGAGTAAAGATCTTGATCCAAAGATCAGCGTCTGTCAAATCTGCCACATCCATGTTTGTTTTTATGCTATATGCATGACAAATGGCGATGCTTATATGTATCAAGAGGGGATTCACTGCTCAAATTTTATTTGGAGACCTGTATACATGTTGAGGAGCCAGGACAACCAAAGTGACTTTGCAGTTTTTAGATCTTTGCACAATCTGGCTTTTGTGAGCTCTTAATTCAATTTCATGTCAAAATGTCTATTCAGTACCTACTTTTTTTGTTTTGTATGATGGTTTAAATTTCACCTCATATTGATAGTTTCTTTCATATCAACTGACACATGGTCATTAGACATGATATTGACTCACTTGCTCTCATATAGATAGCATTGCCAACCCCAACAGGTTTGGAATTAAGGCTTATTATTATTGTTTGTTCTGTGGTTTCAAGAATTTACTAGTTGAATTAGGTTAAATGCTGTTATCTCCAATTTATCTCTGATGAAGGTACTGAGAACTATCATGAAAGTCTACATTGTTACTTTTTTAAAATTGCATGTTTCCATCTTTCTTACACCGTTATCCCAGCATGTATGTGCTTTAGCGGAGGTTCCATCCATGCTGGGCCATATTTTTTTCACAAGTTGTACGATGCTTTAGTAATGTTAAAGTTTCCAGAGCTATGTATCATTGCATTGCTTCATTCTTGGGGTACATAACCTGGAATCATAATATGGATTGCTAAGCTGTTGCAATAATTACTGAAATATATTACGAGCTTATCTTGTATTTGATGATTGTTTATTCGATCACATTCTTTGTAGAACAACGGAAAGGCAATTGAAGAATTAGATGATAGGCAAGTCAAGGAACGAAAGGTAGTTATACCTTTAAATCTTTATGCTTAAGACTTTTGAAATTTGAATGTCTTGTTGTAAATTTTGGTAGATAGTGCGTTTCTTTATGGATCCCCTACTTTGTACCTTCAACAAAATTATAGCTGTTATTTGGATCCACATTTTCATGCACTTTGTTCCTTTCCAGCAATTAGTAATCGATTATTGTTTCTTTTGGTTTTTTTATGCCTCAGTATTATGGACTGTTCATGTATGCAAGTAGGTGGTTTAATCTTTTTTTTTTGTTGCATAAACTTCTCAGATCCTGGGAGCAGTTAATAGAAACAAGTTAGAACTCAAATTTTCACTCTCTGATGTGAAAAATAACTACAAGGTGATTTCTGCTTTCCTTGAAGTACAGTTTTAACTGAGCCTGATGACATGCATCTTCCTTCTCTTTCTCATATGCATTCTCAAATTTTGGCATGCGTCTTCCTTTTCTTTTTCATATGCATTCTTAATTGTGTATTCTTATTCTCTTTGTTGCAGGATGCTAGTCTTCCACCAAACTGGAATGCTTTTAAGACTCTAATTTTTAATGAACGGGTAAATTGTATGTTGAATAGTTAGAACACTTAAACTATAATTAACAGTCTGTCACAAGTTTCATAATTCATTATTATTTCTGCATAACCAGGAAGAAGGCCTTCAAGGTTCAGAAAAAATTGCTGCGTTTGATTTTGATGGATGTCTTGCAAATACATCTGTGAAAATGTGTGTTGCCCACTCTTCATAGTAGGCTATCAGATCTCGATTATGAATAAACTCTTTGTTGATGGAAGTTGGTAAAGTTTAACAGATGTTATCTGGTCAACTATTTTCAAAAGTTTCCTTAATAATAATTGAATAAAAATGATTGTCATTCAAAGATTTGAATACTTGCATCTTTAAGTTTATCATTTCGCATGGGCAAGTGTACTATTGTACAGTAAAGATTTGTACATAACTGGCATTTTGGTTCTTGCTGAAGGTTTATTCGTAGGCTTGATCGTTTTGTTATCCCAAGTCATTCCTAACAAGTGGATTTTGCAGCACGTAATATTACAAGTCATAAGCCTGAAGCGCCATTTTTTTCTTCTTTTAGAAGCTTTATTACTGCCGTTCTAGGGTATTAGCGGTGTTATCTAACATCCCAATATATCTGCTTTTATTAGCATTGGTTTTATGGCGTGTAACACCCTAGTGCAGCTTAGTTGCTGCACCTGAACTCTATAACCGGTCATACCGACACACTGTACTCCTTTAGCCTGGCCCGGCCTGGAAAGCTGGATCCTTAACCTGAATCGAAGAGTACTTGTTTGGGCTGTTGTGGATGGGATTCTAATTGGATGAGAACTGAACTCTTAAGCTATCACGTCCTGATGCTTATTGCATGTTAGAATACTTCTCCTGGGTTATGCACTGAAAACCTTGACCGTTGTTAGGCTCATTAACTTTTAGCTTATTAATCTCATAATGTTCTCCTTGACATCAGTAACGGGTGCTTAGGTCATTTATTTGTATTATCTAAATATCAATGTTATCTAAATGTTTACTATAACGTCTCATGACCCAGATGTAGAGATATTATCCATTTTAGTTTTGGGGAATTGTGTGACTTGAGGTCATTCCTAGGAGGTTCCCATCATAGTGCTACTCTAGCTCAAGCATACTTAACTATGGAATTGTCATCATTAGCCTCACGGTTTTTCCCTAAGAGATGCTTTTTGGGGAAAAACTGTGAAGCTAATAGTAGAAATTCTATAAATAAGTGTACACCTCTTAAGGCAAAACCTTAAGGCTAATGATGAGAATTCCATAGTTAAGCATGCCTGAGATGGAGTAGCATCAGAATGGGTGATCTCCTAAGAAACACCTCAAATCATGTGGTTCCGTAAAACTAAAGCAACATATAAGATATTATAATATAATATCAAAGTTAATCCTGCTTTTTGAGCCATAACGGAAAGGTCACATGTGACCTAAGATTTAAGTGCCTCTGAGTTATGATTAGGCAAACCTCAACGAGGACACCAAGTCTTGAAAGCTAAGAAGCACGGACAAAATATGTGGACACAGGGATCTAACGCAACACAACACTTCGATATGATAACTACCTAAATTACAAGACACAGAAATGAGATGACACATCAAATAATACTATAAATATCTATGTGATCGTGTAAGTTTACTATAGGTTTTGCTTAATATTGTAGAAACATCTAGTAAGGATATGATACTAGGATATCAGGATACGGTACTGCATGACACATGATATACACGAACAAGTACAATGGAGTAGTCCTACATGGACAAGTCAGGTGATTCTGAGATATACAAGTAATAGTGTGATCTCAACTTATAGAGGTACCTTTTGGGGTAAATTTATGAGGCTAGGATGAAAACTCGTCAGTTCAAAGTGCTTTAGTTGGAGTAGCGCTAGGGTAGATGAGTGATGAGAAAACATCAAATCACGCAATTCTTTAAGGCCAAAGTGGACAATGACTCTACAGTTCGAATATGTGGTGTTACAGTATCGTATTAAAGTCGATTCTAACCTTAGTGTCGTGGTGGGTAGGTCACATGTGGGTTGTGACCCATGATCCATGAGTCATGGTGGGAAAAATCTCAGTAAGGAGGCCAAGTTCTGAGAAGGGGGTACTGAGAGGATAACTTTTAGGCAAATCTCATGCACATAAACATGTTGAGAGAAGATCCTAAGATATATATATATATATATATATATATATATATAAGGGTCTGTTTGTTTGTAAGATTAAAATTAAATTTGGATAGAAATATTTTTTTATTAAAAGTTGTGAATGATGTGAAATAAAGTTAATTATTATGTTAGAATATGTGAGGGATGTGATATAAAATTAATTATTATGTTGGGATATGTGAGGGATATGATATAAATTAGTTATTATTTTAGAGATGTGTGTAGGATGTGAAATAAAGTTAATTTTTAATATTAAATTTCATGTGATGTGATATGCCAGATTAATTTTTAACTTTGAAACAAATGAGGCCTAAGTAATAGTGTGATCCCAACCTGTAGATGCACATTTTAGGGCAAAACTATGAAGCTAATGAGGAGAACTATGTAGGCATGCTAGAGCTAGAATAGCTCCAGGATAGGTGTCCCTCTTGAGAAGTACCTTAGGTCATACAACTTCTTGAAGTCAAAAGTAAGTAATACATGTATATTTAGGTCATAAGATGTTACATTTACTTTATTTCTAATTTTTTTTTTTTTGGTTTAATGTCACTATATTAAAAAAATAATAAAAAATCAATCTAACTTCACCTCTTTTCATGACAGTTATGGTGACATTTAGATATTATTTTATAGTAGCAATTTTGTAATTTTTTTCAATATTATCTAAACATATCATCAAAGCAAACACTCATTTTGTCTAAACAACATAATATTACAATAACACTTAACCAAACACTCTCTAAGTCTAGAATTCAAATGTCGTTCATATTATTTAAGCTTATTCCAATAGAAATCTCTTTTTGGGATTTTCAAAAAAAAGACTCTTTTTGGGCAAAAACATTCGTGGGAAGCTCTTGTCCAGCACAGTGCTTATATTAGATTTACGGTTGTTGAAGTTGTCTACCCCACACATTTTCATTTTGAAATGCTAAGCATGCGTGGACTAATTAAACATTTATTGCAGAACAGGTGCGGATGCTTGGTCTCTTACTTATCCATCTATACCACAGAAGCTGCAAGGACTTTTCAATGATGGCTATAAACTGGTTCATCATTTTTCTCCTGTTATTGTAGAACTTTAAATTTTCTCTACTCTACCTTATTATGGTTGATAGAATGCATTTTGTGTATATTGCCTTTCATACTGCTTTTACATTCGTATTTGTGATGCTGTTGATATTTTACTCTGTACCACGGGTGCAAATCACATCTCTATAAAGTCACATGTATACCTTCCTGTTGTTATAGGTCATATTTACCAATGAATCCAACATTGAGCGCTGGAAAAATAAGCGACAACAGGCTATTGATTCTAAAATAGGACGGCTGGCAAACTTTGTCAAGCTTGTTAAAGTCCCAATTCAGGTGCTGAAACATATTTTTTACTGAGTGTTTTGTCAATATTCGTACTAGATTCATCTCTCGCTGAATACTAGTTGGTATATCCTGAAAATATAGAACAGCACGAACAACATTATGGCTACTATATGTAGTTGATTTCTTGGACATTATTGTCAATTCATCATTATAAAAAGTGCCAACATGGCATTGTCACATTTGTTAACTCAAAATTTAGAGCAGCATGAATATCCAGTTGGCTTTTTTAGACATTATTCTTAATTCGTTGTTATAAAAAGTGCCAATTTGGCATTGTCACATTTGTTGACTCCTCAAAATGTAGAGCAGTACGAATATAACTAGTATATCTAGCTTGCTTGCTTAGACATTATTCTTGATTCATTGTTATAAAAGGTGCCAACACGGCATTGTCACATTTGGTTCAATCCTTTGGAATAACGTCATGATTTTATTTTGAAAACCTGGAAGGCATGAGTGCTTCTCTGCCTGTTCTCCTGGCAAACCACCATTCAGAATACCATCCAGAATTTCCTGCACCATTCCTCATAGAAGCCTTACCGACTGGTTTTGTGAGAACTGCATTGAGACCTCCTTTCCATATCCTCCTGTGAAGCTTCCTTCCTCCAAGGTGAAGGCATTACGATGGCCTCCTTCTCTGAGGAACCAGAGGCCCACTTGGTGGTCTTTATTTTAGAATTCTACTGTGAGAAGAGATGATCCAAGAGGGCCGGCCATCTGTGAGATTATCCTCCTTTTTAGAAGCTGCAGCATTCCAGCCTCTTGTGGCTGTTCCTCTCTGTTTTTCACTGCTTGATCCAAAGGAGATCCACATGGTGTTGTTTCCCCAATCCTTCTTTTCTTGCTATAGAGGTCTTTTCAATAAAACACATCTTTGGCCACTTCTCCAGTGACCTCTTCAGTTATGTTTGGTGTTGCTTTACCATCTCTCTCGAGACCTTTGATCATTACTATGGAAAAGTTAAAGGATAATAATTATACTTCGTGACCTGCAAGGTGAAAACTTGGATCATGGGTCAAGGGTAGTTAGAGCACTTGACTAAATAGACTTCAAATATACCCGGGAATGAAGGAAGAAGCTTGATACTCAACTAGCCTTGAACTGATAGGCTATCCCCTCTTCGATAAGTATCTTCCTATGTTTCTTCTTTTGCTATGATACATGGACACAAGCTCAAAATCCATATACTGGAGATATTTCTAGAGTGAATACAGTGATTGGAAATAGGGTTGGCAATATATGACCTAACTCGTGAACCTGTCCTGAGAATTTCGGATATGGGTCATAAATTGTGTCATTTATTAAATAGATGGGGTAAGGTTGTATATAATCGGGTCAAGTCAGATTTGGATTTCCATTTATAAAGATTTTTTCTCTAAATGGGTCAAGTTGTCAGATTGATCAAGCTCGTTTATTAATCAGGTCAATTCGGGTCATTGATCTTAACCCATTTAATAATCAATTTAGGTTTGGGTTGAGCTATTCGGGTTAGGTTGGATTCGAGTTTGAGTCAAACTCGACCGGCCAACATGTTTTGCCACCCCTAATTGGAAACTTATTGCAGCTCATATAGGCCAATTCTCATGTTTGCCACTAATTTTAGAGATCTCAAAGCTACACCTGATGTCCGGGTCATGTAGGATTGCATTGACATAGTTATCATGTTCCTTCAGAACTTGAACTTGTGAAGATATAGATCTCAGAGGCACTTCTATTCCCTTTTTATTTGATGTTTATAAGAGTATATTGAGTGCATCGATGGTATCCATCCTTGTCGTTTATTCCATTCATAATCTCTCTGTTCTCGATACATAAACTGCATTAGGACGGGTAGAGGGTGGGAGAGATGATTGTGGTAGGTGTGCAGGACATGATGGACATGTGGCTATGGAGGAATGTAGTTAAGTTGGCTATCATCAATGTACATTTTGTGGAAAGATGAGCCATGCGAGGGAGATGCATTAGTCTTTACATAGGCATCTTTTGGGCTTCCCTCGCACACTACTAATGTTGTGCAGTCTGGTCTACCAAATAGGAGTGGTTTCTTCGCATTCTATCCTTCAATACTAGATCTACTACTTTTGTTCCTGTAGAGAAGTAATTGAAACTACTTTTATTGCGGGCTTCCCAGAGAGCTATCTCTTAGTCAATAACCTCCTTGGCCCAGGAGAGCACATCCATGGCATATCTATTTCACACTACTAATCGTAGTCCTTGGATTGTTAACTTAGGTGCCTTTGAGGTGCCTCTGAATTTTTGTCTGGTAATATCTTTTTACTTTAAAAACCTTCTTGTCATACCAATGTCATATTTGTTGATGGGTCTATATCATTAGTAAAAGACATCGGTAGTGCTACTCCTACTCTTTTATTGTTATTATTTTTTATCTTTTATTTGTCTCGGATCTCTTTTAGTTCATTATTTGTTAGCAAACTTACAAAAATTCTTAAATGGTTTTGTGACCTATACTTTGATTTTGTTCGTAGTCCAGAAAGGTGGTTGATAAAGAAGCATGGGCCTTAAGGACTGTACCAACTGATTGTGACTTCTTCACCTTTAGCTCTTACGGACAAAACTACTCTATTGTAGATTCATCATTGACTTCGATGGGTAGACAAAACTAGTTCATTGCAGATTCACCAAGGATTGTGACTTCACCTTTCTTACCTTGCCTTCATTTTTTTGTTATCATGAGTATCCATCCCCGGGTCTTTATCAAAGGGCGGTGATGGGTTATAATAGATCAGAAGTTAGTATTACACTGTACGTTGCATTTGGTACGTGACAACATATGCCATGGTTTCGTCATTTTGAAAGAAATAAAAAATTAATTACACAGCACATCCTACACAAAGTCAATATAAAAAATTAAATTTGTTTTACATTTTAAACTACTTTTAATACAATTATCAATTTTATTTTACATTCTACACTATTTTTAACATAACAAACTTACTTTATTTTCCATTATACATGTATTTCAAAGGTGGCCAAAATTTTCCAAGCCAAGGCTAACATTCCACTTTCCAAATGCAACACTTATGGCATGTGTGATGTAGCGCGGGGATCGGTTTTAAGGCGATCCTAACGCTACCAATATTAGGATTATGCCTAGGACTAATTTTACTTAGAATGATACTATTCTAGGGACCCAAATATGCAAATTAATTTAACTATATAATGCCAAGGAGATTAACCAAAGTGCATGTAAATCATATTATCCCTCAGCATTTGCAGAATCAAATAACCTTCATGAAGTTTCTAAAAAAATTAAATATGCTTCGTGCAAATTCAGTAAACTATTGCAAATTCAGATAAATAAAATTATCAAATTAGCCAAAATTAACTACTAAGCATAAACTGAATCACCCATCATCTGAGTTTATAAGCTGACTGATTAAGTCTGTTAACACATGGAGAGCTCACTTGTTATTCCAGAAGCACATGAGAAGGTTATAACAAACTAGAAGATGCATAAGGATTAAATTTCATATTAGGACATTGCATTGGACTTGAAGATGATAATTAAAGCTAGCTGAAACAGCAATCAGACCCCATTTCAAGCAGAAAATCTAGAACTGGATATTAACACAGAACAAGATCCAAAGCAAAATGGAAATAGAGTCGAACATGAAATTAAACCCAAGGCAAATGGAACATAAACTGAACATGAAATGAAGATCCAAAGCAAGAAACAAAGAACTGAACCACTATATATACATGACATCAAAGTGGGCATTCCCACCGAAATAAACATAATGTGCGACTCCAAACAACTCGAATAAATGCCGAAATAAAGATAACTATATACAAGTAAATATATTGTTATAATCTACGCTCGAGGTGTAGATTATAATGAAGTCATCGGTGCTGGTGATCTAGCGCTACATCAATGTGAGACTTGGTTTCTCTCCCCATGGGAAATTAATAATTTGATTCAACTGAGTGTAGATTGTGAAGACTTTCCCTGTTGCTTAGTAGATTATCTAAAAGGCTATTCTTGTTGCAATAGGCTACAGACACACGCGCACACATATTTATATATATATATATATATAAATTTTGGTTGCAAAAGGCTATACTCAAATATATTATATTGAGTATATGGATACCTTCCTCTCTGGTGATGAAAATAGCTTCAATGCATTTATTTCTTGTTGTAGTAGTGTCTTAATGGCTAGTACATTAACTAGATATTAAGAACTCGTTTCTTCACTAAGACTTAGATGAGGAGATTTATATGGAGCAATCACTTGTTTGTTGATCAAAGGTGGTTTGGTCTAGTTTGCAAGATGAAGGATTCATTATATGATTTGAAGCAATCTCCATAAGCTTGATTTGGTAAATTTAGTTTAGCTTGATTAAGGTTGAAATGACCTGTAGTATGTTGGATCATTTAGTATTCGACAAGACATATTTTTTTGAAAAGCAAATTCTTCTTATTATTTATGTGAATGACATTATTATTAAGATGATATTGATGAGATGAGATTTTTAAACTAAAATGCCATTTGCATAAATATTTTGAGACCAAGAATTTAAGATATGTGATACTTTTTAGGCATTGAAGTTGCCCCCTCAAAGGTGATGTATCATAGTGGAAGTATGTCATAAACATACTCAAAACCAATAGATGCTCCCATAGATCAAGATGTCAAACTGGTACTCAAAATGAGGAGCTAATATCTAATTTAGGATGACGTTGCAAATTAGTTGGTTTACTTTGAGTACTTTCAAGTTTATAGTAACTTGTTCTGACATATCATTTATTATGAATTTGGTTAGTTTTTTGAGTCCCTATTTGAGTGTCATTGACTCATTGGAAGGCAGCGTTGAGGATTCTCATATATCTTTTCACCCTTAAAATGGACTTTTATATCGTGATCATGGCCATCTTTAGTTTGTAGATCAAAGATCCACTTCTTGCTTTTATATCCTACTAGGAGAGAGCTTAATGTTTTGAAAAAGTAAGAAACATAATGCGACAACAAGATTTAGTGCCAAGGCAAAGTACGAGGCAATAGCATCTCTCACTTGTGAGATTGTATAACTTAAGCAGGCAATACTTATGGTATAGCCAATTCGAGCCTATGAGTATATTATGATAATTAGGCTATTGTGCACATGCCACCAACTCCATCTTTTATGAGAGGACAATGCATATGGATATAGAGATTGATCACCCCTTTGTCATGGAGAAAGTTTAATCCAAGGAAATTATTATGTCTTTTGTTAAACCTAAATGATCAGTTAGCATATTTATTAACTAACTCTTTGAGTGGCACTAAAATTAGATTTATTTGTAACATGATGGGACTTCGTGATATTTATTCACGATCTCACGAGGTTTATGTCATGCAATGTCAGTTAAATCAACTTGTTTTCTGTTCTTCCATCTTTTTTATCAGCTAAAGCTTGCTGATAGTTCTGTATATATGCAAGTTAATGTTGCTACTGCCTTGCCGGATTAGCAATAGCCTGTGCTTTGATTTTACTGCAGGTATTCATAGCTTGTGGGCTGGGATCAAACAAGGATCACAGTATTGATCCCTTTCGCAAACCAAGTACAGGAATGTGGAATGTTCTTGCTGAACATTTTAATTCTGGCGTCACAATCGACATGGACCAGTTGCTTTCCTTCCCTTTACTTCTGTATTTTGGCTTAAATTTTCACGTGTCTTTACTTACAAAGGTTATTGAATACTACTGTTCGGGCTTGACGTATTACTACATCTATACATTGAAAGTATAAAAGGTAGTTTTCAAAAAAAAAAGTATAAAAGGAAGAAACTCTATTTGCACAAATAAATTTTTATTCTTGTTGCAGCAGAACAAAGGAAACAACACTGTTCCATTATGCTAATAAAGATGGATGTTATTAGGCAACGTTCACATCATATATTTTCTACTTCTTGTTCTATATGTGATCGACTTAATTGATTTCTTTTTGCTTTCTAGCCTTATTTCATTGATGAATGGGGTAGTTGTCTCTATGTGCATTATACTTAGGGTAAATTACTTATAGGTCCAAGAGATCTTAGAGTTTTTGCGTGCTGGTCCAAGAATTTTGAATCATTACAGTTAGGTCCCTATGGTTAACATTTTGTTATACGTGATCCTTCCGTGTTTTAGCTGATTTCACGTGTGATTTAAATTAATGGAAACCATAAAATTAGTGATGGAAGGGGCTTTTCACGCTTGCAAAGTTACTAATATGCTCTTGTCAATATTCTATTAGTTCATTTGGTGAAATCATATCGGTAGGTGATTAAATAAATTGAGAGTAAAGTAGAAATTTCATTAAATTTAATATTGTATGTGACAAAAGGACCATACAATAATAAAATATTAATCTTAGTGACTTAAGTATAATGATTCAAAATTTGTGTACTAATGTGCAAAAATTTCTCAGGGATCTATAAGAAATTTCCCCCTTAATACTTATCTTTGGTTGAAGTCTTCTTAACCTTTGATGCTGTTTAATTTTGTTATTTTAATTAATTATTGTATGCGGTGAAAGGAATGGTCTAAAGTAGTTTGTTCCTTCAGCAGGTCCTTCTATGTTGGTGATGCAGCTGGCAGAATGAACGACCATAGTGATGCCGACCTTAAATTTGCTCAGGTATTATTAATTTCTATTTCTTCTGAACTACATTTTCTTTCATTTGCACTACAAATGTCTACATCTGCATGCAGAATTTTCTTCCCCTAGACATTCCGCTCTTAAATTGCTTTCCAGATTTTCATATTATGTAGATATCCATGTTATCTAAGTATATATTTTATTTTTAAATTATTATTTGTTTGGTTAAATGCTATCCTGTTAAAATATGATAATAGAAAATCAATCAAATCTCATCTCCCTCTATTACAATAAGGTGATACCTAAAGGTCACTCAACTTTTACTGTTATCTGCTTTAAAATTTTTAATGTCATTTAAATATCATTTTAGAGTAGTAATTTTATATTTTTTTACAGTATTACCTAAATATATCCAAAGCCCACTTAGGCGAATACCACATTAGCAAAATATGGAAGAGATATTGTGTATATATGTATGTTAACATGCCTGTGAAGGTACATGTTAATAAGCCTTAAGGCCCATATGCGTGTTTTAGAACGGTGAGACTCATTGGGCCAAAGCGGACAATATCTATAGAGGTGAGTTGCTACATTCGCTATAAAGTCGCTTTGCACGACCTCTTAGCAATTGTGGAGCAAATCTCAGCTAGGAAACTGAGTCCTAAGAAGGGTGGTGTATGTGAATAAACCTTTAGGCAAATCTTATATCGGTAAAGCACGAGAGAGATGCTGGGCAAATCCCATAGATACATTTTAAACCATGAGGCTCATTGAGCTCAAGTGAATAATGTCTATAATATAGCATAATAAGTAACAATGTAAAAGATAAGAAGATCTCTTCAACTAGTTATTGATTTAACTCTTCTGTTCTGTTATCCCACTCGAGTCTAGGAGGGTTACCCACTCACTTATTCTTAGGGTGATAGATATCAAGCTGATTTTGAGCAAGCCAAACCCAATTCGAAAACAAATGTTTGAAGTTGGCTTGGCTTGCCTTGAAATCCTTGTTTCAAAGTAGGCAACTTTAGATCTTACTGGCTTTTCGAATTGAGACAAAATTAATCCGACTCAAAACCCATAATATACAGCTTCTTTGAAAGAGAGATTTGAAACCGGGACGTATACTTTGGAACTAATTAGAAAACCAAATCTGAACCGCCAGACCAAGTTATGAATATCAAAAGTTCTTAGGTATGGATATTACATGTAAAACATATTATTCATATTTTATATGTTTTTTGAGCTTACTCAGTTACATTTCGAGCAAGCCAAGTGAAAGTCAAAATATAGCCGTTCCTCTCGTAGATTTCGCGCATATTCAATCGGGAAGTTTGGATTGTTCTTTAAATAACAAAAAATCATAGTGAGATTGGTTTGAGTTTCGGGTTTTGATTATCCTGAATCAAGCATTAAACTGGCTATAAAATTCACTACCAGTTATCTGATTCTAGTTATTTCTTCTATTTTTGCTTTCTGCCCTTTATAAATCACATGAATTTAGGGTTCGTTCTATCTTAAATAGGGCATATCCTTGTTTCTATTTTGTCTTATTTTTTAATGCTGAATTTTTCTTTTTCCTATTTTTCTTAAGGCAATTGGTCTGAAATTTTATGTTCCGGAGGATTTCTTTGGCCCATAGATTGCTAACCACCGAAACCATGCCTTCAAAAAATTTAGTCATATATATATATATATACTTTCAAAGAAGAATGCTGTATCTATTTTGGTTTGTATTTGTTAAAATTCACTTATTAATATGAATATGTATGTTATAATTAGAATTATAAATCAATTATATAATTTATAGGGTAAATTGCATACTGGCCCTTGAGGTTGGACTGGCGTTGAATATTGATATCAACTTTTAAAAAAAATTGATTTGGGTCTTTAAAGTCGTAGAAGTCTTGCTATTATGTATTAATTAAGATATAATTATTAATTTTTTATTGTTATATTATAAGATTATTTTTTAATGTTAATTTTTAAATTTTTTTAAAATATAAGTTTGGAATATTACCTTTATAATTTTAGTTTTAAATTTTTAGATTTTTTAAATTACGTAAATTGTTAAAATTAATTTAGAAATAATTAAGTTTTATGCTTACTATTGAGGAATTCTAGTCAAAAGGGTAAAGGATTTTAAAGAGATTAAAATTGTAGTATTTTTATAACCGTTAAAATTTTTTATAGTATTTTAGTTCATTAGATAAGGAGCTTGTTGGAGAATGAAGAAGTCTTTGAATTATATTATTATTATAATTTTTAAGTGGAGTGAGATGTAAAGGTTGTAATTAAAAGAATTTTGAGATTTTTTACAAGTTGAAATTAATTTTCAATGCAGTATCATAACTTTGGGGCTCAGATGTAATTTACCCAAACTTATATATATAAATTTCTTTGGCACATGTCTGTGTGTATGAACAACATCTGAACCGTTACGTTGAAGTTTATATACTTACGCTTGTGAACCGAATTAGTGGAATTGATTTATTTTGAGCACATCCACTTATAAATTGATATTTATAAATTTGAAGAAGGGAAAATCTAACGAAAAATGATCTACATTTGATGTGATTTGGTAATAAACTGCTTACATCTAGGTTCTGTTTGACAATGGGTTAAAAATTATGGCTAAAATTAACCATAGTTAAAATCTTAAATTTATTTTTAAAAAAATTTAAAAAATTATTTTATATCTCATCTCACACAAATTTCAACATTAAATAATTAATTTATTTCACATCTAATATAATTTTTAATAAATCAATCAATTTTATTTCACATTCTATACAAATTTTAATATAATCAATTTACTTTATTTTATATCATGCATATTTTTTAAAAATAATTAAAAATTTTAATTAATTTTTTTTTTCTTATTACTAAACAAAGCCCTAGGGCAAGACTTTTGTACGGAATTTTAGTGAGAAAAAGGAGAAGTACAAGAGTTTTTCTTCTATTAAAAAAAAGAGTGTCGTCTTGTTATTTTGATTTAATATTGTGTTAATTTGAATTTTGCTCAAAATTAAATTATAAGATTTTTATTTGATTTAAAATATAAATAAGAAGAGTTTAATTTAATCTTAATTTTAGTTTGAGTTTGATTTTAGCTATAGTTTATCAAATTTTTAATTTTAAATTATTTTTTAATTGTTTAGTCAAAGTTTTAAATGTGGATATATTTATTCACTCAATCATTATCTAAAATTATTATTATTTATTTTGATGTAATATTTAGAATTAAAGGTAAAATAATTAACTTATAATTAACAAGATAAAAAATTTTAATATCATCATTTATTGAGTTATTATAAAAATACTAATATATCAAATATTAATATATATATATATATATATAGATGAATAATATGTTTAATTTTTTATGGGATATTTACTTACATGCCACATCATTTAGCTTTATTTATATATTATCTATTTATTCTTTGTTAATTGCGCTATGCACATTCAAAATATTATAAAATTTTATATACTCATTTTAACTTGTTTTTATTATAACGAGTAATCATAATTTTTTAATAACTTAACTATAGTTAGGTTACAAAAAAATCGAGTCATTCATCATATTATTTTAAAAATATTTAAATATATTTTGAGTGAAAAACTTAAAATTTTGATGTTTAGGTGGTGGCAAAAGAAAGATATTCGCGACGTGAATTAATTTTAGCACAGATCAGCGCTCAGGAAGAAAAAACATATATTATTAAATGTTAAAAATTAATTTTAATGATTTACTAATAAAATATATTTTTTTAAATGTCTCTATGTAAGTTTTATAATATTTTGAGTGTGCATAGTATAATTAACAAAGAATTGATGAGTAATGCATATATAAAGTTAAATGGTGTGATATGTAAGTAAATATTTTTTTATTTAATTTAGCTAGATATTGACTTAAAATTGAATTAATAAAAATTTGATTTAAATCTCACAAGTCCTCCATTCGAAATTTCGTAGGCTGCAACGAAAGATGTTGGAAAAATATGAATATGAACTGAAGGAGATAAAATATTTGTTGATCATATAATGCTTTATGGTATTAACATTTTTTTTAATATCAATAATATTAACATTCCTTTTTTTTATAAGGGATAATTTATGAAAGATATTAGAGTACATCTACATAATTGATATAAATAAAATTATATTATTAAATAGTAAAAGCATTATAAATTTTTTAATAAAAAATATAAAAATATTTTATATTTCATAAATTATAAATAAAGAGTTGTTGATTTTAATAAAAATATAATTTATAATTAATTAAATTTAACTCAAAAATAATTTTAATTTAAAAAATTAATTAATTCAAACCATACTCTTTAAAATTAGAAATTAAGATTTACTTGCTTGAGTCAACCAACTCTTTCTAGGGGGTGAATTGATTTGTAATTCATCAATTCCATCAAAGGTTTAATTATTTAATTAATTTGGTTATTTTAGATTGAAATTAATTTTATGATTTTAAAACTAAACCGATCGAATTAATTAATTATATATTAGTCTATTTAAACAATCGTTGTTATATGATCAAACTCATGAATAAAATAGTCTTGCGAGTTAGGTTAAATAGAAAGATAAATTGATGGAGTCTAGGATTTTCTTCATTCATTTTTATTTAGCATTTATATTTATTATATATTATAATGATATATCTAAAAGATCATTATATTAAAGTTTAATTACATATTTCAGTACTACTGTTGACACGTGGTTTCAATACTGCTTCACAACCGTACAAGTGGCATCGAGCTGGCATTCAGGTCTTTTTTATTTACTTATTTATCTGCCTTTTCTCGCAGGTCTCAAGCCTCGGTCAAACCTCGACCACGAAGAGTCAACCAAGCCTCGTCCACAATTATCTAGGGTCATCCCCTTCCAACCTCGAGGACAATATTACTCAGCTGCACCTGTCGCAGTCAGCGTGGCCCAACCGCGTCGTTCCCCGTACAAAGCACTTTTCTTAGACGTGCAAATCAAGGATTCACATGCTTCAGCTACCATGGATCCCCATGGGCAGTGCTAAGATCAAGAAGCCTAGCTCTCCTTTTACTGACTCTGGTCCCTCCAGTGGCCGACAAACAGCATGGACTCAGGATTTGTTTTACTCCCTTTTCTTCCGAAAAAACAGGAAAAAGCTGAACTGTCCATCGCCTACAAATACCCTTGAACAGGTTTCAAGAGAGAAAAGGGAAGGGGAGAACGACCATCAGAGCATAGGCAATTCTCTCATCCCCTTACTCTCACTATATTAAGACCCCAACTGAGGAGCTCTTTTTCTCGCTCTCTCCCCCAGCTTATTTTCCTCTTTAGTGTTGTACTAGCCCTCTCGACTGTCTTTTACATAGTAAAATCCTTTTGCTGGTCGCTCGGTGGACGTAGGGGATTTTCTCCCCGAATCACCTTAAATCTTTGTGCGTTGCTCTGGATGCTCCAAACTCTCCTTTAAGCCTTAACTGACAGGCTTAGCTCTCTGCGCACCGCCGTCTCTCAGGACTCTCTCTCTTTTTCGGTGTTTTTTGGGATCCCCTACATCCTACGTCAACATCTACTAATCTACTATATTGTATAACTTAATAGTATAATTTGAATTATGTAGTTAAATTACAAATTCATGAATGATAATTGTATTTTAATAACAAAAATTTTGCTATTCATAAACATTTTGATTTTAACTAATCAATTAAATTTTATTTGATTAATTCAGTTTGCAATTTTATTTTATTAATCAATAAGATGATAATGTTTTTTAGTTTATTTTTTTACTTAAAATTAATTAAATTTTCATTAATTGAAATACTAAAAATTATTTTTTTCAATTAATCGAATTAATCAAACCAATAGTTTGCCATTTTTTTAATATATTATAAATGTTTCTTTTTTTTTTTTGATAATATGCTCCAAAAATATTGACACCATAAATATTCAGAAAAAAAATATGAGGCCATAATCGTTCACGAATCAATAGCCAGATAACTACGCACGCCAACTCGGCGATCCACAGCAGCTCGGCTCACTTCCGCACGGCACAGGCTTCCTCCCCTTTTCTATGCGATAGCATTCCCTGCGCTACGCTGCGCTTCTTCCCTGCCTCTCCAATCTCTCACTAGTCCCTACTAGTCGCAATGGCTGTAGTAACCGGAGCTGTAGTCGGCATGGGCCTCTCCCGTTCCTCTTTCCCCTCCGGCGGCGGCTGCAAGGACAAGCTGATCAAGCGACGGGGTCGGCGTCCGGGGAATGAGCTGAGAACAAAGCTGGCCGTGGCGGCTGCGGCTGGGGGAGCTGCTGATTTCCTTGCGGAGATTGCCCGCCATGTCGATCCCTTCGTCGGCGTAGGCGTTGGCCTCCCCTGCACTGTGATGGAGTGCGGCGACATCATCTACCGCAGCACTCTTCCCAGGCAGAGCGGCCTCATCATCACGGCCCCCGGCGTCGCCCTCGCCGTCGCCGCCGTCTCCTACCTCTGGGCCACCCCCGGCGTGGCCCCGGGATTCTTCGACATGTTTGTCCTGGCCTTCGTCGAGCGGCTCTTCCGGCCTACGTACCGCAAGGACGAGTTCCTACTCGGCAAGAAACTTGGAGAGGGAGCCTTCGGCGTCGCCTACAGGGCCTCCCTTACGAAGCCTAAGCCTTCGGCCCCCAAGGTTTAGTGCTTTACTGCCTTTATCTCAAACTAGTTTGGGTCAGACACTTGAATTTCTCTTCCCTATTTGGCTTTCTTCTAAAGCAGCATTTTATGCTCTGTTCCCTCTTTTGTCTTGACTTGGAAACTCTATCATTTTCGCACATGGGCATCTAGATATCGAATATGAAGATGATTAAGGAGGCTTTTAATTCATTGTTATGTTGATATATGTCATGTTATTTAGATGTCATTTTTTGAGTGATAATTCTACAAGCTTTTACAAGGTTATTCACATGTCAGCAAACTAAATAATTATTTTTTCTAAATAATATGACATAATATCAAGATAATATTGATCCAAATACTCCCTAAATAATCTTAAATAAACTCCCTTATTTCCACTATATTCGATTACTTATCTTGAGTATCAATGTCTTAACATGATTAATTTTATGGATATTCTGTTGCTTAACTACCCAACATCCACTCTTTTAAAATATAGCTTGTTGGATAGCACCTATGAAGCTCTAGCATGTATGGAGATATTGGTACGATGATATGATAAATATTTGAAAATATAGGATACAATTACAGTGAGGACGCAAAACAAAATTATCAAAAATATTTATGCATATGTATATGAATATAATCAACTTGAAGTACTCATTGTTCTTCCATTAATTTTATGTATATAATAAATTTTCTTATTTGATATTAGATTTTTATTTGACAGTTTACCAGTTAGCAAACTAACTAATCATAACAATACAACTTTATCTATGTTGGAATAATATCTTTCAAATTTTCTGTGCTTTTTATTCTATTACATTCTTGTAAGGATAGTTGAATATATAATTCTATTATAACATAAATTATTTATCATTTTCATTTTTGTATCCCATGCATGTTCCCACCATATCTCTAGAGTATCCAAGTAATTCATTAGTTTTAATATGGATATTTTACATGGTGTACTCAATATGTAACTATGGAGTATCAATATGCAATATCAACACATCAACATTTTAGAAGTATCAATGTGCTTCCTTGGATAGCAATCTTATAAAATATTTTCTTCATTTTGGTGGGCAATTCGGTGGATATATTTTTATCACATATGAGAGTTATGGAATAGCCATTTCGAGCCTATAAAGTATACTGTGACAATTAGGCTACTATGCGCATGCCTCTAACCCTATCTTTTATGAGGGGACAATGCATATAGAGTTTGATCGCTTCTTTGTCAAGAAGAAAGTTCTGTTCAAGGAAGTCAAGATGTTTTTTGTTAGTTCAAATGATCAATTAGCATTGAAAAGCACTAGGATTGGATATATTGTAACATGCAGTAGGATTGGATATATCGTAACATGATGGGGCTTCATAATATTATGCACCAGCTTGAGGAAGACCCGAATAATTTTTTCCGTACATAGAATGTGATTTTGAAATAGGCATGTATATGTAAATTATACATATCTGAAATTATAAATTATAATGCAGTAGTAATATTTTTAAAGAATTTAAATGTTACATTCAAAACTCCACTATGATTAAGAGACTATTCATTGATTTTTTTAGCCCAATGAACCCCCAAATATTCCTAAAAATCTCAATTTCACCGGAAATTCAAATTGATATGACAGTTTGTTTATCCAACTTGACAACCCACCTAGTGTATAACCCTGTCAAAATTTAAACTTGAATTTCAACAATTATGCATCACTTAAATTCTGGTGGTTTTAAGAGGGGAAATTTGGCTACCTTGCATTTGAAGTGCTTGCATCATAAAAAATTAGTTTTCAATCTGTTTGCACTAATACCCATTCATCTTGAATCCTCACACCACTTCTCTCTAGGGCTATAATGAACTGAGCTAAACCGAGTAGTTGTCTGTTCAAGTTCATGTTCATTTAATAAAACCGAGTTCGAGCTCAATCTCAAGCTTGTTCATGCTTGGTTCGTGAACATAAAGGCATATTTGGGCTTGGTTGATATAGTTTGTGAACGAGCTCGTATATATTTCAATTGTCTCTTGGGAGATATTCGATAAAACTCTTATTATACTCTACTTTAATCATCATGCCTTGGTTATGTGATTAACTGTTTTCCTCCATTTGAGATACCTCACTTTATTTCCTTGCTATTGCCATTGAAGTAGGGGGACTTGGTGTTGAAGAAGGCAACGGAGTATGGTGCAGTGGAGATATGGATGAACGAGCGGGTGAGGAGGGCTTGTGCCAATAGCTGTGCAGATTTCGTGTATGGCTTCCGAGAGGTATTCTTTAATTGATATTTGATTCATATCTATCTTGAGTATTTGTCAATGTTTCGTTAGTTTGCTGTTTGATTTTTTATTGTTTTCAGGCTTCAGCTAAAGGGAAGGGAAGAGGTGAATATTGGCTCATATGGAAGTTTGAGGGGGAGGATACACTATCAGATTTCATGGCAAGTAAAGAATTCCCGTACAATGTAAGTTATTCTTATTGCCTTTGTTCCCTAATTGTGTGTTAATGCATTCATAATTGCTGAATATTAAATAATCTATGGTTGCTCGCAAGAAATATCAAACTTAAAAATTTATGTAATTCTTAAACTATTGAAGATGATGCCATGACTATGGATCCTTTATCCTTCCATATCAAGGTGAAGATTGATAGCAACAGAAAGTCATAGCCACTAAGCGTATACTATGTTGTTATTTAAAAGAACTTATAACATGGAATGAAAGTTTGACAGTTCTGTGTTGGACTTCGATTTTTCTGTTAAAATATTTGTGAACTGTTCTAATTTTGTGTTTTCATTATGCTAAATTTATTACATTCTGCAGTGTCAATGTGATTGTTGTGGCTTCTCTTTTCTGGTAATTCAATTACATTGATGGTTTCAGGTAGAGACCAAAATCCTTGGCGAAGTTCTAGATTTACCTAAAGGCTTGAACAGGGAAAATAGAATTATTCAAACCATAATGAGGCAACTTTTATTCGCTCTTGATGGGCTTCATTCAACAGGGATTGTACATAGGGATATCAAGCCCCAAAACATTATTTATTCTGAAGGTAATCCATTAGACTGTATTTTAAATATTGAACTGCAAACTCTGCTAATTATATTTTCTAGTTTGTATGCATGCATGTTGTACATGCTTCTTTGAAATTGGGACTTAAGATGAAGATTATAAAAATGAAAGGACCAAATATAATATCCATTATAAGAAATTACGACCTAAGTCTAAGAATAAGAGAAATCGGGAGGCCAAATAAGGAAATAGGGATCAAATTGTAAATTCTTAGGACCTAAGAGCAAAATTAACATAAATCAGAGAATCAAATGATAATTTTTGTTGTAAGGAATTAGGACCTAAGACAGATTAGGAGAAATGAAGGACATTGTAATTTCTCAAGAACTGAAACCAAGCCTAATAGAAATCAAGGGACCAATTTATAATTTTTGCTATATGAAATTCGGATCTAAGACCATTACTAAGAAAATTTAAGGAACCAAATTATAATATTTCAGGGCCTAAAATTAAGCCTAAAAAAACTCAAGTACCAAACTGTAATTATCATTGTAAGGAATTAGAATCTCTGACCAAGACCCAGAGAAATAATGGCCAAATTTTAATAATCAAGCATAAGAAAACTTAGGGGACTAAATACTTATTTTTAGGACCTAAAATTAAGTTTAAGAGAAATCAAGGGACTAATTTGCAATTCTTATTGTAAAAAATTATGATCTAAGATCAAGCTTAAGAGAATCATAGGACTAAATTATAATTTATTGGGGCCTAAAATCAAATTTAGGAGAAATTGGGAAACCAAAGTACAATTATCGTTATAAGCAGTTAGGACTTAAGATGAATTCTTTGAGAAATTAGAAATCAAATTATAATTTTTGAGAACCTGAAACCAATTTCAAAGGAAATCAAGGGACCAACTTGTAATTTTTGTTTTTGGGGACTAATTACAAATAAATAATTTGAGAGGTTATAGGATAAGGAGAGGGTCAATGGATAGAGATGGAACTTGGGAAGCTGTGTTGGCACAGGTGTATATGACAAGGTGCATGTATAGTGGAGGTGGATGGTTATGATTTCTGATCAGAAGAGGATTGGTTTTTTACTTCTATATTAGACAAAAATGTTTCACCTGCTTATATTCTAATAATATAGATATGATGACCGAACATTACCTTTATTTGTATGCTTTGATTTATTCAGGGTCTCGCACGTTTAAAATCATTGATCTTGGAGCAGCAACAGATTTAAGGGTGGGCATTAATTATATTCCTAAAGAGTTCCTATTGGATCCAAGGTATCTAAACCTGAAAATATCTTCTAGTTTTTTAAATATCATTGTTGTACCATGGCTCTTAATAATCGTAGTTAGTCTGCTAGGAAAGGTTAGCTTTGGTTAATGAGATGGCTTGTGTGACTTGCATGCACCTAAACATGACATTTGTATCTATTTTTAATGAGGTCACCATCTTATGAGAGAATGTGTAAATGATAGATAAATGTCAAACAAAGGCTTAAGATTCATGTGATAGCATAATGGAATTTTGGACTTTTGGTGTAGTTCGAGAACGGGTTGAGCATATATTATTTGTAGATGATATAAATAAGTGAAAAATGAAATTTGAAACAATGGGTGACACCAAACGTTAAGTGGATAAAAAATTGTAGAACTATGACAAATGTATTGATTTTATTTTTAGTTAAGTTGAGATCAGTACTTAGAAAAGTGACAGGCAAATAAATATTTCCTATATCTGATAGATGTAGGTATCTTTCCTGTATTCTTCAAAGATGATGTAGATGAGGCTGCACAATTAGAACTACAGTAGTGCCTTGCGGAACTGAGAAGCGCCTTCATAATATTAAATGATGATAAGAACACTGGAGACTTGAAGGTTGTGAAAGAAGAAATCATTAATAACAAACTTTAGTGATAGAAAATGTGAATGTCCACATTGATTCATGAAAAGATTGACTAGGATCAAGGAAAATATAATTTTACTGGGGAAAGTATAGGAATCACACTTTTTGGTTGTAAGATTGTAGATAATAGGCATACATAATATGAACATATAAACCAGAGAGTGAAATATGCACCATTCAAATAGGCAGCTGATATTTTGGTGAGAAAACTAGGTAGAGGAATGGGTTTGTGGTTGGTTAGTAGTTAAATAAAAAGATTTTACTCAGAATGACATATCGGAAAGGAAAAGGATTTACAAAGTTGACCTCAAGTAGTTGGTTTAAGATTATGGTTGATGATGATGATGACGACGACAACGACGATGATGATGTTGATGTTTATCATTTTTCAGTAACTACATTGAATTCTTATTGCATGTAGATTTTCTTTGATTCCAAGCTTTGTTATGTTGAAAAAGCATCTTGTTGTTTCTACTACACGTGCCTGCTTACGAATGATCTCACATGCATGCATGCCACAGACAATTATTTGTAAAAAGTTTTCAATTAGTGAATAAGATTACACTGTAATAAAAAAAAAAGAATATGATTACACAATGATATTACACTGTCCATTACTTCACTTGCAAACCATACTCATATTTACCACTTCGTCTAAGATGTTATGTATCAGTTGAAAAAGAGAACAATGCTCTAAAAATCTTAATCTCTAAAAATAAATTCTCCATGTTTGGCTCAAGGGGAAAAAAAGGTCAAGGGCATGGAAATATTTTTCTCATTTTAAAATAATAAAAATTTAATTATTTGTCATATATTGCAGAAGCTCCAATATAAAATTATATATTTAATTTCACATTCTACACAAATTTCAAAACAAACAATAAATTTGTTTCACATTCTACACAACTCTTAATATAACAAACTTTAGTTCCCATCTTATATACTAAAACTTTTCAAGCCAACCTTTTTTCCTTAGCCAAATGGGCATATGTGCATTTACACATGCATTATCAATTTCATCTGACATGTGGTACTAGATGGAAAACAGTAACTTTTATATAGAACACTAAAATTTACAGGGACATTGAGGTTGTACTGGAAGAGAATACGATACAGGTAATGGAAGTATTGGCAAGCTGAAAAAGTCACATATAATGCTTCATTTTTCTCCATTCTCTCAGGTATGCTGCACCTGAGCAATATATCATGAGTACACAAACCCCATCTGCTCCTTCTGCTCCTGTTGCAACTGCATTGTCCCCTGTTTTGTGGCAGGTTATAAAATGTCCATGTTGTCATGAATTTCTTCATATTTTCCTTCAGTCATTTTTTTTGCAGTTCCTTTCAAGATAAACTTGATAATTTGTTTCTTATGAATATTCATTGTTTTGTTCCGGCAGTTGAATTTACCAGATAGATTTGACATGTACAGTATGGGCCTTATATTCTTGCAAATGGTTAGTAGTGTTACATTTAACTTAAGTGTTATTTACTGTCAGCTCTTTAATCATTCTTGTGGCTACTGAAAGTTTTTGTTGTAGGCATTTCCATCATTAAGGACAGACAGCAGCCTCATACAATTCAACCGTCAGCTAAAGAGGTGTGATTATGATCTGGATGCATGGAGGAAGACAGTGGAACCCCGTGCTAGCTTGGATCTGAGGAAGGGTTTCGAATTGTTAGATTTAGATGGCGGTACTGGATGGGAGCTTCTAAATTCAATGATCCGATATAAGGCGCGACAAAGAACCAGTGCAAAAGCAGCACTGGCTCATCCATACTTCAATCATGAAGGTTTATTAGGCCTATCTTTCATGCAAAATCTAAGGCTACAGTGGTTCCGTACAACTCAAAAGGATTATAGTGAAGCTGCTAATTGGGTGATCGGCCTGATGGCAAGATCAGGAACGCAATCAGAAGGAGGGTTCACAGAAGCACAACTCCAAGAGTTGAGGGTGAGCACATATATTCTGACCTTCCCCAGTTTTCTATAGTTGAAATCATTGATGCAGTAGATTGTACGTCCATGTTAACCAGAATAATGATTATTGCTTGTCGTCAGGAATAAGCACTAGGCTGTGGGGTAGGGTGGGTGGTGGCAGAGGACGCAGGAAAGAGATGCCTGCTTACTTTCAATCAGTTTAATTGATTCGTCAATAGTTTGAACATAGGAATGCCATCGAAGAAATAACAGCTGAGACTAACAGGCTTGGCCAAATCCATAAACTTCATATAGAGCATTAGTCAGCCTATTTGTATCCTGGCATGTAAAAAACCCAAGGTTTTATTGATCTGTAACTTTTCTTGGGAGACATGGGCTAGTGCTTTCTGGTTGATACTCATAATTGGGCAAGAGATTCAAGTATAAGAATGACACTTTTCTTTCTTTGACACTTGAAACAGTTTTGATGTATAGGAATGAGTTTGTGACCTAAACAAGATTAGGATTCACAATTCACCTCGACTTCTTTTCAAGCCTTCTCTTTTTTCATACCCCAAAGGAAGACTAGTCGGTGTTTATGTCGTCTCTTTTGGAAAAATAACCTGTTGAATTCATACTTAAGAATCCCTCGTTTCGATATGATTGATCCCGTAACTTCCCCCCTGTTAGCAATAATCTCTACAAAGTTTGCTTATTCTACTAAAAGTAGTGTTAGAAAAAAGCTTAACTTATCAAGTAATGGATGTCATCTTACTTCGGCTAGTGTCTCCCTTACTTTGTGATTGCCTAACCTCACCTTTGTTTTGCACTAAGGTCTTCTTTGATGCGAGGATCAAAATCAGGACCAAAATGGTATTAGTTTAAAAAAAAAAATAATAATAATAATAATAAATAAATATTTTTTTTAATCATCTTCATAGATTTTAATATAAAAAATATTATTTTATTTTACATATTCAATAATTTTCAATAAAAATATCAACTTTATTTCACATCATAGACCAAAATACTTGAATCGAGTATTTTGGTCTAGAAAGTGAAATAAAGTTGATGTTTTTATTGAAAATTATTAAGTATGTGAAATAAAATAATATTTTTTATATTGAAATTTGTATTGGGTGATTAAAAATTTTATTTTATCATTATTATTATTATTATTTTTTAAACTAGTATTATTTTGATCCTGATTTTGATTCTCACACCAAACAGGACTTAAGAACTCCTCCATACTCATTTTCACTTAAGCTCCTTGTGCCAAGCCCCTTCCTTCAACTTAGCAGTGAAATCATCATTTGAATAAGCCTTTTGGCTAGAACTTGGGATCGTTCAAAGCAATTTTAGCAATTTTTTATCCCTGTCGTTATGAACCAAAGTCCATATTGCAATTGCTATTCAATCGTTATTGCTAGGGTTACATAAACTTAAGAAGAATGCCCAAAATCGACACAAATACTTGGATTCAATACCTGAGATAGACAAAATCTCTACGGTTTGTACATCAAATCAATTCACCTTAAGTATTAGTAAGTTCCCTGCAAAAATCTCAAGTTGAGCTCGATGACGGTCCAATTATATGAAGGCAAAGAAGGATCTGGAACCAACCAAAATAATCATCTCAGGATTTGATAACCACAATCAAGTAGCATTGGGATCAGTCTAAGCTGTTCATAAACGTGTGGACTAACGCTTCTCGACTGACTTTCTCATTCTAAATCATAGCCAACTAGACACCTAGCTCAATTGTCTCGCCACCTGAGAAGCAAAGGTTTGTCGCTTGGCCCATCCAGCTTACCACTTAAAAAGATAGCGGTGCAAGCATTGTGCTACTGGCATCAGGTACTCAAGTGCCTCAATTCTCAAAAAATTTTGAGTGCCCGACATCCGAAAACTTCTTTTTTCAGATTCTTTTAACTTCAATTTTATCTTCTCACCTCATTTATATGTATTATGCTTTCCATTCCACATGTCCAACCATCTAAAGTTTGTTACGCCCTACAATCTCCCCGATACGATCATATTTCTTCACACATGCATTCGTCTTGGTATTTTTATTTTCTCTTTGCTGTTTCCTTTAATATCCAACATTTCAGTCTAAATACTGCTGCTCATTGTTACATCATTATTTCTTTTCAGGTTGTCATAATGTTCTTTAGACACTTCGCTTTAATCGCCTACGTTTTCTAAGTTCGAATTCATGTTTTCACTCCTCTTTCTTTTATGGTTTTCAGAACGTGTTTGATTTTCAAACTCCAATCTAAACTTCCATTTCTCTGTTTGCTAACTTAAAAGTCTGGAGGAGCAGAATCCTAATACATTGCTCAATGTTTCGTCTTCAGGCAATAGAACCAAAGAAAGGAAGTGCACAAAGGAATGCTCTGGCATCACTTCTTCGCCTGCAAAGAAAAATTATAAGAACACTTGGTGAGAGCGTTGATGAGATTGGCAGACAGAGTAAGAGCATCTGGTGGAGCAGGTGGATACCTACGGAGGAGTAAGGAGACTGAATGAATACACACACCCACACCTTAGATCTCTAGTGTATATAATTAATGGCATATTCGCTAGTTCTACTTTCTTTTCTGTATAATGATAGAATCTTTAATCCCTATCTGTGTTAGGGTTGTTATCGGGCCGATTTCGAGCGAGTCGAACTCAACTCGAAATCAAAAATTTCGAGCTCGGCTTGGCTCGAAATCGGTCCGAAATCGAAATGGGATATGATTCGAGCCGGCTCGGCTCGAAATGACTCGATTTCAAGCCGGCTCGAATCATGATTCGAATCAGCTCGGAATTGTAAAAAAATTATAGAGATATTATGTATTTAAGATGATTTGATCCCTAAATCTTGAGGAAAATAAACCTTAAATCTCCTTTACTCTACCTCTAAACCACTAACTAAATTATATAAAATAATAATTTATTTATGTATATATTTATGTAATATATCAATATTATTTATGCTATGCATATAATTTCGAGCCAAATCGAATCATGTTTCGAGCGAGCTAGAGCCAACTCGAAATTGGCTCGAAATGAACTTCGAGCCAAGATCCTTAGCTCATGATTTTATTCAAAATTTTTGAATCGATTTTGAGTCGATTCAAAAATCGAACGAGTTCCGAGCGAATTTCGAGTTTCGGATATTTTTAACACCCCTAATCTGTGTAGAGTCATTCTGAGTTAAAACATGAATGAAAAAAGGGTGACATTTCTGAGATAGTGGTTATCGCACGTGATCTTGTTTAGTTGAAATATATTTTTCGAATGTTTTAAGTTTTTTTGAGATAAAATGAAAGAAAATTATTCTAATATTATGATGTAAAATAAAGATATTTTGTTATTAAAAAATATGTTGGATGTAAAATAAAGTTAATTTTTTTTTATTAAAGTATATATAGTATATGTTGTGAAATAAAATTAATTTTTAATATCTAATTATATAATATAAAATATTGATGATAGTATTTTTTGAGGAGGTTGAGAGATTTTAAGCTTCAATCAAATTAGGAGTGATTTTATATTTTTGACATTAATTGTGATGATTATTTCATCCTCATATTTCTAAATATAGAATATTGTGAAGTTATGCAACTTCATTATTGTGTAACAGCATGAGACTATCTATTTATAGTGTGCGCTGAAATTATTGAGGAATATGATCACATTGTATAGCAATAAAAATTCATATATTTTTATATATACATGCAATATTGTAGAAGTATAAGATTATATAGAAATTTGAAATCATCTATTATTAATTTATTTATTTATATGTACATAAATACACTTATATGCAAATATATAAATATTTACAAATTGCACATATATATTTGTTTTTACATATATATAATATATATAGGCACATATATTTTTAATTATATAGATATTACGTGAGCTGTCGTTGATACTGTTAGATAGCTTAACAAACTGCATTGTTCATTGTGCATAATGAGAATTGGATTAATGTATTAGATATAATTTTAGAGATATTTATCTATATGTCATATTATTTAATTTTATTTATGCATTATTCATCTATTCTTTATTAATTACCTTATGCACACTCAAAATATTACAAAATCTTACATACACACTTTAACTTATTTTCATTATAATGAGTAATCATAATTTTCACATAACTTAACTATAGTTAAGTTACAAAAAATTTGAGTCATTTATTATATTATTTTAAAGATATTTAAATATATTTTGAGTGAAAATTCTAAAATCTTGATGTTTTTTCACTCAAAATATTATAAAGAAAATGGAAGGCAAAAATGTTTTTTCACTAAGAGATTTAATGATAGAAAGTCCTAGTTGTATTATATATTAGTTTAGTTAATTTGAAAGCTAGTGAGGCTCAATATGAACATAGACCTAAACTAGAGGGACTTATTTATTATTTACCTTAATTAGATTTTGAAACGAATTTAAATATTTCATGCTATCTGTTCAAATGAATTTGTCAAATTTTCTATGAGCACTTGCACAAATATCAGATAATTTTGAGGAAGATCTGGCTTAGTCTTTCTTTCTTTTCTCGCGAAATAACAACAAATGCATATAGAACTCGACTTTATTTAAAGTCAAATTTTTATCTTTTTGAGAACAAATTTTCGTTTTTTTTGTATGCATTTTGTCAACCCTTCATGGTTATATAAATGTTGCTATGGAGAAGATCAGATGCATAGACTTTACTCGGAAATTATTAAATCGATTTGAGGAAGAGGAAGGTGATTAGTTTCTCAATTGACCTTAAAAATTTATATTTTATTCTATAATTATTCCAATTTTATTGAATTCAAAATTATTTTTCAAAATTAATATAATCATTGAAGTTGAATTGACTTAAAATTAGCGTAATATATGCATGAATGCACGACTTTAAATTTAAAAATTATACTCTTGTTAATATAAAAATTAATCAGTTATCTCAACCATAAACCTAGGACACTCTAATCGTGTGATTACTTGCGTACTAGTAGACCTAATTTTACTAAATAATTTGACTATTTTCGAATATGACTTTCTTAAATCATCCTATGAAGCTCCTCTCGTAAACTTCTATGTATAACTCATACATAAAATTATGATATATAGAAATATTATAAGTTTTATATAATTTTTATGATAAATATGTAATATTAAAAATTTAGATATTAAATATATAAAATAATTAATTTTTAATAATGTTTATAAAATTAACTAAAAAATTAATTTTGATTTAAATTTTGATATCATTCATAATTTTGTTTTTGTTGTTATATATATATTATATGTGTTATAATGTATATAGAAATTTGTATTTTTGTACATGAATAATATGATGACGTCTTTCCTTAAAAAGTTAAAACGTCCTTGCATTAATGCAGCGCTCTCTCTCTCTCTCTCTCTCTCTCTCTCTCTCTCTCTCTCTCTCTCTGCCGCCTGCTATTTTGAACTCCTCTTTGCCCTACTTTTGTCATTTACTCGCTTCGCGACTTCGGCATTGTCAAAAGAACAAATTTTTGATAATCCCAACATGACGACGGAGCCGCTGCTGCACGTCTCGGCCGAAGGCACTGCCGGCGCCTCCGACGTACCGCCGTCCCGATGGCGAAGCCTCTCCTCGAACCCCACCTCTCCGCTTTTCACGCTCCCCGAGGACGACGAGGTCTCAGTCCCCATGTCCCCTTCGTCCCTCAAGGACCGTATCATCTTCGGCCCATCCCCTTCCCCATCCGACCCTCTCTTCGCGTCTCTAATCCCCTCCTCCTCCCCTCCCCCTTCCCCTTCCCCCTCCCCCTCCCCCTCAGCAGCCGCCGTGGCTGCCGAAGCCCACTCTGAAGGGGATGTCGAACGACCTTGGCTGGGGGATCCTCTCTTTTTCAAATCGGCGAGGAGCCAATTTCATCGCTCCCGCACCGCTCCGGCCATGTCCACCATTAACAACCTCGCCAGCGAGTACTCCCCACCCAGTTCGCCGGTGAAGGACCGCCAGCCGCACATAGTCCGGCAGGCCTTTGTCCTTCTCGTGGGGTACCTCGCCTTCGGCGTCCTCGTATACTCTATGAACCGCTCACAGTTCGAGGCGTTGGAAACCCACCCGTTGGTCGATGCGCTGTACTTCTGCATCGTGACCATGTGTACCATCGGCTACGGCGATATAACCCCATCCTCCACTATTTCCAAGCTCTTCTCGATCGCCTTCGTTCTCATCGGCTTCGGCTTCGTCGACATCTTCCTCTCCGCCATGATCTCATACGTGCTCGACGCCCAGGAGCATCACCTCCTCGACGCCGCCAAGCACCGCGGCGATGCCCGATCCTACGTCCTCGACCTCAAGAAGGGCCGCATGAGAATCCGTCTGAAGGTCGGCTTGGCGCTCTGCGTCGTCGTGCTCTTCACCTGCGTCGGCGCCCTGTTCCTGCACTTCTACGAGAAGCTGAATTGGCTCGACGCCTTCTACCTTTCCGTCATGTCGGTCACCACTGTCGGTTACGGGGATAGGGCTTTCAGAACCATGGGAGGGCGGCTTTTCGCCTCCATATGGCTGCTCGTGTCCACCCTCGCGGTGGCGCGGGCGTTTTTGTATCTGGTGGAGGCGAGATTGGACAAGCGGCACAGGGACATGGCGAAGTGGGTGCTTGCGAGGGATTTGACTATCTCCGAGTTCCTTGAGGCGGACATAGACAACAATGGCTATGTGAGGTCTGTTCCTCTCTCCTTTGTCTATGCCTTATCTTCTGCTGTTTGCTGCAAATGTCTGCTTTTCTGTTCTTTTCTACTTCACCATGCTAAGCATTTCATGGATGAAAAATGATGGAGAAAAAAAGGAAGAATCTTTCAGCATGCTTAAAGGCCTTAAGTGATGTTATACTGTATAAAAATAGGAACCAATCTGATTTTTAATTCAATTGGTTGCGTGGTTGATGACTGGCTGCTGAGGGAATGACTGAAACATTTCTAATTTTGCTTTTTTTTTTATTGCATTTCAATCTCCTATTCCCACCATGTACAGAGGTTTTAAGGGCCTGCTGAATGGTTATAATCCATCTGCTATCTGCCATAAATCCTACCTAGTAGGGTAGGCTGGTATCTTGTATGGTTCCTAACACATTGAGTTTTCCTAATTTGTTTCTAAGGCATTGGATGATATTAATAACAATTTGAGATTAGTATCAAAATCGTAATTGCATATGTTTACATACATGCATGTATATGTTTCAGTATAAGAGAGAGCGAGAGAAAGAGATGAATTCTCTGCTCCTTCAAGGCTGTTGACGTAGGATGTGGGGGTCCCAGGAAACACCGAAGAGAAAGAGAGTTCCGGGAGACGGCGGCGCGCAAAGGGGCGAGCCTGTTAATGGAGGCTCAAGGAGAGAACCAGTTCAGAGCATTCAGAGAAACACACAGAGATTTAAGGTGGTTCAGGGGAGAAAATTCCCTACGTCCACTGGTCGATCAGCGAAGAAGTTTCACTAATAGATGGAGGTGGCCATGAAGGCTAATACAAAAACTTACAAGAGAAAAAGAGAGAAAGCAAGAGAAAGAGAGCTTTTCTTGTTCTCAAGCTCCTGTTTTACAAGAGGTGATAGAGGAGTTCTGCTCTTCTTGGGGTCAGTCCTCCTCCTTCGTCAGTCTTGGAGAAGGCCGGTAGTGGTGGATGAAGCAAGTGACCTCTTTTTCTTTGAAGTCTATTCCTTGGTATTTGTAGGCAGGGATGGTGCAGCTTTATCCTGATTTTTCGGAGAAAAGAAGGTGGACAAATTCTGAACTTGCGCCACTTATCGGCCATTGGAGGGACTAGAGTCAGTAAAGAGAGCTTGACATTTGGATCTTGGTACTGTTTCTGGGGATCCGCGTCAGCTGGGGCATGCGGACCCTTGATTTGCGAGTCTGGAGGAAGCATGTTGCTTTGGAAACAATGCAGCCAGAGCATGCTGATAGTGATAGGTATGGCTGAGAAATATCATGCCTGATGTGGTTGGGAGAGCTATTTGAACAAGGGTCATGCAGGAGGTTAGAGGTTAGATGTTAGAGGTCCCAAGCCTCACCCACGAGGTTAGAGGTTAGAGGTCCCAAACCTCACCCACGAGGTTAGAGGTCCCAAACCTCTCCCACGAGGTTTGGAAAACTAACACAGCCACAAAGGTTAAAGCATGATGTTTTAAGATGGAGCGCCTCGTGTATGGATGAGATGCAGCGCTGGAGCCACATGTCAACAAAGGCAAAAAGTCTTTGTCCACCCAATAATATTTCGGTAGTATGGCCAATTTGTATAACCATTCTGTGCACAATTATACAGCTTATAATCAGCAAGGACAACAATACTCTATCAATTTAGTTTGATCAATAGAGACCATAGGTTGAGCTCCTTTGACAACAACGATTATCAAACAGCTTAGAGATGTTCATTTAGATACCTTTACCGATGTATTTTTTGTAATCCGAACTATTAAACTTTCTTCAATGACAAAAAAATATATATTACATTTTGATAATTTGGACAATCTGAGCAATAAAAATTGAAATTATTTATAATGCATTCCAAGCTTCTGATTTTTTGCTTTTTTGATGCAACTGGTCATTGATTCAAGTCATCATCACCATACACATCGTAAGTCCCCAAATACTTTGAATCAGCTTTGTGAATCAGTCTTCGGTGGTCATCTTGGTTCACTGTATCTGACTATCTGGTGTCACTCTAGTTTACCCAATTCTTTATAACCTATAGTCAAATTACTTTTGAGCTTCATTTTTTAATGACATTACCATTGTGTTTCACCATCTGTTGTACACGACTCCACCTTAGCCTATCTGTCCTATATATTCTTGTGTTTACTAGGATGCCACTTCTACAGTCACTGTAATCTATATTGCCATATCATTTCAACAAAAAACACATGCATGTTAACATTTTAGTTTCTACAATACTATTGGTGCTTCTCTTTTGGTGCCCAACATTTATCCGTATTAGAGCTGACTTGGTTTCTAATTATTTAAACTCACTTTTAGTCTCCTAGATTTATTTTTATTACATGAAATTTTAATAATAATTATCCATATCATCCACTTAGGTTTAACCATACTAGTGTTTTCTCATCATCATCCCTAAATCCTTTTGTTGATAGAACCAACATATCAAGAATTTTCCAACCTAGATGCTCTTGGTCATCCACCATTACTTGTGGATTGTTTTTTTATTAGCTCCATAGATGTGATTTGAATTCTACTCTGGCTTTACAACTATTTCTTCAACAAATAGCTCTTCATGTTTGACACCTTGTCACGCAAAGGAAAAGAGTTAGTTGTTGTACTCAAATAATTTGTTCGACTGCGGTCTTTCTTAAAAGACAAACAACTGAAGTAGAATACCATGGGAGACAAACAAATTTGTTCGACTCGTCACACAGCCTTTCAAACAAGCTTGCTTATGAAGACGTCTCTGTTGCTTTTCGTCATGCTGTTCTTCGACTATGTACTTCGACTTCATCAAGACTTTAGATAATAATAACATAGTTCATGTAGGAGGAAACTCTAACCGCTGTTAAAGCTATCAAAGAACATGTGAGGAACATAAGTGCATAATCGTCCATGTCAAAGCTAGAGGGATATTTTTGAAATTCCAAATATCAATTAGTTATTATGTTCTCTCCTTTATAGTAAGGATGAGATTTCTTGTGTGCGGTGAAAGTAGAGCATCATCTTCTTCAGAGTACTCTGAGAGATTCATTTTCTTCTTCAGTGAGCGTGTAAGCTTCTTTGTTTGTAGCATTGTTCAAGTGTGGGAAGGCTCCTTTTGTTCTCCTCATTGTAACAAAACTCTGTACTCATTTTCTTTTATTAGTAAAGCTTTTTTCTCTACCCCATAGTGGCTTCCCTACAAGTATTTCTACTTAAATCTCGATGTTCTCTATTTCTTTCATCTTCTTATTTTACTATACTTTTATGATTCCGTGATTTCTTGTAGTTGTTTGTTTGTTTGATTCTCTGATTATTTGATATTATCTTTGGGTTTTCACTTTGGCTGAAGCTACTCAACCATTTCACATTTGCAAGTGGTTGTTCGACATTTCCACGGGTGTCAAAGACCGCTCGCTGCAACAAACTGGTAACAGACCAACACAAGATCTTGTGAGCTTTTAATAGTGGCTATTTGCTCTTTGGCAAGTGAAGATGAAGGTTATTTTAGTTCAACTTAATCTGTATGATACACTGCTCGGCAGAGAGAAGAAACCATTCACTATGTCTGCTGCAAAATGGGAGCGGAAGGTTCAAAAGGCATTATCTCGTATCCATTTGCATCCATCAAATGAAATTCTCCATGATTGCATTAAGGAGGCAATAGCAGCTGCGTTATGCTCAGATTGGAGTCTTTGTGCATACTAGTGACGAACAAACTCTTAAGCGACAACTATACTCTCAATGCTTGGCCGAAGAAAGTAGTATTAAGGTTCATTTAGATGAGTTTAAGAGTATAGTTATAAATCTAAAGATGATTAAAGAGAAATGAAAGGATGATGATTTGACTTTACTTCTACTTTATCGCTTCCACCTTCATATAAGAATTTTTGGAATTTTATACTTTACAGAAGGGAGTTCATTTCTATAGAGAATGTATCCTAAGCATTGTTATTGAAAACTTAGTTTGACAGAAGGTTGATTTTTTTATTAAGGACTCTCTTGGTGAGGGACTAATAGTTTGAGAAAGCTGAAGAAGGGTTCCAAATAAGTGAAGTAGAGAGAGCTCACAATTATCAAGGCGCTAGATTCTATATTGTCATTTCTGTAAAAGTAAGGTTTTACAAAAAGAAGGGCCGCATTATTGCAGATTGTTAGAAATTTAAAAAAAAAGAGTGGTTAAAGAATGATCGCGCACAGAGGCAAAGTTCATGCTAAGCCATAAGGGTTGTTGTTGAAGATTCTAATGGCAGCATATTATGTGTCACAGAAGAGAGTGTAGGGTTTACTTCATATTGGATACTTGACACAATATATTCTTTCCGCATGATGCCTAATAGAGAATGATTTTTGACTTATCAATCAGTTTTTATGAGTGTTATCCTAATGGTTAACGATGAATCTTGCAAGGTTATAAGAATTAAAATTGTAAAAATTAAGATATTTGATAATGTTGTTTGAACACTTTTAGAGGTAAGACATTTTCTATCAACTTATATGTAGTCTTATTTCTTTAATTACTCTGAACGTGAGGTTTTCCACTTACTAGTGAAGGGGAGCTCAAATTTCTCGTGGTGCTATGATTTTGATAAATAGTAATCTTCTAGGAGATGGTTGCTTCTAAGATAAGAGGAGTGGCATATAATATTTAATTCATTTATCAAAAACTGATTGAAGATTTGGCATTTTTGGCTCGGGTCACATAACCAGGTTTAGCTTCTTTGAATAATTTCGGACTCCTTTATGGAAAGCACACTAAAAAATTGGACTTCTGTAAGAAATGTGTGTCGACAAGTAGAAACATGCTACCTTTGACCAAGCAGTTCATTCGTTGATCATGCTCAACTGCATTCACTTAGATTTGTGGGGATCGTTTAGCGTTGCATCAATAGATGGACTTGGCTATATGTTGACCTTCATTGGTGATTGCTTTAGGAAGGTTCGACCCTACTTTTCAAAGTAGAATTCAGATGTTTTTAAGACCTTTAAGAGGCTACGAATTGATAATGATTTGGAGTTATGTTTGAGAGAGTTCAGTAAATACTACAAGGAAGAAGGAATTATTCACCACTATGCATTTGTCAATATGCCATAATTAAATGTACTTTGCTGAGTAATATAACAAGAATTTCCTCAAAAGAGCAAGATGTATGCTCTTTACTGCAAGATTACTGAAGTCTTTTTCGGATGAGGCTGCATTCATGCTTTGTTATATTAATAATCTCTCATCTTACTAAGCATTGAAGTTGAAAGTTTTAGAGGTAGTTTGGTCTAACAATCCTCCAATCTATAATGCATGAATATAACACGGTACAATATAGCGATAGCGATTTTTCAAAATGTAGGATACGGATACGGCCCGACATGTGAAATATGATTATAATAATAAAATTAACAATTCATATTTGACAAACTACATAAAACATAGAATGAACTTGATTTTTTAAGTTTAAACAACTTGTGAGTAACACAAATATCTCATAAGATCAAGATGAAAACTTTAGAAGAGATATTGTCAATAATGAAGAAATTTGAAATGTAGATTTATGATTCATTTTATAAAGTTGGTGGGAGAATAAGAGCAAATGCAATTTTGCTTGCTAGGATAACTACTGCGAGCACGGGAATAAGAGTAGGGAAGAGCTCTTAACATTAAAAATGAGAGGACAGAAGTGGAGTTAGAGTTTCAAACTTTTTACGATTAGTTTGTTTTCATGAGGCTCGGGGGCAGTGAGGGAGAAAGAAATATAATTTTTGACAAGATTAATGTAAATTGTGAGAGTCTAAATACAATTTGTATCACTAAGAGTCAGATATTTCATGATAAGTCCATGCAGATTGAGATCAAGTATCACTTTATTTGAGAATTCATTGCAAATGGAGATATACTAGTTGAAAAGATCAATGTATTGGAGAATCTAGTAGATATGTTAACAAAGTCAGTAACTTCGAAGTTCGAGCTATGCTCAGACTTTATCTTCATTTTTTAATAAATAGTTTGGATGCCTTTGGGGATATTTGGATGGTAGCTTCTTAGAGAATTCTTCGTTAAGGGGGAGATATGACTAACTGAATTGAGTCATTCTAATGAGATGACTAACTGAAATCAAATAGCATGGGAGACAAACAACCTTGTATAACTCGTCACAGCTTAAATGTTCATGATCTGTGAAAGGTTCTTTTGTATTTTCCTGATTGTAATTCGAGGCCTGTGATTTGTAGTTGGCCTGCATCTTGCTCGCTTTCTTTCCTTTTCTTTTTCTTTTTTGCCAGTATCTTGATGAAGAATATCAAATTTTCAGGTTGACAATATTTAATCCTAATACATGATAGCTGGCCAGCAGCATGCTATGCTAGAATCAAAAACCAAAATTCCTATTATTTTCCTACTCTAGTATGGTTTTCTTGTTATACTAAGATTGAATTAGCTCTCAATATATGTCATTCTTAATCTAGAAGGCTAGATAGGAAATCTAACTTCCAATTTGCGCTTTATTCAAGAGATCATGCATGTAGACCTTAGTTATTTCTCAATGGATAAGGATTTTCTGCCAACCACTGAGGTATTTGTCCATCATTATAGTGCTGCTGCCTCCCTTTCCTGTGAATCATGCACAATGAATTAGTTATAGAAGTTTGTGTTAGTGTCAATTTGAGTTCTTCACTGGAATTATTCGACCCACCATCTTATGGATCCAGCTCGATGCTGAGGTAGGTGCAAGGGGGGTTGCAGAGGATTAGGGTTTGCAGGGGAATTGTTCAGAGGCATTAATTCTTACACTTAAAAAACTTTTTTTTTTTTTGAAAATCAGCTATGGGTTTTGTTTGTAATGGCCAATGGGGAACCAAACCAAGAAAAATATATTTTTCATCATCGTTCTTTTTTTATTCTTCCTAAACTAATTTTACTTTTGCTTCAATCTTTTCTTTGTTAATCGAATGCATAGCACCTAAAATTATCTTATTTGCCTTTCACACATAATTTTCAAAATATGCTTCTCGGCCACAATCCTGATATTTTCACCATCATACTCAGAAATATAAAAATTGCATTGAATTATAACATGTCAGGTGGTCAAACTGTAAGCTACAATCAATATAATTTGCTTGATGGTAAACATTTAAATTTAGCTTCTTTTAATTTCTTTTTTTTTTTCCTTTACCTTTTCCCCAAGAAGATCTCTAAATAGTTTCTTACCACGCTATCTTCTCTCTTTCGACAGCAAGTCTGAGTTTGTGGTGTATAAGCTGAAAGAGATGGGCAAGGTTGCAGAGAAGGATATCCTGCTGATCTGCGATCAGTTTGATAGGCTGGACGCTGGAAATTGTGGGAAGATATCACTTTCTGATCTCATTGAGAATAATCAGAAAAGCAATCCTGTGTTAATTTCAAAAAGAAGCTTGGAAAGAAGATAAAAAAAAAATTGTTTCCATAGAAGATTTGGCTTAGGCTGCAAAGGCAATTATGTACATTTCAGCAGGTAGCTTCTTAGTGCTTGTTATCCATATACTATAACAATAGATCTGTTACTCTACATTTTTATAATCTGTGCAGTCACTATGAAGCTTATAGTGATATATTTTAAACAGAATTATAGTGGATGGTGAACGTAAGATCAGTACGAGCATTCTTTTCATTTCTTCGTAACTATTGACAAGAGATTCTTACACAAACATAAACATATGTAGTTCGACGAGATTATACGTCGAGCGGTGATTTGTTAGGTTGTTGAATTGAACAGGCTAGAGGCTGTTATAGCCGAGTGTTAGAGAAGCTACTAGCTCGAATCATAGTCACAGTAACGACTAGATGGAGAAAAAAAAATAATGATGCGACATTGTCTTGGTAGAAAAATCATAGGGATCAACATTGAGCTGGAAATATTATTGAAGTTAACCCCATCTCTCATGGAGTTTAAGCAAAAGCAGTAATTACGAATTAAGGTCAGATATCTTTGGATTTTCTTGATTAAGTGGAGTAAAATTTTTGTTCCGACTTTGAATTCATTAGGGTTTAAAATATCAGCTCAGTTCAGTCGTTTATTAGTTCAATTTTTTGGTTTAGAATTGTATGGTCTAGAAATGGCCTGTTTCAATTTTCTTTAGCACACTATGTCGATGATTCTTACATAAAAGATAAAATCTCATGTAAACAAACAACATGACAAACAGGCAACTAACAAGAAGGTTGAAGTATAGTGATACGGGACAAGTGAATGATGATGCAGTTTAGAGATCAACAATTTTATAAAGCAGATTATTCATAAAGTAATGTTAAAATATCACAGAACAATTTTGTAATGACTAAGAAATTAATTAAACTCGCAAAATTGATTTCTTTCAAAATTTTAAATAAATTAGATCTAAGGTAATTGAAAAATTATCAATTCAGATTAAGGCGTAATCCGGTTTTCAACAAATCAGAAACGGGAAACAGGAAACAGGATCTCACAATATTTAACTAACAGTAATTTAAATTCACTCAATAATGAAAGATCGCACAGGTGAAATAAGTTCGAGCAAAACACAAGTGAGCAAAAAAAATTTAGATTATTCGACTTAACCAGGTTAACGGTTTTATTGAAATTCATACCTGAATTAGAGAGTCCAGGGACCACGACGTAATTTCCCCAAAAAATAGGACTTGAGCAGCTGGGGCTGGGGCAGGGGCGCGGGCGGGTCCGTGCGGGCAGCCGCGGGCTGGAGCGCAGGCAGGGGCGCAAGCGCGGGGGCGCGCGGGCACGATTTCAGGGACGAGCAGGGTGACGGGTCGACGCACGCGGGACAACGCGCTGGGTGGCGGACTGGGCACGCTCGACGGCGTCGAGCAGAGCTATGTATTCGCGTCGACATAGTCAGCGGGTGCATCGCCGGTGATGTGGATACGTGACGACGCGATCACGTCGAACCGGAGTCGGCGAGTTGGATCTAAGAACGCAAACTAACTGGTGTGGTGAATGAGAATGAGGTGAGGTGAATGCTGAGGAATATAAGATGAATGGAATCGAACCAGAGAGGAGGAGTTGGAGCAGGTGGAGTTTAGGGATTCTCATCGAAGGCCTAAGCCCTTACCTATTTAGGATATTGATTCATTCTACAATCAAATAATCTCAAGGAAAACACAAGTTAAATTCATTCAGCATTAGAAAATATATATCTCATTCTATATAAATTTTAATCACTTTATTTAACAATCAACATAATTTTTAATATAACTAACTTTATTTCACTATACTTTTCAAAAAATTTCATAATTTTTTTTCAAATTATATTTTTTTTTCCTCCAACCAAAAAGAGCCATGTTACTGAAAACTGAACTCAAAGCTGAAAGAGTTGATGTCAATTTGAGCAAAAATTCAAGCAAATTAAATATATGATTAACACTAATGGAAGCAGATGATTATCATAAGATGATTTTATAAATTACACTTAAAAATAAAAAGGATAGAATTATTAATACTGAGGATAAGTGGTCAAACTTGCAAATGTTCAGCTTGCTGGTGGCCCTTTCTCATTTGCTCTTCTCTTCATGAAAGTTGCAATTCTGAAACAAAGGGCAATACATTTGTCAGAGATTTTCAATAGAATGATTATTTCTTTGTATATAACATATAATGCTTTTTCTTCAAAAAAAAAAAAACATATAATGCTTTCCTCTCTAAAAAACAAGAACATATAATGCTACCATTCTGATCAGCTTTTAAGAGATTCTCAATTACGCATGCATATAATGCCAAGTTAGCCTCAATTTTGAGTTAATTTGAATCAAAATTCGAGTTAGCTCATTGTTCTAAAAAATATAAACATATATTGTACCCAAGGTATTTGATCCTTAGTCTTTAGAGAGAATAATCCTTAAGCATACTTTATTCCTCCGGTAGATCATCAAACCAATTTGTATAAAGATGGATAATATATATGTCAAAATTATTTATATCATATATGCAATTTTGACACAACTCGAATTATATTTCGAGCGAGAAAGGGCCAACTAGAAATAAACTTCGAGCCAAAAGCTGTAGCTTATGATTCGATTCAAAGATTTCAAACTGATTTCGAGTCAATTCAAAAATCAAGCAAGTCCCTAGCGAGTTTCGAGTTTCAAATATTAACACCCCCACTGCTGATAAAGGGAATTCATTAACAAAGTGACCACTTTTTAAGTAGAAGAAATAGGGCTAGTCATTATGTCTAGAAACTGAAACTCCCACGAAGATCGCTGAAAGTTTACTTGATTCGAGATTGATTTGGATTCCAACTTAAAAGTCGATTCACTCAAAAATACTAATTCAACTCGAAATCAACTGATATATGCTTAAAGCATATATTTTTAAATTTTCTTTGGTGTATATACAAGATTTCTAATGTGTATACTCATATTGTAGAGAGTATGAAACAGAATTTAACATGTAGAGCATATAGATTCAATCATCCTACCATGTGTATAATCAACACAATGGATATTTAATTTAAAATACAAGGTCACCATTCCATCTTGGGAAATCAACTCGAAATTAAAAATGGACAATTATATACATGCCATTAAAATTTAGCTATTTACATATTCGATACTAAAGCATTTAATACTATATATTGATTATAAAAATCATATAAAAATTACAATCTTTATTACATACATACCACAACTTTATAGCATGAGTTGTGTATGAGCTGTAATTTCATATGATTTTTATGGCTAATATGTGATATTAAAGATTTAGGTGTCAAATATATAAAATGACTAGATTTTAGTGGCATGCATGTAATATTCACTAAAAATTATCTATCTTTGAATTTCAAAAAATATCTATCTTCAATTTTAGATCAAATTGCCTGAACTCAATTCAATGAGAAACTTGGGCAAAAAAGGTCAATCTGATCCTTCTAACAATGCCGACATTAACAGCATTATGTCAAAAAATTTACATGAACAAAAAAGTAGACCCACCTCCCTCTTATGCTGCGGACATTATCCAAAATTTCTAGAGTTTGCTGAACTTTAGAATTCATGTGCTCTTGCTTATTTTCCAAGATAATGGTTGATAATCTCATGAAATTGAAGAGATCAGACTCTACTTGTCTAAGTTGTTCATCAATACGCTCCAGAAATTCATCATATGTTGAAATTGCTCTTGAATTTATGATGTTTTCATCAATCTGTATACCATGCGTAACCCCCTGATTAATCAGTTTCTCATGGCCAAGAGGAAAGCTTGTTTCAGTCTTCAAAGCCTCTGAATCTTGATCCCCACATGGTTGGGAATATTGTGGATCATAGATATTAGTGCTCTGTGTTTCTTCATCGACACCAACCTTTGGAGAGATGATCCGAATTTCTAGCGAAGAATCTTCTCTGCTAATCTCAGGTAAGGTCACATTTCCTATTAACTGAGTTTCTTTTAAAGAAATTGCCTGAAATCAATAGCCTTCTAATGAGACATAGCATAAAATTATTCACCAAGAAATGTTCATCAAGGAACAAATCAGAAAAGAACTCAAAAGAATGCTGCAGATACTGCAGCCTGGTGGTGTAGATTATGTTTAAAACTAGAAACTCACTTGACGCAATAATCTTAAGAAATAAAGTCACTCTGCTTGACATAAACTCTATTCAACTCGTAATTGATTAATATATGTCTATGAATACCTATTTAGGCCTTTCGAATAAAAGGTACGCGGCTTCAGATCAACGTATGGACACGAGGGACTCACACACTCTTTGTAGATGACTTCTTGTGGATAGAACAGGCATTATTCCTTGTTACAAGAAGACTACAACAGATAAAATTCACCCGATTGTTCTTTACAACCCACTAATCACTAAATATACCAATGTCAATAATATTGATCGGGCAGCCCCCTCATTGTCCTATTTATAGATAGGGATTAGGGCCACTTCACTAGCAGAAAATGACTCAAATAACTAAGTGTCATCATCAAATGTAGTATTTTCCACAACAAAACTATCATATAAATTTGATGTATCTGAAAAAGTTATTTGTGCATGTTCTTCAAAAGTGCCTTTCTTAAGAGAACTCCAAACACCTTGACTATGAATGAGAACCTTCTCAAGCAACTCCTCCTTTGAAGGACACCTACCCAAACAACTTCATTCAAGGAGGACTTTTCAAGGATCACCCATCCCCAAGGATGCCTTGTTTAGGGACCACCTTTTCAGAAAAGGTCTTTGCTGGTGGACATCTCTTCGTTCAAGGGAAACCTTCTTGAAGACCACACCTTCAAGGAATACCATATCAAAGGAATTTCATCGTGAAGCTTATCTGTCTTTCTTCTTTTAAAGGATGGTTATCCAAAAAACTACCTACCTTCAGGATCACCTTGTTCAGGGAACTTCTTTGAAGACTACCTTCGATTAACCATCTTCTCGTGAAACTCCCTCTCGAACAATGCCAACTCAGATTTTCAACTTCACTTTTCTCAAAAGACCTCGATTAGCATCACCTTCCTCTTAAGGAGGGAAACTACAACAGGGAAGTACTCCATAGTCATTTTCACTTTAGGTTTTAAAAAAAAAATGTAAACGGAATCTGCTAATTTGCACTAGCAAATTTACTGTAACCAATCATATACACTACATTAGAAAAGGATAAAGAAATTTATGAAACTATCTAATTGTCATTATGTTCTAGGTCAACTGAAAAGTATACGTAGTTATTATGGTTTTGTTAAGATGACTTTCAAACATAAGCAAGTTTTGGAACCAATGCAGTATGAATTCAAGCTACAATGGTTCAGCATTGTATTCTAAAAACTCATAAAAGTTATTTCCATGTGACATCAAGGGCTTCCCTGAGACTCCATATGTAAGTAAACAGCATATGTACACAGCCCTAATTATAAGTAGACCAACCAATCATACTCATGCCTTAGTCGAGACTTAAGTTTTACATGAAATTCAACTAAATAAAACCTGATTAGCTATGCAGAATGGCAATAGGTACTTATTAATGAAGTCACGTGTCATTCAAATAAATGGCATATCTAAAATAAATAATTACAAGATAATTAAACTATGGAATCTTTTTTTTTTTTGGATCCAAGCAATATATGATATTATGATGTGCTTGATTTAACAATAGCCTCTTCAAGGAAATTAAAAATGTGAATTTCCCAAGCTTAGGCTAGGCCTTCAAATTTGCAAAGAAGTCCTAGAACACATTTCCAATAGAAAGTGTATTTATTATTGGCAAACACAAGTTTCTGATGGTTGCTTACTAGGTAACGAGCATTCATCGAAAACCAAGCTAGATCCTGAGACATAGGTACCACTAGAGCTCAAGTTCAGAATATCTATCTTGGAACAAACTCGAGCACTGTGTAGCACAAGCCATCTAAAGTTACTTTCATATGTTACAGCTTTCTCACAAACAAGCAAAAAAAAAATGAAGCAAGTTTCAATTGTTCATTATTTTCAAATTTCTTAAGGCGACACACATGGGCCAAGTTCCATCAATGCCAATATTATTCTGATACAACTGACAAGCATGCATTCTTTCATGCACATGCATGAAATATAACCAAAATAACGTATTCAAGCTTAGTCTATGTGCAGATATCTAACATACATACAGGCAACTTAATATGAGAATAAATGTTATATCAGGAATTTTGAGCTGTAGCATTCAAACGAAACAATTCTTATGAACATAAATATGTGCTAGTAGAAAGCACTTCTTGGCCCAAAAAAGTAGAAAGAACAAGAAAATGCTGATACTATCATAAGATCTTGAGGTAACAATGTTAGTAAGCAAACAAGTAATTAATCAGATAAGCAATGAACAATTTCTTTTGATGCCTGTAATTAGAATACATAATACATTAGGGGGCAAAGCGATGTTTCTTTCCAAAGAGGCTGAAATGCCTTCTTTCTAACTCAAAGTAATACCGGGTAGGGGTCTTTCATGATCATTTACCCACATCAAGTATTGCATAAAATGGTATAATGCCACATACCAAAATCACCGTATAATGTCCATAACCTTAATGCAGTTCTGATGTAATGGCACATCCACATGGCTTGCACATGGCAGGTTTATTGAGCATTTATAGAGCATCAAAAATGTTACCTCATTAATCTTCAACGAGAGTTCATCAAGCACCTCAAGACGCCTTTTTGTCCTCTGCAAGGCTTGGATCAATTTCTTCTTTTGCTTAAGGAGATCTCTAGCCTCATTTTCCTTGCCAAATGCAACATTTGTGGCTGCCCTTTGTTGAAGATTTTGAGCTGACTCAGACAATCTCATCAATCGTGATCTTACATTATTTTCTGCAACAGCAGGTTGAAAATCCCGTCGTTTACTTCATTTCTCATAAATTGCACAGAATAGAGGATAAAAGTATAATCTGCGAAAAGTTTCATGCAACATGTGCATTCAATGATTAACTAAACTAATTAAAATATACAAGGTGATTGTATATTATAGAATTGTAGCATAACTTGTCTTACCAATTTGGAGAAGTTGAATCTATCAAAAAAAAATTGGAGAAGTTGAACAAGAATAACTATGCTTTGTGGGCTGCAGCAGTAAAAGTTTAGTTCATTAGTCAGAGAAAGTTAGAACACTTGACTACTAGAGAATGATAAGGTGGTCTGGGATAAGCTTAATGAAAACTTCTATCCTTACACTGATAGATTGTCGATCTCACTTTGGTGAGTATCTTTTGATATTTCTTCTCTTGCTGTAAGACCTAGACAACAACTCAGGATCATTATATTGGAGATATTTCCTAAACATATATGGTGATTGAAAACTTATTCCAGCTCCATCAATTAGATGAAGAGATGATGGCTCATATAAGTTAATTCCAGTCCCTTGCGATAGATGTCAAAGATCTTCTCCAAGTTACTCCTGATGTTTGTGTCACATAGAATCACACTAACATGCTTCTTACCATCATTTTTCTTTCACACTATCCATGCAAAACATGAACCTATCAAGATACGGATCTTGGGAGGCACCTCAATGCCTTCTCTCTCTAATGCGTATATAAGGATGTTGTGCGCCTCCACGATATCTATTCTTATTGCTAACCAAGTGACCCTCACTGCATAAGCTGGACAAGGACGGGACAAAAGGGGACGCAAAGGACTACATGACAGACATGAAGGATGTGGAGAAGGATGTCATGGATCTAGGCATATAAGTGTACATTCTGTGGAAAAATGGGACAAACGGATGGACGCATCATAACTTATATGGATATCTTCCTAGATGTGGCACACTGCTAATGGCATGTAGTATAAACTTCCAACACAAGAGAGACTTCTTGGAGGCCAACCCTATGTGCCATATCTATCATCTTTGTTATTATCAAGGAGTACTCCATATTGCCTCAGTTCATGCTTCTCAAAGAGCTGCCTCTCTGTCTTTAACCTCCTTGGACTAGAGGAAAACTTTTACACTTAGACTCTCTCAAACTACTAGCCCTAGGCCTAGGATTCTTGGCTTTTGTGTCTCTAGAATATGTTTAGTAAGATTTCCAAGTTTACTCACCTCAAAAAACCTCCTTGTCATACTAATGTCACAATTGTTAATGAATCTCTATTATTAGTATAAGGCATCAATAATATTGCTCCTACTCTATATTTATGTCCATTATCTTGTCTTTCAAGATGTGCTATGTAATAAAAAAATCTCACTCAAATTTAAAGATAAACATCAATGTCACATACTTTAAGCTAAATAAAAAGTTATTATTTAATAAAATGTAATAGAAATAAAGAATTCATCTGGCTAACCTCACCTAATGGGATAAAGACTTGATTGTTGTTGTTGCTATTATAGGAGTAAGACCAACAATGCTATATGATACTAAATGCAAATTTACAAAGTAAAAACATATAAATAAAATAAATATTATAGAGATAAAAATATAAAGTAGATGGATGAGTATACGCAAAAATACAAACTAAAAAATGAGTACATCTATAAGAAAACTGGCGTAGCCTCAATTGAGAATAAGTTTAGAGAGAGTTAACTAAGATGGTTTAGATATATAAATCGTATGTTAATAAAAACTCCAATAAAAAGAGTTGAATTATCGGATACTTCCCATGTGAAGAGAAGAAAAGCAAGACAAAAAAAAAACGTAGCAGAAAACTATAAGGAATAACCTATGACTTTTTTTATAAGAGGACAAGGCAAAACGAGATTAATTGCCACTTCATTAAAGAGAAAGTACAGTCTAGGAATTCATTATCAAGGACTGACTACATTTGCTGGCTGATTTAAGTCAATGCAACTAATTAAATCTCCTTCCAGCAAAACACGGAATCCATGGCGGAATAGAATGTTTTTAGTATAAATCAAGAAATTCGACCCAGATGCAGCGATTTTCTACAAGCACGCCTTAAAATTTAGCTTCTTTGGCACTGTCATTTTGGTTTGAACAATATTAGCATCTTAAAACGACCTAAAGTAGAAAGTATCTTCTGTAATTCACATATACCTAATTACAAGCTAGCAAGCGAGGGAGAAACTACATGCCTATTTCTACCAATGAACGTGGAAATGGAATTGAAAGAAACTGGAGGACCTTTTGACCTGGTGATCTCCGCCTCTGCGTGAAGCTGGTCGATTTGGGATCTCAGTTGCTCCGTATGAATTCTAGGGCTGCTGTTACTCGATGACGCGTGCGCTACAGACACACAAATCCTCCTCCCGATTTTCTGTATTGGGGTGTTCGCCGGAATCGTAAAGCCAGAGCTCAAAAACATTCTTCGACGATTGCCTCTCCTCACACGCTAAGCCACCAACCCACTCCAGCTTGGAGATAAAATAGACGGCAGTGGCAGTTTGGCTCTAAACGATCGGATTCGTATTCTACCCAAATCAAATTTATCTCGAGTTTATATTATATTATATTATTTAAAAAAATAATTATTTAATTTAATGATATTTATAAATAATTTTTTATTAAATTATAAAATTATTAGTCAAATATGATATCTAGATTACATAGTATAATACCAAAATAACAACGAACCAAATGCCCCCTAAATTACAAGTTATATTTAGGTCACATTAATTTGACTCAATCTTTATTATTTTTAAATATAAGTAATATATTTATTTATTATAATTATTTATTATTTATGTATAAATTTGTATTAATTATAAATTTTTATCATATTTTGTACTTAAAAATTTAAAAATTTGTTAGGTAAATTTGTGAGTATAATTAATTTAATTTTAAATTCAAATAGAAATAATTTTTTTAATAAAAGCAATTTTTAAAAGAATTTAATTAGCTTTATTAAAACTCAAGCAAACTCAAAATTTAATTAAATTGAGACGAGTCAAGCTTGAGTCATGTCTGGCTCGATTCAAATTTTTAGATATGTGAGAGAAAATATTTAATTTTATATAAATTTAATGAGAAAAAATTATTTTAATAATGAGAATTGTATAAGATATGAAATAAAATTATTAAAATTTATAATAAATTTAAAATATTAATAAATTAATATTTTTTCTCAAAATGCCCGTGTAACTCATCAGACCCTAATTGTTTTTAGGAGTAAATTAATTATGCATGCAATACACTAAACATGTAACTTACGTAAATTTGAGGCATTGCATTATAATAGCGAAATTATTATTAGAATTATATTAATAAAACATGACAAAAAATAAAGGTGCTGGTGGAATTATATTTTTATTATCTTATAATAATATTTTCTTCTAATGTTTGACTCCTCTTTGTTGGAGAATTCGTTACATTCTCATTCAATGTAGAATGCTAGAATCATATAGTTTCTTGTGCCTTATTATCGTTAGCTTTTTCACCACTGAGACGGCCTTTCTAGAACCCATGAACTCAATCTTTTTTGGGTTTGATCATCATGAAGCTATCTACAACCTATCTAATGTAAAAAATCATACCAATTTCATTCACTAACAAAGAGAACCGGATTTTGTATTAAGTTCCTTCTAAAGCAGAAAATAAAGCTAAGCAATGCTCAATGTCTTTCTCTTGTAAAACTCGTGTTCTATTCTAATTCTAATGAAAAGAAGTGAAATACAGGAAAATGAGAAAAGCTTTCAAAGAACATACAAGATGGGCAACAATACGATGGTCGAGGGGCAGCGGCCGATGAGCTACGTTTGAGGGGAGAAGGCCAGTAGGCAACAGAAACCTAGGGCTTAATCATAATAGGCAAAAGGCGAAGACCGATTAGCTGCACATAAGGGCAGGAAGATGAGAAGAAAAAAGCAGTAACAGAAGAGGAAGAGGATGAGCAAAAAACATACCGGATGATCGACACTATGGCGGCAAAGGGCAGCAACCGATGAGCTACGTACAAGGGGTGAAAGCCAACAGTCAACAGAAACCTAGGGCTCAATCATAATAAGCAAAGGGCGAAGGCCGATTGGCTGCAAGTGAAGACAAATGTCATCATCGACCGGCGACAAATTTCAAAAAGAAATAGAGCTAGCTTATAAGAGCACGTAACTTATTTTGAGCAAAATCGACTGCGGAGGGAGCGCAAAAGATTTGCACGGAGACAGAGCGATGATGTAGGCAAATTTTTCCAGGGAATAGTTGAAAATCTAAGTGATGATAACACGCGGCATTCTGCATGTTAGAATTGCACAGAAAACTGCAGTATTGGTGATTGCACTATTAGGCAGCTGTCTGTAACACATGATAAATACAATTGAATAGTTGACAACCGTCTAATATGAAGATGAACGACAGTGAAATATTTTAAAAAAAAGACAAATATTTTTAGCGGCTCAAAGTCCTTTATATATAGTATAGATAAGTATGTAAATTTTTTTAATGTACATTGCATTTGATCCCCAAGATTAAAAAGTTGTTGTAAATGTGTACCAACTTTTGAAATGCCATGAAATAGGTCTCTAAATGGGTACCAACTTTTGAAATGCCTTGAAATAGGTCCGGCCACTATGTTGCTATTAAAACTGATGAAAAATGACCATTTTGCTTTTTTTTAATAGAATTTATTTTTTGTTTTCTCTCTCTTCACAAGTTGTAAATGCGATCACCAGCCTCCTCTATTGCACGGTCCATCTAGCGCAGGCCACGCGAGTACGCAAGCCATGCGTGGTAGCCATTTTGCTCCTGCGGCACGACCGTCCTACACTCCACGGGCAGGACCAACGCCTGCGACATTGTTTGTGCACAAGCAAGCCACACCACAACTGCCACGCACAAGCAGGCCATGGGGGGTCGTTGCGCCGACGATCAGCCACTGCTCATGGCCTGCGTGCTCGACAGGCAGCGCGCGGCAACCGCAGCACTGCCTGCGCTGACGAGAGGATGAAGGAGAGAATCTTAGGGGTATTTTAATCAATTCAAAAAATCATATTAGAAAAAAATTTAAATATGATCGAAGATAACCGTTAATGTCTAAAGAAACCTTAAAAATATCGGAATCTTAAACGATGGACTAAGTGGCAGCGCAAAAACAAGCTCAGGGGCTGATTTTGAGGTTTTTGAAAAGTTGGGATTATTTTGCAATGTAGTTTCAAACTTAGGGTCCCAAATGCAATTTACTTTTTATTTATAAATAAATGTATATTTACAATGCTTGCGCAAGCGGAGGGGTGCGAGTCTCCAAAACGTGGCGCCGCCATTCAACCCATTTTTGCCAAGCTGCTCCTCGGCGAAATCTAGGGTTTCCTTTGTTTTCTTCTCGTTAGTTCGATCGAGGCCTCTCGAAAGAAGAATCAGGTGGACTATGGATCTGGAAGTGGAGGGACGACACGCCTTGCTTTTTGACGACGACGCAACAGCGGCCTTCGTCAACTCCCGCGAGGCGCTGGTCCCATGGAACCACGACGCTGCGCTCCTCATCGACCGCTACGATGTCCGCCATCTCCTCGACCGGATCCCGCCCCGACCGACTGGGCCCTTAAGGAGGCAGCGCTACCTGGAAGATGCCTGTGACGGTATCTCGTTGGTTGAGCTGGACCATGAGCGGTATCAAGATTTGCCCCCTTCCGGCGACGAAGAAGAGGGGCTGGATTCAGGTCCGTTCCGCCTTGATCTATTATTAGGGAGTGCTTTACCCTTTTACTCAGATCTTTTTATTTCTTTGTTCGCATACTATTTGTTTCGTTTCTCTTTAATGTTGTTTCTATCATTGTCTATGGCGACTTCTTTTGCTTTTCAAAGATTTTTTATCCTTTTTTGGAGTTATAAATTTCCTGGAGATAATGCAAGAATGAAAAAAATTCGGGATAGATGAGGCCTTTTTGCGATTAAACCATTCTAGTTTTTCTTCTCATAGGATGAAATAAATCCTTTAATTAGAGCGAAAAGGAGGAGAAGATTAAGGATTCCGAATTTTACCTTATCACTTCATGGAAAAAATTCTTACTGGCAATTAATTGTGGATGAGAAATCAAGAGTGATGAGGTTATCATAGGTGGATTCCTTATGTTATTTCATTGATCTTTTTGTTATTTGAAAGCTTATTTTGGTTTCAATCTATTGTATAATGGGAATCTTTTTACTAGTGTTCCTACTCCTGCTAATATAATGTTGCAGTTTTAAGTGTTCAAAAGGGAACGGCAGTCTAAAACATGTTACCTTCATTTATTTTTGTTTTTGTTTCTAATTTTTACTGAAACTTGGTGTGTGAACCTATGGAGTTAGTCTAATCTTAATTAGATAATTTTGCACTTCAATTTCTAAGTTTGCAGGAAAGGGTGGTTTATTTACTTCATGAGCATCTCTCACAGTTTCAAGTAAGGAACTTCTATGTACCCTTGTTATCTTTCTTGTTTACAAGGAAGATGTCGTGTTTGAATTTTTTGACTTCACAGCCACTTCCTTGATTGACACCATCTTATTGCTAATGCAGAGGTAAGGAAAAAAACAAATGCAACAGATTCTGCCACTTACCAGGCTGTTCCTTTCTCATATGGGGACAACAATAAGTCAGTTTGGCAGGTCAATTCTGAATCTGCAGAGTACTGTTCTGTTTTCAATCCACCATTCACAGTGCCTGAAAGTTTGCTTAGCCACCTAGTAAGTCTACGCTGGTATTATCATCATTTTCAGTGCACAAATATTTCTCAAGATAACGATAAGAAATGTTTGTATATTTTATTAGCTTCTTCCCAGTTGGCAAAGCAATAGCTGTTCAAAGATGCAAATTTATCTCCAAAGCTTACATGTGTTTAAGTTACAGATGCGTGGAGCAGTGATGAAGTTTTACTATGGTTGTCATTCATAGGCAATGTATCCTTAAGATGTATCATGGCGTAAGGACTAGGCAGGTGGGATTGGAATATTATGAGCTATATGCTACCGTATTTGTAGAAATGCGATAAGCTTGCTTTTTGAGTTTTTTGATTTGAGAATAAAATTAACTTTGTTGATTTTTACCAGTTCTTTTTAGTGCATTTTAGTTTTAGTTAGTCTCTACGAATGCATTATTGAATTGGATGTATGTTATTTTCTTTTGGCAGCCTCCTACTGAGAAGTTGCACCAGATAATGGCAAAGACTGCCATATTTGTTAGTGAGCATGGAGGGCAATCAGAGATTGTCCTGAGGGTTAAACAAGGAGACAACCCGACATTTGGGTTCTTAATGCCAGACAACCATCTGCATTCTTACTTTCGATACCTTGTTGATCACCCACATCTTTTGAAAAGTGATTGTATTGCTAATAAAAGAGAAGATGATAAGAAACGTGACAGCCTTGCTCATGAGGGTGGTGCATTATCACTGCTAGGATCTGTATATGGTACTGCAGAGGAGGATGATGCATCTTTTCAAGCTGAGACTAAAGGAACAGAGCTCTACAATTCAGCTGCTGTTGTGGTTGCACAAGTTTCACTTAATGCAGAAAAAGTAGAGCCTTCTACAGTGGCTTTTGGAAATAAGGAAGTTATCAAACGTCCTTTTGTTGCTGGCATGAAAGAAAAGTCTTCTGCTGGCACGAAAGAAAAGCCTTTGTTAATCAAGAAAAGCTGCCCTGGAAATTCTGCTTCTATTGTTGGTGTGAACAAAAAGGAGGGAGATAGTACTCATTCAGTTGCAATTGGGAATTCCCAAAATTTTCAGAAAGAAAGAGCTGATCTGAAGCCATCAATAATAGAGCCTCCATCTCTTATGAAAAGAACGATTGAAAAAATAGTTGAATTCATTGTCAGAAATGGAAAACAATTTGAAGCTGTACTAATTGAGCAAGATAAGAGCATTGGAAGGTTTCCTTTTCTTCTTCCAGGCAACCTGTACCATTCCTATTATTTAAAGATTCTTGAAGAAGCTCATGAGGTAAATGCTCTTCTTCTCAGAGCTCGATTGCAATGTTTTACTGCTTGGTTTTTAGGGATATGAAATTGCTCAAGCAGTACTCCCTATAGTTTACAAGTTTTGCATTTATGTTTATAGCTGATCTATTGTTAATAACATGTTATATATCTTTTTCTGCTTGTACTGAACGTTGACGTAGGATATTTGTTTTTTGCCTGGAAAGCTAAATTGAACTATTTCTTGCAAGTATTATTATGGACTTAGAATGGAAAGGAATTTAACAATTGATTTTCCATAATTATCTTGCTAGAGAAAAGGAAGAAAAGTAAACAGCAAACTTGAAATTATATGTTCTCTTAAACTAGTCGTTTTTTTCATCAATTTCATTTAAAAATTTTTCATCACTAAAAATTGAACAATTTTATCTCTGGATAGTGACCAAGTTTCTTTTTGTTGCTCGAGTAATCATGATTGTAGCTTCATTTACTCCGGTAATCATGTTTCTATTTCCTTTTACAGCTGAAGCTACACGGTAAGAACTTTTCTGATCAGAAACATGATGCAGAGAACTATGGAACAAGTAAAAAAAAGTCTGAAGGTCGTGTTAGAGATCCCAAGATAAATGAAACAGATACGGCAGATGTTTCAGAAGGGGGCTTCTATGACCCTCAAAGGAAGGAGAAGTTTAAGATGGTTTTAGGTGGGCAAAAGAAAGATTCACAGGATCAACATTCGGTACTTAAACAGTCTGGATTAAGTGCTGATGAAGCAGCTGCTGTTGTCTTGGCAGCTACTAGAGGTGTAAGTCCTGGAAATACACTTCAAAAGAAGCCAGTGGATGACAGACACTCATCAAGAAATTCTGGAGCTACTGCAGAGGAAGCTACTGCTATAGTTCTAGCTGCAACCAGAGGCAGGGGTCCGGCCAGTGCCTCGCTGGACATGTCAAGAGATAATGATGGGCGAGCCTCCAGTATTGGTAGCCTACAGGGCAGTAGCTTAAAACTTGCTTCCAATGGCATTTTTGGTATACCGGCACCTGTTAGTTTATCTGCTTCCACTTCCCAATCAAATAAAAAGGATCACAGCACAGCTAGTGATGTCTCAGTTGCTACAGTTATAGCAAAAACTGTAGCACTTGCAGCATCCAGGGAAGCTGATTCTTCTGAGGCTGGCCTGTCCAAAGATCAGAAGCTGAAGGCTGAGAGGTTGAAGCGAGCTAAGATGTTTGCAGCTTTATTAAAGAGTGGCAGTTATGGTATAAGTGAATTGGCAAACTCAGTAAGCAGCCATGATGAACATATGGAGCCTTTTGCTGCTGGCTCTCTGCAGATGCGCACAGATTCTGACGCTAATACCAAAGAAAGAGAAGGAAGCTCTGTGCCTTTTGATGCTGAGGTCTCTGGTGTGAAGTATGAAGCTAGAAAGAAACGCTGTTCAAGTTCGAGGGGCCACTATGAAGACTCAGATGAAGATCATCATAAGCACACTAGGAAGAAACATTACTCTTCACGCCATAGAGATGAGCAAAAGCATAGGAAAAGCCATTCCTCTTCCAAACATCATGATGCCAGACATCATAACAAACACCGCAGTTCTTCAGGAGATGAGCACAGGCACAGAAAGACTTCTGAACATCATAATTGTGATTCCTCATCCAAAGAGGAGGATGATAAAAGGATGTCTGATAAGCACAGAAGGAAGCATCGTTCTCTTGAAAAGCAAGTTGACGTAGATCATTCTAAAGGGCCACTAGAAAGCTTTCCAGGTCCTGGGGAGGATAAAGATATACTGGCTTCAGACAGTAGACCATCTTCAGAGTCTGCTGAAATTCCTAATGATCTCAGAGCAAAAATCCGAGCAATGTTGCTGGAGACCTTGTAGTGTTATTAACTTTATGCAGGTGGAATTTATTGGAACAGTACATAATTGAAATCCATTTCAGTAGCAAGGAAGTCATTGCGCATTCTAAAATGGAACTTCTTCATGGATGCTGTCCGGTAAATATCGTGCTCCATTATACCTCATGTTACTCTAGCATGCTTCAGTCAAAGCAGCACATATTAACCTTGATGGTTAAATGACTTCATGTGTACAAAACAAAGGAAAACATGGCATATTAAATTTGCATTTGATCACAAGCCTGCCGTTTTTCATCTCTGTTTATTTAATTGCTTGCAATTGGATCCCTGGGATTATGAAACATTCTTGTGTTATGTTTGACTACTTCAGAATGATTGATTCATTCTTCCTCTACATTATTTCTGGAGTACTTTCTTTTTGGTTGAGGTTCATATAGTTTGTGCTCATTTTAACTCTGCAAAGCTTTCAGTTGATGTCCCATAGTTTAAAACTCAAAACTTTTATTGTTCCATGCTATGAGTCAAATAGTATAATTGCATATGCCAAATTTTATTGGTTGTTCGTGCAAAGTGCTCTTAGCCTCTAGAGGAAGAAGGCTTTACAATTCCCTATTTGCCACACATCATGTGTCGAATCTTGGGAGTAGTGTCGATTTGGCAAGGATGATGGCATCCCTTGTAAGTTGTCATATCGACCTCCAGAAATAAGCTAAGGTCTTGCATTTTAATAGATGGGAACTGATAAGGTAGGTAGTAGATAAAATAAAATTAGCTTCGATAGTTTGTTCATTGGCACTTTAATGGCAAACAAAGAGGACTTGATAGATGTTATGTACTGGTTGGGAATCAATGTGGTTTGTCATTACGAAATAAAATTGGTTGGTGAGGAACGACGAATCCAGAGAAATCAGAAAAAAGCGAAGATGATAAGCTAGTGAGTACATACAAGAGAAAACTAGATTTGGGGTCATCATTGTTGAGAAGTACCTACTAGAGTGGAGGTCATACGTATACATACGTATACATACTCAATATTTAAATTCTCTAAACTCAAGAATTTAAATTTATTTTATTTTATATGAAATTATTATTTTTTATATTTTACATAAATAATAATATAAAAAACTATTTTATTTTATATCACACAAAATAATACTAATTCATCATTTAAATTTAAACTTAAATCAATAGAAATATATTGAATTCCCAAGCTATTTTTGCAGTGGTCTACAGTTGCTCTAAATGTTCTTTTTGCCTCGGTCAGAAAAACATCGTTAATTAGAAGAGAATAATTTACTGAGCCATATATGTTATGGAGAGTCTATCGAAAGTTTCGGGCACATTGCTTCTCATAATCCCCCTAAAATTGAAAGATACGACTATTTTAAGTTAATTTTCTGTGCTCAATTAGACTTTTTTTCCTTCTTTTTTCTCAAATTTTCCCAAATATTTTTTAGGAATACGTTTTATATCACAGGAGCTCTCATGACTCGTAGAACTCTTATAAGATTAAACGAGAGAGTTTAACATCAACTCTATACACGATCTATGATAGATCCAATTAACTCTTCATATCGTATCTTGTATGCGTTCTTTTACAATCTATCTTTCTTCTATGCGTTTCAAGAGCATGTTTTAATTTGTATTCTTATTATTATAGAAAAGTGAGCCATCAGTACTTCACATACAAAATAATGTCATCATATAGCTGATAATTAGAAAGCCATTCAATAATCACAATGCCCTAATTGTATGTACCAAAAAAAAAAAACAATCTATGAAGTAGAACCAAATGCACCTTAACCCATTTACTAGATTCAGAATTAGATTGACTCGAGTTTGATTTCGGGAAAATCAAAGGATGATTGCACCTTAGAGAAGGATGCTTGATGATGGTGTACTCTTTGCATATATGCCAAATAACCCCAAACTCTCTTGGGTAAAGAACAGAATATTGCTTGCTTTAAGCCTTTACTATATATATGAATGCTGCCATATATGATCACCAAAGAATATTAAGGTCTAGGCATTGGCATTTTTATAAAGAAAATATAAAGAAAAATGGTTACTTTGGGAAAAAAAAAAAACTCAACAAATTATGTTTTACCTTTTGGAATGAGTGACATGATAAAGACATGCTTAGAGATAAGTTGTGCTATAAATATTCATAGAATTTATTGAAACATGAATTTTTAAAGAAAGAATGGACCTTATAAGTTTCAATTTTTTTTATACCCTATGATGTGTATTTATAGATGTCTTACATTTGAGTCCCTAAATTTTAGCTAAACTTGCATGCAGATCATTCTATTAGAACTTCTATTAATTTTATCTAAAACTTACTCTCCCCAGTATCCCACTCTCCTTGAGAAATATTGTTTTGGTTCGGGTGCCACGCCATTCAGTGCCTAGCTGTTGGTTGTCACGTGTGCATGGGCGGTGGGCAGCGCACACGTAGTGGCTAACGGTTCGAGTGCTAAATAGTTTGTTTTTTCTCTTTAATTAGGCTTAGGAAATTAATTAAGATCTGAATTATTTAGAAAACTTTCAACCATTAGAATATTTGGTTAAATTTTAGAAACCAAGTGTAATTTATATTTTATATATATATATATATGGTAAATAGCATCCATGCCCTGAGGTCTGGAAGGCATTATAAATTAGTCTCAGTTTTTTAAAATTCTCAATTTTGATCAATATTATCGTTTTAGTTACAATCTCTTTTTTTTTATTCTTCTTGAGAAAAAATATGAAATTTAATTATTTTTTAACTAATTTGAACTAATCATATATATATATTTCAAATGACCAATAGATGACTTAATTTATCCTCACCATCCATTAAAAATTTTAAAAAAAAATAAAATTTAATCTCCTTTCTCTTATTTTTATCACTCTAAAAATTTAAAACTATGAATATAAATATTAATATTTTAAAAATATATCTTAAAAAATAATAAGACAATGATTGGAAATAATATTACTACATAATAGTAAAAAATTAATAATTATATCTTAATTGCGAAATACAACAATGTTTTTATGACATTAAGACCTAAATTAAAATTTTTAAAAAATTAAGATCAATTTACAAGGCCCTTTCAACCTCAAGTGCCTGTATGCAATTTACCCTATATATATATATATATTTATGGGTAAATAGTACATTGGTATACGTTCCTCCGCGCATATTTGCAAAATAGTCTAACACGTCAGTATATTTTAAGAATAGATCCAATAATTATAGGGAAGAATCGTTAAGATAGTATCATTTTGACATTATGATGCTCTTCATAGCTTAATTGCCTTCTAATAATTCTAATGCTTTAAATTAATTACTTTTTTTTAACCTTTTGTAGCTTTTCTAAGTGCTTCTTTAATTATATTCTTTGTTATCATAAGAGAGCAATTAAGACATGTATGATCGATATTATATAGCAGCAATAATAACTAAGTATTTATCCCATTAAGTAGAATCGGTTACATAAATTATTTATTTTTATTACACTTTATTAATAATAAATTTTTATTCAGCTATAAGTATATAAGATTACTGCTTATAGCTTATTGTTATGTCTTTTTTGGCCTTTATTTTCTTTTTCTTATATTGACAAAATCTAATAATTCAACTTTTTTTACTGAAGCTCCTGTCGGCTTATAATTTATATATTTAAATCATCTCAACTAACTCTTTTTGAACTTATCCTCAATTGAGGCTACTTTAAACTTGTTGTCGATATACTCATTTCTCAATTCATCCTTTTGGGTATACCTACTTATCCACCCTAACATCTTTATTTTTGTGATATTTATTTATTTATGTATCTCTATAAGCTAGCATTTGACATCATATAATATTACTAGTTGCACAACTTTTCTATAAATTTTGTTTTTAAGTTTAAGTAAAATTTTTGTATCGCATAATACACTAGATCTATTCCTCTATTTTATCCATCCTACTTAGATCGTACTGATGATATTATTATCTTTATCATTATTATTTTGTATGATTGATCTAAGATATCTAATTAAAGCACTCGTTCTTTCTAATAATTAGATCACTAATTGGCACATTGCTAACGCAAGTATTTTTTCCTTAATTAAATGTATATTTTATACATTCAATTTGTAATCTACTAAGGAGAAACCTTTCAAATTCTAAATTTTTTTTTCATAACCTAAGTTTCGTCTTACCCTCCTCTTTAGTCTTATTTTCAAAGATAATATCATTTACGAAAGGTATACATAAGTCACCTTATCTTAAATTTGTCTAGTTAGGACTTTTATAATCAATGAAAAAAATAAGAATTTAAAGCTAAGTATTAGTGTAATATAATTATAATAGGAAAATCCTTAGTTAAGTCCTTCTGTGTTCAAACCTAAGTAACAGTTCATTTATACATGCTTGTATTCAATAACTTAAATATAAATAGTGCAAAATTATTTTTTAAAGAACTTTTTAAAGTACTTTCTTCAAGACTTGATCATAAGTTTTTTTTTTAAATTAATAAAATTAATTGCATACTTTCTTTTTTCTCCCTGAATATCTTTATTAAATTTCTCAATAAATAAATAGTTAGATAGTAGATGCTTATCAAAAAATCAAAGTGATTTTGTTATACCCTAGTAACACGATATAATCTATGCTCGATCATCCTCTCCTAAAATTTTAAAGTATGACTCATTAATTTAATTCTTTTATAATTAGCACAATCTTGTATATTATTTTTATTTTTATAAACTTGTATTAATATTTTCTTCATTTCTTTTGCATCCTTTTAGTACTTTTTAAAATCATATTATAAACAACTTAGTGAGCCAAAGGAATCTTTTTTCTCTCATATATTTCTAAACATCTATTGAAATATCATCCGATCCTGCTGTTTTTTTATATTTTATTTTCTTTAAGATTTCACAAACTTCAGCTTTACTAATATGTTAGATGTAAAAGTAATTTTTATCTTTTTTTCAGATGCTAAATTCAGTAATATAGATCATGTCATAACAATAGTATTTAAAAGGCTTTTCAAAGTATTTCATTCATTTATGTTAAATCTTTTCTTTTTAAAAAAATACTTTAGTTTTCTTATCTTTTGTCTTAGCATACTTTTATATATGTATATTTCTCTTTTTTTAGTGTCAAGCTTATTATATAGATTCTCAAAAATCGCATTTTTTGCATTACTGATTGCTCTTTTAAATTCTCATCGAGCTACTTTATACTTCTCTATATTCTTTTTGCTCTTACATTTATACTAGTCTTTGCATAATCTTTCCTTTTAAAAGCGTAACATAATTCAAGGGTTGTCTATAAAGAAATGACCTAATTATTGTATTTTATTAAGAACTAGTGGGACTTAATTCGGCTAATTTGATGATGTGAGGCCAAACTCACCTGCATATAAGCCGGGTATTGATACTAGGGATCTGTTTGTTTGTAAGGTTAAATTTAACAAGGATAAAATTAAACTTGGATAGAGATATATTTTATTAAAAATTGTGAATGATGTGAAATAAAATTAGTTATTATGCTGGGATATATGAGGGATGTGATATAAAGTTAGTTATTATGTCGGGATATCTGAGGGATGTGATATAAATTAGTTATTATTTTAATAATATGTGTAGTACGTACGTGAAATAAAGTTAATTTTTAATATTAAATTTTATGTGTGGTGTGATATGCCAAGTTAAAATTAAACTAAGTCAATAGAATCTATCTACTGTTACACCATGAAGTCGAAATCATCTTTCATTGAGTTTCAAATAGATCTGCTTCACTTATACATCCAACCCATTCTCGAATTACAGACCTATAAATTTCTCCTTTCTATAAATTAATTCAATGCCCTACTATATATGTATCACTCTAATATATTCCTTTTGATCAGTAAATAAGGTCCTAAGTTTGAAGCCAAATTAATGCAGGCAAAATTAGCAATTAGGGTTTTGCTCCTTTTCTTCAATGTAAAGGCTTCAATTCTCCTTTACAGCTCGATCCACAAGAAGCTCAATACCTGAAGGAGCAGGCAAGCAAAGAACATAAGCGTTTCTACATTCCCTTCAGATATATATATAACCCCAGCTCTCTCTCTCTCTCTCTCTCTCTCTCTCTCATTAGGTCATTAACACCTACACTTAACATACATTTATATAAGTTTGAGCTTAAGAAGTTGCTTTCATGGCAGAAGCACTCAAACCAGTAGCTGGCCTTCTCCTGGTCCTCAACTTCTGCATGTATGTTATCGTGGCGGCGATCGGCGGGTGGGCGATTGACGTAGCCATAGATCACGGGTTCATCATTGGTATCGACATAATATATAAATCATACATACTTTTCTGTCTATCTTTTAAACGTTCTAACTCACACAGCTATATATCCCGTGGGGTTAATTTTTAAAACGTTATGTTATATATAATAAACATGTTAATTTATTGGTTTAGTCGAAACTGTTATAAAAAGTCATGATTTGATGTTGAGTGAATGTCTTTGTTATCGTATGGTGCATGCAAGATAATCGAGAAAAATAAATATAAATCGTGTTGTACATAAAACTCATTATTTTATATGTGGTGCATATATATATGACTTATAGTTTTGTGAGCCGTATGAGTTATAAAATTTGTATTTTTAAGCTTTAGGGTGTATGTTGTGCATTATACATGAAATAAAAATTATAAATTATATGAACAATTTATATTTATTTTGCTTATAAGTCATTACTATATTTTAATGTAGAGGTCCAAACAGCACTAAAAAAATTAATCATGATGCTCACAAATTTATTTAAATTTATATATGTACGAAGTATACTTGAATTTGTTATTAAAAGGAATGATTAATTTTATAATTCTAGTGAGAATTCGAATTTTTTTCTAAAAAATATATAGTAAAGTACGTAACATAATTTTTTGTTATTTTCTGTTCAACTCATTCCACAATGTAAGCATGTAGAACATGTAGTTTGTGTTTCAATTATATAAATACGAGGATAAATGTTATTTAGGTTCTCAAAATTATGAAATAATATTTTGTAATTTCTTAATTTTAAAATTTTTTCATTTAAATTCTCAAATTTCAAAATATTTTTAATTGGATTATTAAAATCAATTTAAATATTTCAATCTGAACCAAACAGATAATATTGGGTAAATTTTTAAAAATTTTAAATTAAATAGTAATTATGAGTTAAATACTGAAACTTTTAATAATTAACTCTTTTTATTATATTATAATATAATAATAATGTGGTATTTCATGATAATTTTTATTAATTTGTATTTAATTAGAGAGAAAATAAATTATTCGAGAGAATCAAGAACGAAAAATCTGAACCTTTGATCATATGCACGCAGGGTCTGGTCTTCTTCTTCCAGCGAACTTCTCACCCATCTTCTTCCCCATCGGGAACGCCGCCACCGGGTTCTTTGTGATCTTCGCCGTGATCGCTTCCGTCGTCGGAGCCGCCGCCGCTCTCGCCGGCGTCAACCATTTCCGAGCTTGGAATTCGGAGAGCTTGCCGGCGGCAGCATCTTCTGCGGTAATCGCGTGGACGCTTACTCTTCTTGCGATGGGGTAATATTTGCTTGTTCTCTTCTTTAAAAAAAATAAATAAATCCAAATTTTAATTCAAATTTTTTAAATATATTTTTTAACAATAAATAACATTACTTCCTTGATTTTTTTCAAAATTTTTAAATCCGTCTGTTATTATGATATAAGAATTTGAGTACCTCTGAGATGTGTTTCATTAATATTTTATTCAATACAACTTAACAATTGTGTTATATTATGTCATTTAGAGAAAATAATTTTTTAATTTAATGATATCTATAAATAATTTTTTATAAAATTATAGAAATATTAATCAAAAAATAACATCTTGATTACATAATATAATATTAAAATAACTGTTATGACGAGAAACAATCAGATTTTTTACATGAAAAACTGGCTGAGCGGAAAAATCACGGCTCCTTTCGGGGAGGCTTCAAAAATCACTAGAATCAATTTTTAAGGAATTGCAGTAAGAAAGCTGAGGGGATTGAGGTGGAAGTTTTTTTTGGATCCAGCCAGAGAGAGAGCCTTTGCCGTTACAGTGAGATATTTATAGGAATCTACTCTGTAGAGTCATTTCAACAGAATGAGCTTCAGCTCCAGTGACAGACCATCAATGTCCGCAGAGGGAGCCACTCTCTGGCCTTTGCTGTACGATGTACGGACGATACGGTCTGACGGCGGGAAAGCTCATACCTCTTGAAAGCAGTATGGTCACCGATACTTCGCCAGGCGTCGGTCTGCCTTCTGCTTTTCGTCTCAGTCTCTTCGGCGTCTGTTGTTTGGGGTGATACTTTCTCATGTTCGACGTCAAACGCTCGTGTCGTTCATGCCACGTAAGGTTTCACGTGTGCGGTCCAGATGATTGAGCGTGGATCCAGATGCAACAATAACAATAAACCAAACGCCCCCTTTAATATTAAATAATACTTTCTTAACTCAATGGTAAATGAGTTTACTTATGACGGGGAGCTCAAATTCGAACCATAGCACCCCAAATTCTAAATTAATTAATGAAGTGAGAGAAATAGCAGTGCTCCTAAAAAAATGAAAAGAAACCTTTCAATAAATTATTATTTTGAGAGTTATTTTTAAAAATAATGTTGTGCATCTTCACAATTGACAACAAATATTAAAGCAAATTGAGATTTTTTATTTGACATCATTGCCACATAAGCAATATTAGCTTAATTGTTTATGGCACTATTGTCACATAAAAATATTAGTTAAATTCAAAAAAAATTATAAGAGCTTCAAAGTTTTTTTTATAATTGGGACTAAAAATAACTTTTAATAGGGTACTTTTACTATGAGATTTGTAAAAATTTTAAAATAAAATTAATTTTATTTTAAGATATATGTAAGGTGTAACTTCCTATATCATGATTCATGAACTATGTTACTTAATCAGTACTTTTAAGGAGCTTAATTATGAAATTTTTCATTATTAGTCTCACGATTTACTTTATGCTAAAAGATGACTTTATCATTTGGGATCATATTATTTATTTATATAGCTTAAAAACTCATCTTCTTTTCCTGTATGATACCGTTCATTTTTTTGTCTTTCTCGCTACTCATCATTTAATCTAATTTATTTCAGTGATTTTTTTTCTTACGACATCACATAGTAATCATTCTTTATTTTCTTTAGCCACAAGTTATCACATAAGATATGAAATAAAATTAATTTTAATATTAGAGTTTGATATAAAATTGTATTGTTTTCACAACGTTAAAGTTTTTAAAATTAGGGATCAATTACAAATGCCTTGAGGGGCCCAAACGTAATTTATCCTTCTTCAAAACTTTAATGTCAAAATAACTCAATTACTTGCATAATTAATTTTAAAGGATAATTAACTACAACAAATTAATGTCTTATATTATATACTACTTTTTAAGGTTTAATATTTAGATTTAGGAGCCAATCAACGCTTAATTAATTCTTAAATTAAAATGTTTGAATCACTAATTGTGAATATATATATGTAATTTTTATGCTTTTTGCTGTCATGCAGCTTAGCTTGTAAAGAGATTCATTTGCACGGAAGGAACGCACGGCTGGTAAGTAAATAATAATAATAATAATTATTATTATTATTAAATTAAATTTTTTTTATTACTCAACTAATTTTTACCCTTTAATTGAGGATAAATTATAATTATTTATCAAAATTAGAGGTTAAAATATGTGAATATTAGCTATAGAGGAATGAGTAATAAAACCAATTTTAAGGTTAAATATGTAATTATTTCTCATTTTCCGTTATAAACAGTTTTATTAGTTGAAAAGCTGTGCGACTTTTACAGAGGACGATGGAGGCTTTTACAATTATCCTTTCCGTCACGCAGCTGATCTACATTATCGCCATACACGGGGCAGTCTCAATCGTCAGATCGCGACCCTAGAATTCAATTCACGGTGTAGATTCGGTTGGATTTCTTCATGGTCTTCCTTCCCGTGATGGGATCTCGTGTTCATTTTCTTCCCATTATGTCTTTGATTTGTTGTATTATTATATATCTGTTCAAATTATATGATTATGAAAAATTAAATGCTTGATTAATATTGTTTACAACATTAATTATATGTTAAGATTTATGACTTCATATAATCTATGTCTTCATATTTTTTCTTTTTTATTTTTTAATTATAAATTAGCTGTGCTATGTTTTACATGTGGGATCAGATAAATAAAATAACATTTTTATAGAAGAATTAAATATTTAAAGCTACTATTTGATCATTATAATAGAAATAGAGAATATGATGTTAATTAAACACTTAGCGTCTGTTTGTTTGTAAGGTTTAATCTTAATAAAATTAAAATTAAACTTAAATAGAGATATTTTTTATTAAAAATTGTGAATGATATGTTGAGATAAATGTAATATAAAATTAGTTATTTTATATTGGGATATGTGAGGAATGTGATATAGGTTAGTTATTATTTTGATAACGTATGTAAGATGTGAAATAAAGTTAATTTTTTAATGTTAAATTTTATGTGTGATATGATATGCCTGTTTAAAATTAAATTAGGTTATTTTTGAACTACCAAACAAACAGGGGCCTAAAGTTACCAAAAATAGGACTATAGTTACGAGAAAATCAAGAGTGGAAATTCAGGAGTGAGTTGATCCTTGACGGGCCAATATTAGTTAGAGATTCAAGAATTTATCATGTGCGATATTCCTTTTGGCTTCTCATGGATCTTAGCTATTTTGCCTAGAGGTGTCTTTAGCAATTCTCCAATCGAAAGCTTCCTCCACAACTCCAAAATCTCCCCCCTAGAGCTACTTTTGATTTTCCTCATAAATTATTTTTTACTAGAGTTTTTAATGATAAAAGTCTTTTTTTAGTATTTTTATATTATTAAAAAGAAGTAAATCAAGCGGATTGATCAACTGATTTATGTATATTTCGTCGATATTGATGTCCCTGAATGATTAGATGATCAATGGACTTGTGTGATCAATCAGTTGATCGATCAATGCTATCTAAAATTATAATCATTGGGCTATAATGTCTAAAATCTTAATCGATCATGGGGGTTTCTTTATAATAATTTTTTTTTAATTTTCAGTCATTAAAGCTACTTGTACTTAAGACTTTTGGCTAGTTATTGGAGTTTTTCTTGACCTTTTGCCTTCTTACCTGGTCTCAACAATCGAAAAGATTTTCGAGGCTTATAAGTTTCTAAAAGCAAATTAGTGGAGATTAATTAAAGTAATGAAGCAATTAATTGCTCAATGCTACACCCACCATTCTTCTACCAAATAAACTTAACTTTGGGAGGAAAAATGAGTTACTTTTATTTATGATTTTCTTGTAAAAATTGAGATTTTCCCTTCTTTAGTCTTCTTTTTTATTGGACTAGTAACAAGGGATTGTATCTAGCTAGACTTGGAGTTAATTAAACTGTGCCCTAGCTTGCTTGTGAGGAGAGACTTTAGTTAGGAGTTAGAAGAAATTGTATGAGCTTTTTCAACTTAGTCCAAAGAAGTGCTTTAAATTATTATTTTTTGCTTATTGCTTCCACATGTATTTGAAAGACGGGTAATATTCAAAGTTTTATGTAGTATGCTAACAAATGACCTGAAAGGTTTGTTTGTTTGTAAGGTTAAATTTAATAAAATTAAAATTAAATTTGAATAGACATATTTTTTATTGAAAGTTATGAATGATGTGAAATAAAGTAAGTTATTATATTAGAATCTGTAAGAGATGTAATATAAAGTTAGTTATTATATTCAGATATGTGAGGAATGTGATATAAGTTAATTATTATTTTAGTAATGTGTATAAGATGAGAAATAAAGTTAATTTTTAATATTAAATTTGATGTGTGATGTGATATGCCTGATTAAAATTAAATCAGATTAATTTTAAATGGCCAAACAAACGGGGCTGAAATGTTTTATATAGTGTCTATCCCCCCTCCCACTCAATCAAAACACCATACATATCATACATTTAACGCTAACTTTTATAAAATATACCGAGAGATCCCACAAGTTATATGCGGTCGTTAGGATAGGAGAACTGAAAATCCGCTTTTTTATCCACTCGAGCGCCTCAATCTCCTATGGATGTGGAGGCTGAGTCGAGTGGATTATCTTACAAATCAAGTTGTGTCAAGGCATAAATCCCTACTGCATGATCTCGATTAAAAGCACCTAAAAAGTCATCTACCTATTTGGTAATAAGATTAATTTGATCTTATTATGAAATTTATAATCTATCCTTGATATATGCGGATGATGAAAAATAAAGTTAGTTATATTAAAAATTGTATAAAATATGAAATAAAATTGATTAATGTAATAAAAATAATATTAAATGTAAAATAAAATGTATATTTTCATATTAAAAATTATATATAATATTATAAAAATTAATTTAATATTATTTTTAATTTTTATAATAAAATAAATTATTTTAGTCTTCAGCTTTATCAAAATAATGAGCACCAAATAGGCCAATCATTTTTGAAAAAAATCTCATCAAAAAGAAAAGAAAGTAAGAAGATGAGTTGCATGCTAAGGTTCCACTGTGAGAGTTTTGTTTATTTGTAAAATTTAATTTAAAATTAAATTTAAATAAAAATATTTTTATTAAAAATTATAAATAATATGAAATAAAATTAATTATTATATTAAAATATGTAATAGATGTAATATAAATTTATTATTATTTTAATATATATATAATAATATAAAATAAAATAAATTAATTATGTGATATGATATATATATTTAAAATTAAATCAGATTAATTAATTTTAATCTGAAAAACAATCATTAGGGATGAAAGTTAAAAAGAGTTGAAGGATAAAATATCAAATGAATTACAAAATCAACAAATGAAGTACAACTGGTGTAATTAATATACTTTGTTTGATTCAAAGCATAAAAGAGCTCAGTTTTTTTAATATTATTTAAAATTTATAATGAGTTGGCATAATTTTATTTTAATCCATCTAATACAAATTCAAATGCTAAAAATTAATCTTATTTTATATTTAGTATAAATTTAAATATTAAAATTTAATTTATTTTATTTCTGAAAAGTTCTCTAATTTTAAAATAATATTATTTAATATCAAATTTATATAATAATATTATTTTACATAATATTAAGAAGATATTAAGTATTTTATATCAAAAAAAAAGAGAAGGTGCTAAGGAAAAAAAGATCACTTTTATTAAATAGGTTCTTGATCTGAGTCATAAATCGCGACAACTGCAAACGCGAACCAGATTCGTAATTGAATTAAGCCGATTCAGCTGTGTTACCGGCTGTTATCGGGCCGATTTCGAGCGAGTTAAACTCAACTCGAAATCGAAAATTTCGAGCTCGGCTCGGCTCGAAATCGGTCCGAAATCGAAATGGGATATGATTCGAGCTGGCTCGGCTCGAAATGACTCGATTTCAAGCCAGCTCGAATCATGATTCGAATCAACTCGGAATTGTAAAAAAAATGTTGAAATGTTATGTATTTAAGAAGATTTGATCCCTAAATCTTGCAGAAAATAAATCTTAAATCTTCTCTACTCTACCACTAAACCACTAACTAAATTATATAAAGTAACAATTTATTTATATATTTATTTATTTATATATTTATTTATATATTTATTTATATATTTATTTATATATATATATTTATATAATATATTAATATTATTTATGTTATATATATAATTTCGAGCCAAATCGAATCATGTTTCGAGCGCGCTAGGGCCAACTCGAAATTGGCTCGAAATGAACTTCGAGCAAAAATCCTTAGCTCATTATTCGATTTAAAATTTTCGAACCGATTTCGAGCATGTGTATTTAATTTGAATTAAGTCTGAGAATGACTTGAGATCGAGTTGAGTCAGGTATTGCTTGAGCTCAATTTATTAACTTGAAGCCATCCCATCTGATCTGAGAAATATATTTTGAAAAAAGTTAAGCACCTTTCATGTAATTTTAAATTAGTCAATAACATTTATATTATATTTAATTTAAAATAAATTTGACCTGGCTCAAATTTAATGCCGATAAAACACAAGCAACTAGCGCATTTTAGAGAATTAATTATAAATAATTAAGTGTTGTTAGTCCACTTGCACACACCCGAGAGAGAGGGTGAATTGGGTGTAATTAGAATTTTAAAATTTAATTAATATATTAAAAAAATTAAATACTTTTAAAGCTACCTATTATTATGAAGCTTTTATTATTTTTAAGTAAGAACGTTCAAGTAAATCTTTTGAGCAAGAGCAATTGAACAATTTTAAAGTTGCACCTACAAAAAAATAAAAAAAATTAATATGTATATGTATAGATAATATATATATATATACTTATACTTAGTATAAATATAAATATATATATAAAAATTTAATTTATTATTATATAAGATGGTAAGCGTGTGAATATGAGTAATTTTTTTTAAATATATATATATATAGATAGATAGTATATGTATACAAAAAGAAAAAGTTAACAAAAATTCAGAAGAAAAGAAATATTACAGAGAAGTAAAAGTTAGTGTGAAAGAAAAATACAAAAAGTAAATGTTAGTATTGCAGTAAGTAAATATTAGTGGTACAGAAAAATAAATATTAGTTGTACAGGAAAATAAATGTCAGTGGTACAAGAAAGTAAATATTAGTAAGTTAGGTGTAGTAAGTAAAAATACAGAATGTAAATTTAGTGATTAACTAACTTATTTATAGTGGGATGGACAAATTAAAATATTTCTCATCGTCGGACGTTTTCTGTTAAGTAAATTAAATTTACCTAATGTACTAACTCGATTCCGTTCCACTACTATAATTAAGTTATTTGGATTCTTGATTATGTTAATTAAATTTGGGAGATGAGTAAGCCCAAACTTTAATTAACTAATCTACTAATTTTAATTATCTCACAGAGTTTAACTAATTTAAATTATTAAATATTTTGAATTAACTCAAATTATTGTGTCCAAAATCTGAATACTGAAATTTTACTTTGAGACTTTGAAAATAAAATAGCTATCAAGTACACCAACTTCTAAATGGTGAAAAAAAAAATAATACAAAAGTGAAAGATGACACACGATATATAGCGATTCAACTATTTTCTTGCCTAATCCACTCCCCTTTGTTCCTTTTTCAGGGTTCTACTATCCCAAACTTATTCTGGCCAAGCTCAAGCCCTAATACAAGGAGGAAAACTATGCCTTTTCGGTCCAAAGGCACAAACCAAACTCTAAATCTTTTTTTATCGAGGAAAAGGAACAACCTCACCTCTCCTTTTACTTGGGAACAAGTAAGAAAAACCTCTCCGCGCAGGGAGACCCAAAACTAAAAAAATGAGAATAGGAAACGATGACCCTTATGGGTCATACAAGAGATAAATTAACTCAATTTAAAATTTAATAAGAGCTTTATATGCAAGAAAACTAACTCAACTTTCTGGAAAAAAATCTTAGTATTATCTTTCTCAATATTCTGTGAAATATAAAGAGAAGAGAAAGAGAGATCAAACTCGATAAAATATTTCAATATGATATAAATCGGTTAAACAGAAACTTCAAAAACTTTTTATGACAATAATACAAATTAAAATTACCTAAAAGTTTTTCTATATGTGTAATTTTATTATATAATTTACTGTAAATATTTTAGAATTTTTGAATTTAGTACGATTTATGAAAAATAAAATACAAAGAAACAAATATAAATTTACAGAGAAACATTCGTTCACCAAACAAATTTCAGGAAAATTTTTTAAATAAAATAGATACTTCCACAAAGATGTAATAAAAATTTTAGATTATTTGAAGCTCAAATGTACAAAAATTCGTGATTTTTTAAAAAAAATCGATTCGGGGAGAAAATAGAAAATACCCGAATAAAAACACCTCTGATGATCCAAGAACTCCTTAGAATCGACTCCCAACGATGTAAACAGAAACTTTGAGCTTGGGGAGAGAATTTTTTAACTTAAAAATTAGAGAGCTTGGAGATTAAGTTGGTCAAAGAGAGATATTAACTCAAAATCCTCATTATTTATAGATGAAATGAGAGGTAAATTGGTAATTTGAGTATTATAATTTTTTATAAATTAATTGGGGACAAAATCAGCCACTTAGCAATTTTATGGTTGATTTTAAAGAGTAAAAAAAGATAGTGGAAATTAAAGATATCAGTAAAATTTAAAATATCGAGTTTTGCATGAGTTGAAAGCATCCAAAATCGATCAAAAATGTATTTCATGAAATTCAATTAATTATTAATTTATCGATTCAAATCGAAGCGACACGTTAAATAGTAAAATTATTGATCAAATTAAATTCAATCAAAAATTTTAAATATTTGAATATCGAAGAAAACACGTCATCAAAAATTAACTCGTGTAATTCAAAAATTTTCAGAAAAGCTTAAATCATCCGAAAAATAAAGAAAATAAAATCCGAAAAAAATCATGAAATAAATTTAATTAATTTATGTTAATTTTCTCCAGATAAATAAGTTAAAAATTTCTTGCACTTACATGATAGTCTAAAATTTTAGATCGAATGTATCTTTAAGTTGACTTTTCGACTTGATACTTTTTTTCTCAGTGATCTTGATCAACTTCATTTCTTTTTATTCTTCGCTTGATCTCATCAATCTTGGGTCAAAATTATCTCGATGATCATCCTTCTTTGATCCTGAAAAACTTAAATATAATATGTACTAATATTTAAGAAATTAATCAAGTATATTATTAACATGTCTGTTATCATCAAAATCGATAAGAATTCAACAGGTGTCACTTTAAAAATTAAATACTATATATATAGTACTATACTAAAATTTTATAAATTTATAAATTTTACACTAATTTTTTTTATAAAATCATACTATATTTTAAATCGTAAGACTTAAAATCATAACTTATAATCTAAATTTTATTTTAACACTAAAATTTAAATCTAAATCTTAAATTTTAATTAACTTTAATACTATGCTGTAAATACTATTTATTTCGTAAATTAGCTACATATAAAATTCACGTTAAACTTATTCTAGTAAGATAAAAGTCATTCATATACAATAAAATAAGATTCATTAAAATATATCAGTAATTAAATTTATATATTTTTTTCAAAAATATCATGTGAAACATGTAGACTGTGTTTGGAAACTGCTTAAATTTAAACGAAAATAAATCCGTTTAAATTTAAAGCACATCCAAACAGTTTTCATAACTTTTTAGAAATAAAGTGGCCTCAACTTAAAATGTATACAAACAATATTTTTTGCATCTTATAATTTTAAGTAACTTCATAAAATTTAAGCAGCTTAAAAGCTCAAAAACTCCTCTAATAAGTGATTTAAAATTAATGTAAACAGCCTAATAAATTGTTTCAAATTTAAGCCTGTAAACAGCTTCAAAATTAAAGAAGCTTAAATTTATAAATAAATTAAAGCTGTTTCCAAACTTAGCTATAATTTTGTAAAAATTTCTGTGTAATATATGCAATATTTTAACTTTGATAATAAAATATATAATTTTTTATAATTAAAATGTAAATTCTTACCTTTAAAATATTAAGATACTTTATTTTTCACTTGTATTATAATTTATTCAGTCCGTCGCACTCAAATTCTATTTAATAAAATTATGAGTTGTAATTTTTCGCTTTAACTTAGAAGTGGACTCTAACTAAATATTAATCCTAATTAATATCTAGTACTTGTTCAAATTCTGCAAGTTGTGGTTTATAGTTAATGATATATTTTTTAATTATTATTGCAGATATTATGTGAGCAACAAAGGGAGCTAACCATCTGGATGCCTATCACTTTTTTTTTATTATAGAGAGCGTTTATTTTATTATTATTTTGATATTATGCCATGTAATTTAAATGTCATAACATCAATATATTATTTTTTAATTAATACATTTGTAATTTTATTAAATATTATTTAAAGATATTATTAAATTGAATAATTATTTTTTATAAAATAATATAATATATTATCAAAATAAAATCCTTACTCTTATTTTCTTATTAAAGTTATAGAATTGTATATATTTTTAGATTTTTCAATAACTCAGCTGATTTTATAATTTTTTTTACGGGAGTATGTCCTTATTAACTGAATTTTATAATATTATAGCAAATGACATTATAATTCGTTCTTGATTTTTTTGTTTAATATATAAAATAATTAAGCTTAAGCAGATTTTCAGAAATAAAAAATAAAAAATCCAAAATCGGCACCGCTGATTTCTACGCCAGCGCACACCACGCGCGTCGCACCGCCTCTCATCACTATCCCGGACTACGCCGTATACGACCCCAGCCGTCCGATCAGCAATTCGAAGACATCCCCACCGTCGCTTCTTTCCCCACGTGTCGTGCGGAAACTCCCGTGGCTTTACGACACGCCAACACGTGGCACCACCTCCACTCCCTCTCCTCCCCTATAATTCTCGCAGCAGCACGAGAAGAAGAAGAAGAAGAAGATGGAGATCCGAACGGAAGAGCTGGGCAACCCGGTGCAGCCGATCGACGAGTACGGAAACCCCTTGCCGGCGGTGGATAGGCCGGAAACAGGGGAGCTCCGGCGGTCGGGGAGCTCGAGTTCGAGCTCGTCGGAGGACGACGGAATGGGGGGCCGGAGGAAGAAGAAGAAGGGGATCGTCGAGAAGATAAAAGAGAAGCTTCCCGGAGGGCACAAGGAGGAGTCCGAGAGGCAGCAGTCCGAGGCCGGAGAAGAGAAGCACGAGAAGAAGGGGATCGTGGAGAAGATCAAGGAGAAGCTCCCCGGAGCCCATCACTCATGATCAGAGATCTCCATTAATTATCTGATGGTTATAAACTTATATAATGCGTGCTTGCTTTAGTTTAAGTGCTGGTTGTTAATTTGGGTGCGTGTGATGTGGTGCCAGTTATGTTTTTTTTTTTTTTTTTTTTTGTGAGTTTGTCTATTTTTAAAAAAATGTATTATGATATAATTATGTATGTAATATGGATGTGATGTTGGTTGAAAATTAGTTTTTATTAATTTTTTTAGTAATTTTGGTGAAAATGGATACTAAGAAGATATTTTATGTATAAATATTATGTACGATGAATGTTTATCACTATATATATTTGCTGGAGAGCTCATGATTTATATTCTTAATTTGGCCTTTGAGGAGGAGGATGTGCTAATAAAATGAAGGGAATTTTAAGTGGGGAGTAATTGCATATATAAGAGAGATCAACTTCTTTTTTAATAAGAGATGAATCTTGCAACATACGTGCAAGATCACTCATTCCAGTACTGCTCTGACTGACCAAAGCATACGTCACTATAAATTTTTTTTTTATCGCAAGCCTCACTATTTCATCTCAAAGGCGTCTCTGCCTTAGGATCTCTATTCCCTTTTTGATATAAGACGATACATTATTATTTTTTTATCAGCTTAGGAGCCTAGCAGTAACTGCATTTTACTTAATTGATTCTCTTTTTTAGGACAGCGTTCGTCAATTACTCCTTGCTTTCTTCGACCACGAGTGTCACAATATAGTCGTAGATCTTGAATTAAGAAATCAATTTTGTTAGAAAAATTGAAGCATCGATTCTCTTCGTGGGTGGTTAGAATTATGTGATTTAGGAAGTTTGTGGTTCGATGTTACCTTATTTAAAGAAAATAATTATTTAATTTAATAATATTTGTGAATAAATTTTTAAAATTATAAAACTGATATTTAAAGAAAATATTTTATCTATATGTATTATTGAAAATATAATTAATTTTAATATTAAGTTCGGTATTAAAAGAACTACACTTGAATTTGAAGAACCTAAATATCAAATCTAAAGACTGACTAGTTCTTGGATGTGTATAAGAAGTCTCATGACATGATATCAAGCTTGAATTTTGTTTGAAGATTAAAAATCATTCGAAAATTAAATCAAATTTTTAATTGAATCAAACTTGAATTTATCTAAATGACCTAACTAATGCGCCATTTTTATGGCTCAAAATATTTATTAATCTAATTTTGAGCCAACAAAGGATCAAATCGAGATAACTAGAAATTGAATCGATTAAAAAAATAAAAGAAATTATTTATATATTTTTATACATGTAATTAAATTTAGTATGTTAATTTTTTATAATTCTAGGTTCCACTATAATTAATTTTTATTCAAATCACATTTATTATAGATTATTTTTTAGCTTTATTTTTAAATATTAGATTGAGACTAATGGCTACTGTTTAAGCTGATTAATTAAACAAATATATTTATATATAAAATTTAATTAAAAATTCAAAAATTAATCAAAATTAAATTGACTTTCACTCAAATTGAGCTTGAATTAATAACAATGAGTTAAACTTAGTTCAAATCAAAGATCGAATCAAACTCTTCTCGTTCGTTTTTTGATTTAAATCAAAAAATTTAATATTGAGATAAGGCCAAATCAGCTCAATATCAGTTGGTTAGCATCCCTAACAATGGGTTTTACAATAAATATTGGGAGAAACCCAAATTCTTTATGCATTTTGATTTATCCTTAATTTGTAATTCTTTACAATAAAACTTGTGTATAATTTTTTCCATGTAATATATGGTGGTTAGAGAAAATTTATGATTATTATTATTATTACTATTATTATTATTATTATTATTATTATTATTATTATTATAATAAGAGATTAGAGAAAAATTATTGAATACGGATAGAGCACGTCGTCTTAATTCGGAGATAGATGCATGCACAAGAGATCGTGTTTAAATACAAAATGTCATTAATTTATATTAAAATTATTATAACAAGGTAATTACAGGTAATAAGTAAATTAACTTAAAATTTAATATAGTAGAATTAGGGGTGAGAGTTTGGATTGAAGATCGGCTCAATCTTTTATTTTTTTACATATAAATAATTTATTCAAATATTTATTTTAATTATTTATTACTTATACATAAATATATGTTAATTGTTAGAATATCTATTAGATCATGGTCTTGTATATATAGTTAATTTAATTTTAAATCTAACCTTTTTAAAAGAAATTAATTTTTGGAGGACTTGAGTTGATTAGGTTAGGGAAAGCTTGAAATTGATATAAGCCTGCTTAAACTTTAATTGAATTGAGACGAGTCGAGTTTGAGCCATATCTGGACTAGCTTCGACTCGGATCATTCTAACATGCCCCTAATCGCAATTTATTACAGTATAGTATGTTAGGTCTCTCGTGCTCATGCAGGCACTTGACACGTATTATCTTTTATCGTAATCGGTTACGATGTTACTAATGTACAAAGGGACATCAACTTAAGGATTTTATGCCACTTTACATTCTATTATTATTTAAATATTTATATTATTTAGATATATTATAATCATTATATTGTTGTGATTTGCCTCAATTCAACGAGAAATTATTGTGTGCACAATGTGTGCCATGTCATCCGTCCGTACACAAATAAAATTAAGTTACGTGGCACGATGAGCTGCTTCAGATACTACGTAGCACTAATTTCTTGCTACGTAACACTATTTCTTTTGCTACGTAACACTGATTTGTTGCTACGTAGCAATAACTTTTTGCTACGTAAGACTACATAATATTGATGCCTTATTATTTGGAGCTACGTAGCACTAATTTCTTGCTACGTAGTACTGACTTTTCCTACGTAACACTGATTTTTTACTACGTAGGACTACATAATATTAATGTCTTGTTATCTACATAATATTATATAGCTCTATGTAATAGAAGTAGTACTAGTAGCTTCTAGTGTATAAGAAGTCAGTACTATGTAGTAAGAATTAGTGCTACGTAGCTTCAAATAACAAGACGTTAATATTATGTAATCCTGCATAGCAAAAAATCAGTGCTACGTAGCAAAAATCAGTACTACGTAGCAACAAATCAGTACTACGTAGCAAAAAAATAGTGTTACGTAGCAAGAAATTAGTGCTACGTAGTATCTGAAGCAGCCCATCGTGCCACGTGGCTTAATTTTATTTGTGTACGGACGGATGACGTGATACACATTGTGCACACAATAATTTCTCCAATTCAACAGCATGCGCTCACCATAAGCACTGATATACAATTAAAATTAGGGTTTTTTTTGTTGAGAAAATCATTCTATTTTTCATTATTATTATTGATAGATGAATAATTTGAGCTTCTTATATATCCCTCTCATATCTCAAAATCTATGCTTAGAGGTGAAAAAGAATCGAGTTCGAGCTAAGCATCACTTGGCTCAAGCTCAATTCGTCTCAATACAATTTAGATTCTAGCCGGCTTGTCTTGAGACAAAATGCATTACCGGCATTTTAGAAAATAGAAAAATAGATATCGAACTTGGTTAGATTCATGTCGATCATATCCGACTATAGCTAGTGGCTTGCTTCAACAAAATTGAAGTACAACTCAATTTAAATTTAATATTGAGTGGCCATTAATTTTTAAGCCAAACTCTCACCTCTATTTATGCTCAGTATTTCTCTAACACCACTCTTTAACATCCTCTAACGTATTATTTATGACTAAAAAATTCATTAAACTTTTTTAAAAATTAAATAAAAAATAATTTACATAAAAAATAAATTCACTTTAAAATAAATTTTATTTCAGATCTTACGTACACGACAATAAAAAAATTAAAATTTCCTTTATTTCAATACAATCTCTAATAATAAAATAATTATATTTCACATCATAATAATAAATTAATTGCTTCTCTCTTTATTTAAACAAAAAGAAAATTAGGCTTTTTATTTATTTTATTTAATTTCAATTATTTAGATTTTTTAATTTATTACAAAATATTAAAATTTCATTATAGTGATCATTCCATATGCACAATAAATTGTAGTTAACGGTAGTTTATTTAATGGTAATTTTAGATTTATTTTATTAATTTATTTAAATAATAGATAACAATATTATAATGAATTAAAAAACATCTTCATCTTCCATGTGATCTAATAATTGAACTGCAATTATTTTGTGAAAAAAAAAATAGAGGCTAGTAAACTCTCTATAAGCTGACTTTCATTTCAAAGAAGTTGCACAGGATTCAAAAATAAAATATCATCAAAAAAAATTAATCATGTCAAAAGAATATAGTTAAAAGTTAATATCATGAGCCTAACAAGTAGCTAAGTGTTTCTCCTTTTTATAAGTAACACTACGCTAAGCAACTTTCCTAGGGGGAGCATTATCTGGGATAGCAGCAGCCTCCCTAAGGGGAATACTATCTGGGATAGTAACAGCGGCAGATGCTAAAGGCAAGACACCTGTAACTTCAAGACAAAGGTTAACACCTTCAGACCAACCAAAAACTAAAATATTAATAAGTCTAATAGAGTATAACTCAAATACTAGAAAGTCAATGAGACCTTATGATGACATCATACCCCACAACAACCAAGGACATTCATCAATGCATTATGAACCGCATTATGTTGAAAGTTGTAGTTAGGACAAGATGCACAATGTATAAGATAATCAACCCAAATATCCAAAAGCTCATTAAGACAAAGGATAGTGTCAATCTCTAGCAAACATAGGAATAAGTAATCGATATCGAAGAATAGAATGATATTCAACTGAGAAGAATAATTGATCATAGCTTGACAATGATGTGGTCAATAAGAAATCTTGTACATGATCAACAACCAGGCATTGAAGCACCAATCTAAAATGAGAGAAGATGGTTTAGTCGGCACACAATTGGAATGCAACCTAATCATAGAAATGATTAACAAAAGGAAGTTGGGGTTTACAAGAGTAACTACTTTTGATGATACTATTTCGAGCATCTTAACAAAGTACTAAGAAGAAATCTCATCATGTTTCTTAGTCAAGGATAGAGCAACTGAGTGAGGGCACAGTTGACATAAGATATGAGATTGAAGATGTACGGTCTGACAATAAGAGGCATAAAATGCATAATAGGTCACATCTATAGCTAATAAAATACCAAAATCTCCCAAATAAATAAGTAATATAGGCCCATCAGCAACGACTTAATACACTCAAGGGATCTACGAAGAATTTGATCAAAGACAATAGATGGACCAATAAGGGCAACTGACTTGATAGTATGAAAGGTGTATATAAGCTTTGAGATGCCTAGATATGCTCAAAATAATAAAAGAGTAATCAAGATCACACACAATTCTCACAAAGATCGAACCAAAGACTGCCCATCAAGAAATTCTTACAAAAAATCACATTTCACTCTCTAAAAAGAAAACAATAAGAGGAAGAAAAATTAAATATAAAATATTACAATATCACCTCGATCAATCAATGAATGAACAAAGTAAGACAGAAGATCTCCACTTCAAGAACTTAAGCTCAAGAATATTGATCGCTAACAAAGCATTCTTCATATAGAGTGATCAATCACTTAAAATCCCTCTCAATTTCTCAAAAATATAATTTGAATTCAATCTCTAGCCATATGTAACTATAAGGCACGAAGCTCTTCTATAATATAGTTAGCAAAACTATTATTAGAATATAGAAAATGCCTCTTCCAAGTAAGCATTTCTAAAAATTCAATTATTTGTAGCATTGGTCGACCAACTTCAAAGCCCTGTTTGACGCGAGGACCAAAACAGAACCAAAACAGGACTAAAATGGTACTAATTTAAAAAACAACAATAATAATAATAAATAAATATTTTAAATCATTTTACATAAATTTAAATATAAAAAAATATTATTTTACTTTATATACTCAATAATTTAAAATAAAAATATCAACTTTATTTCACATTCTAGACCAAAATATTCAAATCGAGTATTTTGATCTAAGATGTGCAATAAAGTTTATATTTTTATTAAAAATTATTAAGTATGTGAAGTAAAATATTATTTTTTATATTAAAATTTGTGTAGAATAATTAAAAAAATTATTTATTATTATTATTCTTATTCTTTAAACTAGTACTATTTTGGTCCTGTTTTGGTCCTCGCGCCAAACAGGGCAGCAAAATTGGCCTAAGGGTCAATGTACTTGGTCAACTAACTAGTCAAGACTCAACACACTTGGTTGACCAGATCGGATTTTCAACCTACTGCCTCTGATCGATCACTTGGTTGCATATAGATCAACCAAAAGTTCAAATTTAGCATTTTCAATACACTCCTAATGCGACATTAGTGCCTAAACTTTCATGCAATCACGATCTTTATTTTTTACTCAATCTCTTACTTTAACAACTTCGTAATCAACATGGTTTAAGAGTCACATTTGTTCTTTCCTATCAATTTTTCATCTTCAATTCATCTTACGCAATCTATCAAATAACAAGTCGTTGGCGAAAATCATCTTCAAGAGAACGTATACTTATTCAATTGGGACATATCAGAGAAGAATTCTATTATACAGCCTCAATAATTGATCAATTATAGTTTTAGATTTTAATCGAACGCATCATCTGATGATTAAAATCAACACCACAATTGACTACTTTGTGATCAGTTGTTAGACTGCAAAGATTTTTCAGAAGGTAGGAAAATAATCTAAAAATATGTACTTATATGAATTATATGGACCGAGAGAGCACAATGTTGCAATTTCCCTATATTTTATATGAGATTGCCTTTGTAAAAAACAAAAAAGAAAAAGAAAACATAGGCCATAATATTTTAGTGTCATTTTTTATTTAGGATAATTATCTGCATGTCACACAATTTAGTTTTATTTATATCTTATTCATTCATTCTTAGTTAATTACGCTATGCACACTCAAAATATTACGAAATCTTACATACACACATTTGAGTTAAAACTTAATCAAAATCTATTTCAAAAAAAATATTCTTTTAGTAAATAATTAAAATTATATTTTTATTCTTAATGATATATATTTTTCTCTTCCTCAATACTACACTAAAGTGCTAATTTGTCCTAAAATTAATTCACGTCGTGGATATCCCATTCCTTTGCCGCCACCTAAACATTAAGGTTTTAGGATTTTCACTCAAAATATATTTAATTATCCTTAAAATAATATGATGAACGGCTCAGATTTTTGTAATCTAACTATAATTAGATTATTAAAAAATTATGGTTACTCATTATAATAAAAATAAGTTAAAATGTGTGTATGTAAAATTTTATAATATTTTGAGTATGCATAGTGTAATTAACTAAGAATGGATGGGTAAAGCGTAAATAAAATTAAATTGTGTGTCATATTGTTAATTATCTCTTTTTATTTTTTAATATCCTAGCGAAAGTGTACAACGGTTTACTTTTTTTTTTTTGAAAAAAAATATTTTTATATATAAAAATATATTAATTTCCCCGCTAGCACATGGCCAGCCTGGTTTGCTGACTTTTAAAATTTTTAAATTTATTAATAGGGTGTTTTTACTTTTGTATTTATTGTAAAATTGGTATTTACAATTTTATCAAAAAATAGTGCTCACCTTAGCTTTGTTTGGTAATAAGAAAAAAAGAAGATTTAGTTAGAATTTTTAGTCATTTTTGAAAAATATATATGATATGAAATAAAGTAAATTGATTATATTAAAAATTGTATATGATGTGAAATAAAGTTGATTGATTTATTGAAAATTGTGTTAGATGTGAAATAAAGTGATTGTTTAATGTTGAAATTTGTGTGAGATAAAATATAAAATAATTTTTTTAAGATAAATTTAAGATTTTGATCATGAGTAATTTTAGCTATAATTTTTAGTCTATTGCCAAACAGGGCCTAAATTTTAAATATATTTATACATCACTTTATGCTATATTTTTTTAAGTCCTAAAGATTATGTAAATTATATTATAAGTATAAAAATATTAAAAATTTATACAAACTTGTTTACAAGTTAATAAGTAATATATTAAAAATATGGTCAACTGCATCTAGGTTTTTGAGGTTGATAGAATATTATAATTTTATTTTAAATTTTAAAAATCTTGATTTTAAGCATTGTCACTTGGTACCGAGAATTAACTTTTGTCTTTTTATACTCACATCCTCAGATTACTTATAGTTAATAATTTTTAAATTTTTTAAAATATTTTTTTAAAATAATAATATTTTGTTTTTAAAAAATATTTATAGAATATTGAGTCAATAGAAATGAAAAATTAAATTTTAACTTTTTTATTATTTTAATTTTTAAACTTTTAAATTTTAATTTTTAAAAAAAATGAAAATTGAGGATATAATATTCCTTTAAATTATTATGGGTTTGTTTGTTTGTAAGATTAAATTTAAATTTGAATAAAGATATTTTTTTATTAAAAATTTTAAATAATGTGAAATAAAGTTAGTTATTATATTGAGATATGTGAGAGATGTGATATAAAATTAATTATTATTTTAGAATATGTGAGAAATGTAATATAAAATAGTTATTATTTTAGCAATATGTGTAGGATGTGAAATAAAATTAATTTTTAATATTAAATTTAAACAAACGGAGCCTAAATGACTAGAAAAAAAGATGGATCCTAATATATCGATAAAATGATAATATTTTTATGATATCAAAGATTAAAATTAAAGTTTTTAAATAATCAAGACGAATATTAATGCATACTCTTCCTAGAGGATACAATTTACCTTTAAACATATTTAATGCTTTTGGTCGTGTAGATACTACTTGTGAAAGTGAGATATGCATCCATATATATATATATATATATATATATAATTGTATTTTTTTTTTAAAAAGCTTATGTGATTGTAATTTGGATTTGTAATATATGATTTGTTGATTTAACAGTTAAAATCAGTAATAAAAATTTCCTACGCTCTTTTTAATGTTAAAGTATTCTTTCACTTGTTCTGATGTTAATATGCTAATTTGAATACTAATATCCTTGGATTACTTTTATTAACGTTAAAAGCTCATTTGGTTCGAAATTTTTTTTTATAAGAAAAAAATATTTTATTTTTTAAGTTTAATGGAAGAAAAATTAATTTTAACATTAAAAAAATGTAAAACGTGAAATATTTTAAATTCTAATTCTCATATTTGTATTGGATGTGAAGTAAAATTAATTTTTATAATTAAAATTTATATTTGGCAAAAAGATTAACTAAATATATATAATATAGCTAGTTTTAAAAAAAATAAAAAACTTAAGCAAAGTCCCAATTTAAGAAAAAATTATTTAGTTCGAGCACCGAATAAAACTAAAATAAAACTTCTATTATGCAGGAAATTCTTTGGAATAAGAGCTAAAAGGTGATGCAAATTATTAAATAAAAAAAATTATTGTACTCAAAAAATTATTTCGAAGAAGATGTGCCAAACATTTTACAGTATTCTTCAAGAATTACTATCCTTATTATTAAAAGTTATTATTTCAGATCTTTAAATTTTATATTTTATATAGATTCATAGAAATATGAAAATATTTCATCTAATTTTTTTTAGTTTATTGGACAATTTTTTACATAATCAGTAAAATTTGACCCTTAAGCTTTTTTATTAAAAAATAATTAAATATTTATAATTATTATTGTAGTCTCAACTTTTTCGTCCACTGTGTTCTAGTTTATAACAATAATTATAAATATTTAAATATTATTTTTAAAAATACAAATTAAATGGCTAAAATTAACAGAATCAGTGAATAACTTACATGAAATAATTTCTGTCCAAGAGGAACCTAAATGAAATTTCATAAACCTGTATGAAAGAGGGGTCTATAACAAGGACCCAGATGTTATTATCCCTCTTATTATTCATAACTTAGACTTGAAGCGTTTTTTTTTTTTTTTGAAAAGAAGAAGAGAGAGAGAGAGAGAGAGAGAGAGAGAGAGAGAGCAGTAAGAAAATTTTCTGCTGCTCATCAGAAGATTGTGGTGGGAGAAGGTGGAGCTGCACCCACTTCGTTAACCGGCGGCGTCCTCGGTTCGAACTGGCTGTATTGCCGGTTAGTCGCCGGCGGCGATGGGTAATAAGGAATCCGTCGACCTCCGACGTCAAAGCAGCGGCTCATCGGAAGACCTGCAAATTGAGGCCAAGAGAAATTACTAATCAGCTTGGAGTACTGCTAGAATTTCTACGTTGGTAATTTAGTGAAGAATATTGGAGGCCGAGAAGAAGGAGAAAGGAATTCGTTCGCACAGAAGGAAGCAGAGGAGGAAGTGGGGAAGAAGACGAAGTTGAGGAGGAGGAGGAGGAAGACGATCTTTCTAGCTGGAGTGACCGCGGCCATTATTATTGCTTGTTCTTAGAATAACTATAGATCAGTCATGCCTTAATATAAGGAGATGGAGACCGAGTGACTGAGTCAGCTCACGGGTGACCGCATTGGAGTCCAACTCGATCGTAATTATTTTGAGTTCGAGTTAATTAGATAGTATTTAGAGTGCATTTGATTCAATGTGATTTTATTGATGTCATGCTACTTTGAGAAATTAATTATTTAATTTGATTAATTACATGTTTAATAAATATGTTAAATTACATCTAAATGTCACTCTACTTGTAATAAAAAAACATGTGATTTGTTCGAATTTTCTTTTATCATAATTTAATATATTAAAAATATTGAATTAAAAAATAATAATTAAGTGATAACATAATTATTCAAATAATATTAATATATAGATAACAGAAATTAATATCTACAAATATAAAGTCAAACACTCTCTAAATTAATCATGGATCAATTTAATGAAATATTTGTACTTAGGTAAATGTCATACATATATATATTTATTATCTCATAAAATTTACTTTTACATTTATTTGTAATAACAAATGTAAATTTCATAAATATTTACTTCTTAGAATTAAATAAGTAAAATATTTGTTAAATAATTCCTTAAAATATTAATTTAAAAATTCTCAAGACATAGATAGATGCGTCACATATAATAAAATTTCTTAAAACATTGAATCAAAGCTTAAAAATTTATGATAACTATTTATACTTAAATTGTCAAAATAAAATTACTGAAATTATTAAAATTATTAAAACTGATATTTTTATCATACAAATATTGAAATCGAAAATGTATAAAATGGCAACTTCCCACTTTTTGAATTTTGAATTTGATATCTCCACTTTCATCAAAAAAATAAAAAAATTGATATCTCCTCTGATATCCAATTTTTTATTCTTTTTGTTCTTATCCCACTGCATTTATTTTGATATGAATTTGGCAGGTTGGGATTCCACTTTGGAAAGTGTGAGGCAATTGAAGTCAATTTTCATACTAGGCACTTCATTGACTTGACTTTTTTTTTCATTTTAAATATATATTCAATTTTCTCCGATAGACTAAAATTAAGCATAAATACGCGCAAAAAATATAAAATTTAGAGAATCAACTTAAATAATTTAAATATATAATTATAAGTTAATAAAAATTTCAATAATAAAAATTGAATTATTAAATATTATTCATATATATCAAAAAAGAAAAAGAATAATTGATAAAAATTTAATTTAAAATTATAAAAAATACTTTTTCATAAAGATAAGAAATACTTATTATTTAATAGGGTATTATAGAAATAAGAGATAATTATTTAATTGCTAAAAAAATTAAATATTATTTACCTATCACTCTCTTTATAAAAATTAAATTATAGGGTGACTTATATTTGAATAATGGTATAATATTTAAATTTTTGTGTAACGTGTATGTAAATGGTCTTAGAAATAAATAATTTATGTAGTTGACTCAATCTTGTGGGATAAAAAAATTAATTATTATTGTTGTGTATTATAAACAGAATGAAAAAATATAGAGAAAAATCCTCAAATATCCCATATACTGTGGCCCACTTATGCTTAATTATTTGACATGCTTAATGAAAAATAAATTTAGAGTAAAGTCCTAACAAAAAGAAGGACTCAGCCTTGTTTGGCACGAGGACCAAAATCAGGATCAAAATAGTACTAATTTAAAAAATAATAATAATAATAAATAATTTTTTTAATTATTCTACACAAATTTTAATATAAAACATATTATTTTACTTCACATACTCAATAATTTTTAATAAAAATATTAATTTTATTTCACATCTTAGATCAAAATACTCGATTCAAATATTTTGGTCTAAGATGTGAAATAAAGTTGATATTTTTATTGAAATTATTGAGTATGTGAAGTAAAATAATTTTTTTTATATTAGAATTTGTGTAGAATAATTAAAAAAAAATTATTATTATTATTGTTGTTTTTTAAATTAGTATCATTTCGGTTCTTGCGCCAAACAAGGTCACTAACCCCTATTTATAAGGGTCTTGAGTCCATTCTCCAGAAAAAAATTGACTCCGTTTTATATAGTTTTTAAAATTTTATTAATTAATTTATAAAATGTGTCGTTACATTTAGGGTTTTACACAAATTTGTTTTTCCACCTAGCTTTGTGAAAGAAGTTTTTTGATTTTTTTTGTTTCATCACAACATGCGTAAAATACTAAAATTATTTTACATATATATATATATATATAACCTAATTTCGTAACATTCTACTCAATTATGAGTCAAATCAATTTCATTTTGAACTAGTTTTAACTTTTAATCATAAGAAAATCAAGTTTAGTTCTAATTGAGTAAAATGAGAATGGGCTTTGATCAATTCCAAGCATAATTTAGAGTTCTAATTTAAGATTCCAGCAAGAGGCAACGAAAACTAGCATAATAGCTTCAGCAAGGAGAGACTAGCACTACAAAACAATAGCGGCCACGGTGGCCATTTATTTTCACCGACTATGGGAATTTATATATAAGAAAAATTAGAAATCTCATATTTACATGTTAAATACTTAATTGCAAATTCATAATTTAACTATATATTTACATAAATGTAAAAATTATGTTTATATTATAGTTAAATTGTGATTTATTAATTTTGGACATAAAATTAAGCAATGTGCTATTCAAAAACAAAGCAATGAGCATTAAATATTTTTTTATTATATTTAAATATGTAATTTTTAGTGTTTGTGTAATGGCCGAAAAAGAACGCAAAAAAGAGTGCAAAAGAGCACGATAGCTCGACGACCTTGAGAGAATGGCCATAGAGGCAGCGGAGGCCAAATCGAGGATCTACGCACTCTGACTGCCGGAAACCCTTGCTGACCCGGCTTGGGCTCCGCGGCGATGGCGGGTGCCGTCTCGGCGCTCTTCCTCCTCGACATCAAGGGTCGCGTCCTTGTTTGGCGTGACTACCGCGGCGACGTCTCCGCCGTCCAGGCGGAGCGCTTCTTCACCAAGCTCATCGAAAAGGAGGTAACATCTTTTTGTTTCTCTCTTCCTCTCTCTTTGTATGCACGCATGGGTTGTTGCAGATCGGATGGAATTTCTGCGGCTCGAGATGGATAAGTTCTTTTCATTATGTAGTTCTTAGTGCTGATCTGTGATTTAAGCGAAGGGGATGTTTTGGAGGAGATTGAAACTTGACTGATCGGATTGGTTGCAGGGGGATCCTGATTCACACGATCCCGTGGTGTACGATAATGGAGTGACCTACATGTTTATACAACACAACAATGTTTTCTTGATGACCGCGGCAAGGCAGAATTGTAATGCTGCGAGCATTCTTCTGTTTCTTCATCGGTTAAGAGATGTGAGTACGTCTGTCAAAAGGAATGCTTGTGCCCCTATTTTTCTCTTGTTGCATTGAGGTAAGTGTTCGAGATCGGTGGAAGTGCGTGGATCTGATCCCTTTGATTCGTTTCCAGGTGTTCAAGCATTATTTTGAGGAGCTGGAAGAGGAATCATTGAGAGACAATTTTGTTGTTGTGGTGAGGAAGTTAAATCTGAACTTAATTGGTTGTCCACTTAGTTGAATATCGTGCGAGCTGATACCACAAGTTGTTAATGTCTTGTGTCTATTTACACTTTGTTTTAAGAAAATGAAGTATGTGGTTTCTGCAGTATGAGTTACTTGATGAAATGATGGATTTCGGGTACCCTCAATATACGGAAGCAAAAATTCTGAGTGAATTTATTAAAACAGATGCTTATCGGATGGAAGTTACACAGAGGCCTCCAATGGCTGTAACTAATGCAGTGTCATGGCGAAGTGAAGGGATCAAGTATAAGAAAAATGAAGTAGGATGTATCCCACATGTTTTTGAACATTCAATTTTGTTGTCATTCACCATTCTTTTTCTTGAGAAGTATTGTTTCTTTTGCTGGTTCTAGGTTTTTCTGGATGTGGTAGAAAGTGTTAATATTCTTGTTAATAGCAATGGCCAAATCATCCGTTCAGATGTTGTTGGTGCGTTGAAAATGAGGACATACTTAAGGTGTGCCTTCGTTCCACTGTTGCAAGTTTATAAGTTTGCTCTGAAGGGATGATGCATTTTCCAGATTTTGCCATTAGTTTCATATTTAATCTAGAGAATTTTCTTAATAGTTTTTCTAATCAGGACGATGATCAAAGTGAATAGCATTACCCATATATCGTATGAATACATCCTCAGTGTCTTGCTAATACTATTGTATGCAGAAAAATAACAAGTAAAAAATGATTAATAAGGTCACCTCAGTCCTGTTTGTTTTCCTATGTTAATTTTAACTTCGGTTAAAATTTACAGAAACTTCAATATTAAACTATCCATATTTCAAATCTAACACTAATCCCAACATTAAAACCAATTCTATTTTATGTTCTATACAAATTTCAAAAAAAAATTATTTCACATCGTACACATATGTCAAAAGGAATTTACTTTATTTCAAATCTTTCATGAAATTTAAAACAAAAATATACATAAAAGTAAGCTTTAACCCAGTTAAAATTAACCTAGCCAAATGATCACATGCGTTGTTGTGATAAACTTTAGTGATAATGGCTCATAGAATCCTACTTGAAGTTTTCATGTTACTTACAAATGGATGTGGTTTTGCTTTATTTCACAAGGGTTTCCATTTGTATCCACCATAAATGCTCTTTATTTTTCCATTTCAAATAGGTATTGTGTTCAATAAATTTAATAGTAAAATATGGATAAAGATATTGTTTTTGATACAAAAAAAGGTTTTATTAACATGGACAACTATAAGAATATTGTTGTAGTGGTGTGACCTTCATTACTTGGTGCAGGAAGGCTATGCTACATATGTTTGTATTTGTATTCACGTTCTTTGTTTTCCTAACTCCCAATGGAGTCAGTAACACTACTTGGTTATATTATACAGTTACTATTGTTCTCAAACTGTAATTACATCAGATTGTGGTGATTAAAGTTAAAAGAATTAGGGCCAAAAAAAAAAACAGTCAACCATTTCAAGCAAAAGAAGTTTTGAGATATTGGCACGACCTAGAAAGGTTAAATTAGGGAATTTTAATCAGCTTTTAGTATCATTAAAAAAAAATATGTTTGAATTACCTTTCACTGAGAAAAGGAAGTGTTTGTATACAAATGATTAGAATCAGTAGAATTGTGTGAATTAGTAGGTATAAGCTAGTAAGTATCCCACCCTCGAATACAAATAGTTTTTTCATGCTTATTGTAGGCATAATGGAGGGCAACAAATTCGATTGCATGTATGATTTGTCATTTGAATATCTCGATTATAGGAGGATTTAGTATTTACCTTTCTGTGTTTAGAATAGTATGTTGTCATGCCTGTTTTCTATTTTGGAATGTTTAAGTGATTCTTTTTTTATGTATGAGATGAACTCTATAAGTTAGCTCTAGTTCTATGTATTTGGGAGCTTTGATGAATTGGATAATATTATCCCCGAAATCTTCAATTTCTAATTTCAAGAAATCTTCAATTTGTTATCTCACTCTTCTTCTTTCTCCTATTCTTCTCTCTTTCTCTTTCATTCACTTTCTTGGTTTTCCTCTTAGAAATAGATAAAGATCAACATAGAGCCTCTTTACCAAGCTAAACGTAACTTTTTCTTTGCCACGCTTTGCTAGCTATTTGGATAAATCTTAGAGTTTGCCAATTTGGAGAACTATAAGTTGGAATAAGAGATTATTGGCTCAAGCTTTGAAAGATAAATTCATAAAAGCTTCAATAGTGTATTTAAATGTAGTAGCTTGCTGAAAGTTATGATAGGTTTGAAAGAGCATTTGTAAGTGAAAATATCATTTCAAAATCAACCTCTTTACAAATCTCCCCTATTCGTGGCCACAAAATGAAATGAGCATAGTTGCTACAATGAAATTGCATAATTCCGTGAGTTACGCTTGACAAACCATAACGTATATATTGACTCTGTAATATATCGTCTGAAGATTGTATAGTGACCTAGCCTATGATGGGCAATTGAGCATGCTACAGAGTAAAATAGAATTTAACTTGACGTCAACATTGGGTAAGTTTAAGTATGCCCTATGGCATAAGGTACGATAAAAATGTCATTTCCGCTTTGACGGCCATTCAATAGAGCAAAACATGTTTGAGCTCGGTTTACTGGTGTTATATGAACTACCTAACTAATATGTTACTATTGTATGTTACAATCAATTTTGCAGTTGATATTAGTTCTAGGAACCAAACCATGAGGTATGTTGATTTTGACATTGGAAATGATGTCTGAAACTGTATCTTTCAGTTGCTTTATAAGCATAAAAATAAACAAATTTGATAAAATTGTGAAAATTGACATGCATTTAATTAACACTTCTGACAATTGTTTCTTAAGAAGTATTTCAAAATTTTACAAATGTTCTTTTTCCTTTTCCTTTAGGCATTGCCTCCTCAAATCTTGATAGCATTTATGCTCATCATCAAAATCAGCGCATAGATTAGCTGCTTCCATTAGGTTTTTGGTCCAGAATGGGTTGGCCAATTTAAGCTCATGTGACTGATATAATTTACCGGCATGATAATTAACGTGTGTGGCTATAGTTCAGTTTTCTGCATATGGAGCGAATTATAGGCAGTTCATATGAACTGGTTACAAACTTTCAGTGCATTATTATGCATTTGTTCCTTATAACTAGCAATTATATGTTTCGATATTCAAACAACAACAAAGTTTGAATCCCAGCCACTTGTGTCGGCTAAAATTTCGAGGGAAAACAACTGATTATGCTTTGTCTCCACAGTGGTATGCCAGAATGTAAGCTTGGTTTGAATGATAGAGTCCTTTTGGAGGCTCAAGGTCGGTCAACAAAAGGAAAAGCCATAGATCTAGATGATATCAAGTTCCACCAGTATGTTATTTTTCTTCCTTTTATCAGGACTGTAATGATTGCTCCAATGTTATTGCAAGAAGTTTGTTGAAAAAATTTGGTACTCTTCTGCCTCAACAATCCCATTGTGACTAATCATTTAATATTTGATGCTCGTACAAGATGTGTTCGATTGGCACGTTTTGAGAATGACAGGACGATCTCCTTCATACCCCCTGATGGTTCGTTTGATCTGATGACCTACCGACTGAGCACACAGGTGTACCTCTTACACCAAATTATTTCCGGATGATATTTGCTTCTGCTTTGGGTCTTTATTGCTTTCTGATGTTGCTTATGGCAAGCTAATTTTGCAGGTGAAACCTTTAATCTGGGTTGAAGCTCAAGTTGAAAGACATTCACGAAGCCGAATAGAGCTTACAGTGAAGGCAAGGAGCCAATTTAAGGAAAGAAGGTAATTTCTACTTTGGGAAGCCTTATTAATGAGCTTCTGTTTTTTTCAATTTACATTCTATTCGGTCCACCATATGTATCAAATGCAGTACTGCAACAAGTGTTGAGATTGAACTACCTGTACCTTCTGATGCTACTAATCCCAATGTGAGGACTTCCATGGGTTCTGCTGCATATGCTCCGGAAAATGATGCATTGGTGTGGAAAATAAAATCCTTTCCTGGTGGCAAGGTATTGTTCATTGTACTATAAGTACATCAATTATCACTGGATATTTACTTTTGTTCACACAACAGCCTTGGAATAACCGCTTCTGGCATGGTGCCTTCTGTTTTTCACAAATTTGAGAATTTTAGCTGTTGCTTGGTTGGAGCATAGTTGAAACCCAGTCTTTTTTACCCTTGTTGTGCTGAAAAGTAAATGCATCCTACTTGTTGGTGTCATTTTTCCTCCACTAGATAAAAGAAGCAAATTTTCATGCAATCTTATAATAGTTTGTTTCTGCCAACATCCGACGAAACAGACTCTAATCTAATTTATTTGTTCTCTTTACCTATGTTTTGTTTATTTGACATGGTCTTTTGTTTTAGGAGTATATGTTGAGGGCTGAATTCACTCTTCCTAGTATAACTGCCGAAGAGTCAACACCAGAGAAGAAGGCTCCTATACGAGTGAAATTTGAGATACCATATTTCACCGTATCTGGAATTCAGGTGAAATTTGTCTTAGTTTTTTTGCTATTATGTATTTACTTCGTGACACCTACACAACTTCACTGTTGGTATTAAAACTATTTCTGCCTCCAATTTTTTGTGCATCTTCCATTGGTTAAAGCTCATGTAAAACTTGTATTATAGGAGCATGGGTTCTCTTAGGAACAACTGTCTCATAAGCATATTTTCCGATTACAATTATCATGCTACGTTTTTTTTTGTTTTAATCTGTCGGGAACTACTTCAAAAAAAAAAAAGAAACTGAGATTTTACTTGATTTGGGAATCCTCAGTTCCATCAGAAATGGTAACTACATATACTAAAGTGCAGAAATATCAAGCTGTATACTTCTATCTGGAAATCTGGAATCATAATTTAGTTTCCAGTAATAGAGGCTCTTTATATTTGTTTAACTAATTCCAACCTAACAATGCCAATGTATTTGCTTTTAATTTCAATTCCCAGCTGGTCTCAGACCTGTGAAAACTTCCAAATTGGGCTGCAGAAGTTACTACGCTTTGGATTTCTCTTCTTCAATTTCTGTTATTCCCAGAACACAAATTTGCATAAATACTCTTTGTTTACCAATTCAATTGCTTGATTTACAGGTGAGATACCTGAAAATCATTGAGAAGAGCGGATACCAGGCCCTTCCATGGGTTAGGTACATTACGACAGCAGGCGAATACGAACTAAGGCTCATGTAATTCACACGTGGAAAGTGCAAAGATGTCAAAAAGCCACTGGTAATGACTTTAAAGCTTCTATTTTCTGAAAAATTATAACAAATGGTAGCTACCTACAATTTCAAAACTCCCGTGCTTGTTTGTGTTAACAGAAACTTCGATGGTTATAGCTGCAACCTATTTGTCAATCTCTGCACTTTAAATATACATTAGTTTCAGTGAGGGTGTTGCCCATAAACGAGAAGGTAGTTTTAATCAATAAACAGTATTATTGTGAATTTTTTTAATTTACTTGAATGTAACTGTACTCTTTCAGTGTAGGAGGGTGACTATTTCTTTCTTGATCGTTCATAGAATAATATGCTTCTGAAATGTTTGTAATCTTTTTACTGGTGGTTAAATTTTTTTTTTTTGGTGGCACACAATGCTAATAGTCTATATTACTGTGGAATTTTGCATATAAAACCCATTTGTCTTGATTTCATTGAAACCTTGCATACAGCATTTTCATTTGTTAGTGTTGGTACTGTTCTTTGTTGTAAGTTTGAGATGATCACTGTTTATGATTCTATCCATGATTGAGCTCTATCCGAGGAGCTGCTCTTTTCCTGTTTGCTTGGTTCTATGTTAATATGTTATCATTTATTTGGGTTATGTTGATTACTAATATTTTACAATGTATAAAAATTATTCAATTTAATGCTGTCTAGATTGCAGCTTAGTTGATTTTTGGTTACTTTATATCCACTGAGATAATTTTCCTCTTAAATAGCTTAGTTAACTTGAAAGTGTTGGTACTGTTCTTAGAAGTATTGAGTTTCAGTCAACTTGAATTCAACCAGAATACAAGTGTGCTGCTTACTTGTGTGTTACAAAATGTGGAAACACATCAAAATCATATACATAGCTGAAAGATGCCCAAAATACATTCACGAAATATATTATTTGTGTTTACTGTGAAAAATGAAAATTCATCAGACTTATCGTATACTTTTGCCCTAACACTGCCGCACCACTTGAGCCTACTTATGTCCTTTCTCCAGACCTGCTTTCCCAAGCTTAAAATGATTGAACCCAATTGAAAAAAAATCAGATTAGATTTGGGTAGATAAATGTTGTTGGCTCAAATACTGACTTGAATTTGAGCAAGTTGGGTTCAACATGAGTTTGATGTTTTGGATATTGATGCAAATTTGTTTTAGACCTAGCGTATTCTTTAATAGTTATATGAGAATGTTTGCGTGTATATGCTATCTTTTATTCGGAATGTTACATACTTGATACAAAAAATTACCTATTGATATATTAAAAATCAAAAACTCCGTAGTTACACATAGCCCACACTAAAATAGTCCAAATTACAATTTAATCATCTTTGTATGTTATTCTCATCCATATTTATGGTCTAAATTTGGATGTGATTGAAACACAATATTTGTGGCTGTAGTGAAATTGATGTTCAAATCTATCCTTTCTTATTAGATGTAGATTGTTTTTCATTATTTTATTTGTGCGCATTATCATATTAAGGAGTATGTATAGCTGCCAAATCTTATTACGCATCAGGTTTGGGTTGACTGAACTCGGCAGAGTCGGGTGCCGATTAGGTTCAACTTGGTTGATCCATTTGATCTTATGAATTTTGTGTCAGACTCTGACATATTTCATGTTGAATTTAATACTGCCATACCGCCTAATGCTGAAGATGGATGAAAATAAGCCTTTTGGGGATGCATGAGTTCAGCTATATTTCATTCAATGGAGTTGATGCTAGTCTGCAACTTAGATATTTTATTTTACATTTGCTTGAATGTCAACATTATTCAGTAGTCAATATTATCCACAACTAATTTTATATTTGGTTCAATTTCATTTTATTAAAAAGATAACAATGCCATTGCTTTATTTTGTAATCCCAAAACTTTACTAACTCTTCTTTCAAAAAAAAAAAAAAACACTTTACTAACTCTTCTTCATCAACTCTGTGCCCTGTCCTTTTAGAAAATCAATCCCATCTCACCTCTATTGATTACCATTTAGGTGTGTTTGTTTGTAAGGTTAAATTTAAGAAGGTTAAAATTAAATTTGGATTGAGATATTTTTTTATTGAAAGTTGTGAATGATGTGAAATAAAGTTAGTTATTATGTTGGGATATGTGAGGGATGTGATATAAAGTTAGTTATTATGTTGGAATATGCGAGGGATGTGATATAAGTTAGTTATTATTTTAGTAATATGTGTAGGATGTGAAATAAATTTAATTTTTAATATTAAATTTTATGTGTGATGTGATATGTCTGGTTAAAATTAAACTAGGTTAATTTTAAACTCCTAGACAAACGGGACTAAGAGTGTCATTTAGATGTCACTCAATTTTATGTGACATCAAGATGTCATTTTGGAGTAGTGTTTATATAAGCTTTTACTTAAACATTTTAAAAAGGGTGTGTTTACTTTAATGCAATGTAGATGTTAATGTTATTGAAATATGAAGATTATATAAATGTTTATGTTATCTAGTAATTATTATTTATTTGGTTCATTGTCATTATATTATGGATCACACTGTTAATAATTATTAGATTTCGGGGAGCTAAAAGCACTTCACTCTTAAAATCATAACCTTCTCTTCCATGAATCAAATCTTTACCTCTTATGTTATACTATTTCTGCTTTCTTATAGGTGTTGATTTATTCATTCATAAGGTAGTGACATTTAGATGTCGCTCGGTTTTAAGTGACATATAGTGTTGCATTAGAGTAGCAATCTTATAATTTTATGTTACCAAATCAAATAGTAATTTTCTCCAAATAATATGGCATAACATCACATAACATTAAAGCAAATACTTCCTACGAAATTGTCCAAATAATGTAATATAATATCTCAATAACAATGAGCCAAATGAACTCTGAACTCTAGTTCAAATTTATAAGTCATCTAAAAGCTAGGCTATAATTTAACGTAGTTGAAGGCGTATCATTCAACTCGGGTAATGTACCTTGTGCTGAGCACCACAGGGTTATAATGAGATGTGGGATAAAACTTGGATGACAATGTGCAATGTAGAGATTGGCAACATACTAACAAATTATGAAACTATATAAGATTAATGATTTGGAAAAAAATGTGGCTAATTATACTAAAGATAGACTAGAAAGTTAAAGCAAAGTGTGCTAGTTCTTATTTCACGTATTGTCATCTACATTTCATCCAACATCGTATTATATCGTAACTCTCCACAATGTAGTATGTGGTGAGGATGCACCAACTTACGAAATAGCTTATTAACTTGTCCAAAAATGTACAAAGGATGCTACATCAAGCATCAAATTAGCGGATTTTGTACTTATAGGAAATTTATGAAATTTATTTTGTTCGCCTACCCGAAACAGCTCAATTGTTTGGCATTGAATCGAAGGTCATCGTGTTAGCACATGTGACTCACAAGTTGTGCCATGCTTGTAATAACAAGAAAACACATTACGTGCTATTCTTTGGTCGTTTTGCGTAATTTTTTGTATCGTTATTTTTTATATATATTTCTATAAAGATAAAACAAGAATCATACAAGTAAAAAGATATTCATATGAACGTAAAAAAATGTTTATACAGAATATTATTTTTTGTTTGATTATTCTTATTTTTATATGAACATGTTTTACTTTGTATTTATACAAATCAGTCATAGTATGTATACAAAATGAAACAATGATCAAATAATGTGAAATAACATATTTCTATTCGTTGTGTTTCATGCATGGCTGGGCTCGCGGAGCCTGACTGCACCCAATAATCTCTCCTACTTACGATAAACACATTGTTTTATTATTGTATTTTGTTTTTTTTGTTTTCCCCTGGGGATATTACTGTTTTCTTTTCGTGTTTGTAGTGTTCTCATTTACTTCGATTTGGTCTTTTGGGGTTTTATTTCATTTATATTTTTAATGCAAAGTATCTGCCTGGATCAGCTTGAGCTTGTTTATTTTGTGCCTTACTTTTCTTCTATGATTTGAATTGACCAGTGACTTCATTCTCTCTTGAGTGATCCAAATTTTCTACCAATTTTCTGTTGAAAAAATTACAATATTCTGCTATCTTTTTGGATTACATTTAAAGCAGATTTCTTTTAGAAAACTTTAAGATTTTTTTTTAAATTAATTTCTGTTCATTTTTGTACACTTCAGTTTATGACAAGCATCTATGGAAATTTTGAAATTTTTTTAATATGTTTTCATTGTGGAATTTTAACGAAGCTTGATAGAGGCATTGGTTGGTCAATGGCAAAAAATTATATTTATGATAAATTAAAGTAAAACATATATGTATAGTTGTATGATTTCTATTCAATTTTAAATCAAGTCTTTATTCGTTATAGTTGACTTTTTTTTAAGGTTGTTATCACTGACGTTGTGCTTGAAAATGTTTGTTATTTTTTGAATTATGTAAGAAATAAAATTTTTAATTATAAAAGTTAGGTAAAATGTAAAATAAAATTTAGGTATAATTACACTTAGGTATTTGAGTTTAGCGCTTAATAACGTATAAGTTTCCAGCATCGGGGTCTCTAAGTTAATAAATTATCAAATGGGTTTTATTTTTAATTTTTTATTATTAATTTTTTTAAAAATTATCATTATACTTTTGGGCCTCTCTCTCTCCTCGCGATCGACGCGCACAGGCGACGCCGCGCTGCTCCCATGTAGCCGTTGATGGGTCACACGGTTGTCGCGGGCGGAGAGAGGCGGTCGTCTCTCTCTATCCCAGTGCACGGGCGACGCCGATTGGCCGTCGGACTTGTGTGACCCACCAGCAGCTGCGCGACGCCCGCATAGTCGCCGGCGGGTCGCGCAACCATCTAGGGGTGGCAATTTGTACCTGTACTCGATTAACCCGCCCCGATCCGCCCCTAATGGGACGGGTATAGGTACTCAAATTTTACCCGCAACACCCGCCCCGCCCCGTTATGAAATGGGGCGGGTTCGGGTATGAATCATCTAGACCCGCTCCGCCTCTTACCCGATTTAATAAACTTAAATCTGAAAATGGTTTCACTCTGTGGTTCGTAGAATGCATAAATTCCATGAGATGTCTTGTAAAAGAAAGTGTCTTTTGCCTCCACATGTTCCACTATATCTCACATTGCTCATCTATTGTGTCATTCTCACCTGTTGATATAAAAATTACAGCATAATGATAACTATTAAACAGCCAGTTAACTTGATTATTAATAACCAGAAAAATTTCCTTTTTGTAAATTTGTATTCGAAGTTTTTCCATGAACTGAATTTGAGAATATCCTAAATAAAAATTTAAGTTTATATTGAAAACCACTCACAAATTTTAAACGAAAAGTTAAGAAAAGTGAACGTATTTTTGTTAGTAGTAACCAGGCGAATCTTGGTTATCGAGGAAACGGGGCGGGTACGGGTTTATGAAAACTAAAAGCGGGGCGGGGCGGGTACGGGTTTATGAAAACTAAAAGCGGGGCGGGGCGGGGCGAAAACAGGTATGGGGCTGGTATGAGTAATGAATAATATATAGCGGGACGGGTAGGGGTATTTATAAACCCGACCCAAATCCGCCCCATTGTCATTCCTACAACCATCACTCGTGGGCCCCTCTCTCCCTACCTCTCTCTCTCTCTCTCTCTCCTCCCAATCCCTGCGCATGGGGGACCTGTGACCTGCCGGCGGCTGCGTGGGCGTTGCATGGCCGCTAGTGGGTTGCACAAGCCGTGCGACTGCCGGATCTGCCAATGGCCACACGGCATTGCCCGTGCGGGCCGATCGGGAGGAGAGAGAGAGGCGGGAAGGAGAGAGAGAGGCACAAGAGTATAATGTTAATTTTAAAAAATATTAATAATAAAAAAATAAAAATAGAATCCGTTTGATAATTTATTAAAATTCAGGGACCCCGATGTTATAATTTAAAAAACGTAGACATGTGCGTTATTAAGCGTTAAATTGAGGGATATAATTAATGATTTTGTTAAAAATTACGTAGAATATGATAAAATCGTTTATATTAAAAATCGTGTAAGATTTGGATATAATTAAATAAAATTAATTATGATTATGTTTATTTTGGTCATGAACCAAGCACTTGGTTTTGTTTGTTTGTCTGTATTGACACTTACCTGAGTTAGCATTGATTTTATAGGTCATGTCATATAAATTTAAAATTAAATTAATAATCATATATATTTTTAATTTTATTTCTTACCAAAAAATAAGTTTGAATTATAAAATTTACCTTATATTTCAATTTTATTGTTAAAAATGAGAAATACAAAAGTTGCTGTTTTAAAGTTTAAACAAAGTTTTTCTATGGTCTTATGGAAGCAATTTAGAGTAATTGTTCCTAGCACAAAAATTTGACCAAAAACGCACCTAAATATTATTTTAAGGTTTAATTTACTTGATTATTTGTTTAATTTACTTGATTATTTGTTTAATTTACTTGATTATTTGTTTAATCCATTGGTGATTCAATAGTTTAAGCTTCTATGAAGAAACAAAATCAATAGTTTAAGCGCAAATTCATATTTTAGATTAAATTTAAGAATGTTAGATGTCAATAATATTGAGATTTTTTTTTGTCAATATTATTGAGATTGTTGTTTGTTCAATTTAATATTATTATATTATAATTAATAATAATAAATTAATTTAATTTTATGTCAATTTGTAATTAGAGTGAAACTTTAATATTAATTATTTTTTTTGAAATGTAGAATTTTGTTAATTTTGAGTGGCATTTAAGTATTATTTTAGAGTGATAATGTCACTCCCCGACTCGCTAACACATGGATTAAGCAGCAGATCAACTAGTTGAATCGGAGGTGATCCTAAAATATCTTTTAATACTAAATAAATAGTTCAATATCCAAAATATTATATTAATAATCATAAAAATAATTTAATTTTATTGGAATAATAATTCTACTTCACTTTCAATAAAGTATAACTAATAATAAATAAATAAATACTAATCAAAATCAATTTTTAAGAAGATCGTTCTTACACCTATCCCAAATATTATTTGAAATGCACTTAAAAAATAAATAGAGGGTGAGTCATTTGGAAATCAGTTTTTACTAACTTCATATAAAATCAAGCAACATTATAGTATACGGTTTGATAAAATAAGTAAAACATGTATATCTTCACATCATAATATTTATCACATGCGTAACAAAAATATTATAACACATCAGCATAGCACGTGGAATATATTATCTAGTATTCCTTAATTTCTTATTTTCTAATAATAAGTTATCGTTTTGTATTCTGATGTAAAACTATCAATCTCATACTTATTTATGTAGAAGCTTGACAGAAGTGCCTGCTACTCTGTCATCCTAGAAGCCTGCCGGGATTCACTCCTTGCATCAGTGATTCCCCTCTCTTGGGATATCTCCCAGTGAACACTACTCACTCTCATCGGATCAACTCACTGTAGGTAATTGATGCAGAGCCAGATCACCATCGCTAGTGACTGCGTTATAATCTACGACCTCGAGCGAGATTATAACAATTTATATTATATATAGTTATCTTTATTTTCTGCACATTTTATTTGGGTTATCGTTGAGTCAAAAAATAGGTTATGTCGGTGGGAATGCCCACTTATGAGTCTTGTACGTATTTTATTTTAGTTCAAGTCAGTTGGAGTCAAAGATTCCATTGGAATCAAATCGAGTTCGATTTGAGCTCAATTTGAATCTTTTATGGGTTATTTAAGTCTAATATGAAAGAACTTGGACCTATTTGCAGAGGGGCAAAAAATGTGCAGCCTGCTTTGTAATTTATCAACTAAAAGGTATTTTAGCGCAGGTGAGGACACCATTAACCGGCTGCAGCTCGTTCGGCCTCAACCTTCGACGCCAACTCCGCCGGATTCGACGGTTCTCTTTGCCGGTCACGTGCCCCATGCAAGCAACCGCCCACCATGATCATCTTCCCCAACCGCCAACTACACGTCCTGTGCAATTAAGAAATCGCACTCTCTCCTCACTCTCGGCAGCAATTATAAAGGGAGATGGCAGTGCAAAAAGGAGGAGGGGGGATTTTAGCTCTAAGAAGAACTTCTTCGTCATCGACCGATCGATCTCGATGCAGGTGGCGTCGATTTGTTGCCGGCACGGCAACAGGTGGCTGCATTCGGCGTTTTCTCCACTGATCAGAGCCGAGCAGGTGGCTGTGGCTTCGTTTCGGAGATCCGAACAGGTGGTCACTGATTTTATCGTCTGCACAACAGCAGGCGGCTGCGTTGAGCAGAGCAGGTGGCTGCGGCTTCATTTCGGGGACAATTCGACTTCGTATGAGGCTACGGCAGGGGGCTGAGGCGGCTGAGGCTTCAACTTCGAGATCCGAATTTTCTTGATTTGCTTATAGTGATTCTTAGTTTTCCAATTTCCTATTTTGTGTTTCCCTGGTGATTGAAGACATTTTAATGGCAGTTAAAAGAGATAAACGTAATATTCATTTTTTTTATATTTTTAATATTTTTTTGCATCTTTAAGATATGAGTTATATATATATATATAAGTCATAAGATTTTATAGCTTCTTTCTATTGTTGTGATACTATTAAGTGAAAAGGAGATATGTCACTCATATCTGATTTTAGAATTAAGGATTTAAATGTAGTTTAATTCTAATCCTATTAAGCACTTAGCCTTAAGTCATCCAAAATCTTAAACCCTCAGATTATCATTATCATGTTAAAAATTAAATTTTTATTTTAAATTTAGTGAATAATTTAAAAGAAAATTAATACTCTTTTTCTGATATACGTGAAATGTGGAATGAAATTAAATTTTATTTTAAAATTTACTAAAATAAAATTAATTCTAATATTAAAATTTATATATCACTAAAATTAATTTCTGCTCCACCAAAGATAACTAGTCAAATAAGCATACCATAAATCCTAATTTATAACATTATACCCCAAAAAAGAACTTGTGTGTTTTGGTTATTTTTTTTTTTTTTTTTGTGGTTTGGTTGATTGAATTTTAATAAAAGAATAGATTTTATATAGATCTCTAGAATTTTAGAATTTTTACATGTTTATTCATAAATTGTGTATTTAAAAATTTGAGGTATTAGAGTTTTTAATACCACTTAGGTACCTAAGGCTGATAATTTATTATAATATTGTACTTTTTTCTCCTATAATTTTACATTTAACTTGTACAATGTATCAAAATATTAAAATGCTTAAGAGACCAAGTGACTATAGATTATTAAACTCGATGATCTAATGATTTAAAATTCATAGGCTAATATTACAAATTTGAAGATCTCAAAGACCTAAGCGTTATAATTAAAAAATTTTAGACTACTATGCAAATATTTTTAAAACTTTAAAAATTTAAATATAATTTACCCTTAATGTATCGTTTCCTAATTTTTAAATGATTTTGATTTGAGTATCTAATATTATAAAAGTGATTCTTCACTTTTAGTTTCATTAGCTTTTCATAAAAAAATATAAAATTTAGTTATTTTTTAATTTTTTTATTTACATATTTTAAAGAACTATAATACCTCTCGTTTATACTCTTTTTTAAAAATTCAATTTCTCATAGTTTTTGATTTTTATATTCTAAATATTTTATAATAATGTTTTAAAATTATATTCAAAAAATTTAAAAGTTAACAATAGGAATAATATTATGATATAATAATAAAAATTTAATAATTATCCCTTAATTGAGAACAAATGGCATGTTTCCAAGAAAAAAGAGCAAATGAAAGTAATTTTACAATGTTAGAGATTAAAATTGAGATTTTTAGAATATTAAGATCAATCTGAGATGCAGTTCAGACTTTAAGGAGCCATATGTAATTTACCCTAAAATATGCCACGTGTGGCATGTCAAGAAAGAAGCGCATGACGTCATAAACAATTTTTAATTAACAAAAAATAGATATTCCAAGATTCCAGTTGGATGGAAGTAATTGGCCGCCTCCAAGTTTCCCTTGGGAACAGGAATACTCGTAGAATGACGGCACTGCGTCAACCCTCGCCGTAACGGAAACGGAGTCAAACCTTGTAGCCTCTCGCATGAGTTTTACAAGTAGCTGCCAACAGTTTTAATATTATTTCCATTAGGTCCAACTGCTTATCATTCTGACACGTGTACCTCTCTCTCTCTCTCTCTCTCATATGTGAAATATATGTATTAATTGAGAAATAAATTAAGATAATATGAAATGTATATGTGAAATGAAAAATACTTATATATGATTTAAATAGAATGTCATGCACATGTATTATTTTTTTAATATGATTTTGCTTAAGGAAAAGTATATCATTTCCCTTTATTAATTCTTTCAACATGCAATATTTTTTGTATTGTAGTTCAAATGAAATTTTAAAAAATACACTTAGGATCCGAGCATAATAAATTTATAAGTTTGAGTCTACTTACAAAGGGCACTGGCATTAGAAAAAATTATTGAGTTCGAGCAATACAACAGTTAAAATTTTCGATGCATATACGAATGAGATATAAAGTAACAATGAAGCAACAAATGACTCGAAAAATATTATTAATTATTATTTTTACTTGATATAGATTTTTTTGCTTTGCTTTATATAGGATTATTTTGCTTTTATATAAGTATTTTTTTTACTTTATATATATAATTTGTTGTTTCGTTTTTTTTATTTGTATAAACATTATGTATTTCATATAAGCATTCGTGGATTCTTAAAGATATTTTATTCTGGATAAATATTCTTTTGCTTTGTAATTTATATAGATTCTTTTTACATTATATAAGCTTTTTTATTTTTATATAAATATTTATTGTTTTATATAGTTTTTTTTCTTCGTATATGCAAAAATTGTTATACCAAGCAAAAATAATCATGTGAAACAAGAAAATGCGTATATGATAAAAAATATCAATACAAAGTAAAAGTGGCAATGAATACGATATTTTTAGTGACACTTTGTATTTTTTTTTGTTTGCTCTATTCTATTGCTAAATTTCATATATCCACATGTTATTTACCTATATAAATTTTTAAAAAATAATAAAATAAGGTTATTAGTTTTGTTCGAAATTTGATACATGACATCAAATTAAGACATTTATATATGCATGACATAAAATTTAAAATAATTACAAATTTTATACTAATTTTTAAAAAAATTGATAAAATTCTTACCGATTATATATGATTCATAATAATTCTATGAAAGAAACTTTGATATTATTAAATTAATTTAAAGTGAATTATATAAATTTAATTAATAATATTAAAATTTTAATTTTTAAGATTTATTTTAATGTTTAAAACTTGATTTAAAATTTAGTGTTAAAATAATTTAAAATTTAGAATTTTAAGATTGAATTTTAGATTTTAATATTTAAGATTTTAAGGATTTAAATTTAGCAAAATATTCACTTTTTTAAATTAAAATATTTTTTTATTTTCAAATTAAAATGATATCTTAATTTTTTTTCCTGAAAGTCGTTTTTCCTTGAATTGGTGTGAATGCCAACATATCTTCTAGATACTGTAGCGGAGCGCTACAGGAACGCTACATGGCGAGCTGTAATGACGTGGCATGAAACGGAGACCAACTGTGCTCCCTGGGCTCCTCCTTGCTTTTGCTTGGGCGTTGGGCGTCGTTTCAGGTTCCCCTTTGCCCTCCCCGATCCGAATGGGATCCCCTCGCCAGCCACCCCCTACTCGCCGGCAGCCGCCGTCAGCGAACCTACCGTCGCATCCCTCTCACAGGTGCCTATATGCAGCCGCCGACTGCGCCGCCGGCGCTTGCGCGCTCTGCCTCTGCTGCCCTTTAGCGCTCCTCTGGTGCTGCGTCCAGTTCCCCTTCCGCGCCGCCGGCCAAGCTGCGCGTCGAATTAGGGCATCCCCCTCCTCCTCCCCGTGCTTCTGCATCCGCCGCCGCCGCCGCTTCTCCGGCTTCTCCTCCTCCTCCTTCTCCGACATCGATTTCGAGGCCGATCTCGGCAGGCCGTCGCCGGCCGGCCGCAATCGATCATCGCCGGAGAAAGTTTCTCGGGTTTCTGTTCCTCTCTGGCGTTGGAGAAGCTCCAGTTAGTCCGATTTTTCCTGATCTGTTTCTCTTCTAACTTCTTTGATTGTTTATTTGCTTTTTTAACATTTTAATTGTCGGATCGGGGAAAATCGAATCCGGGAATTAGCTTGTAGATGATGGAAGCTAATTAGGGTTTGCTGGAGGCTTCTTCATTGTCTGGGGCTCCGAGCAAATTTTATTTGATCATCTGATTGTTCGCTCAACAATGTTGATGATCTGAATTTGGGGAAGACGACTGTGGTTCGTAAGATTTGTCGTACAGTTTCTATAAAAAAAAAGATTTGTTGTACAATTTTTCTTTTGTTTTTTTTTAAAATTATAGATTCGAGCATTTCAAAATTATGAGAATTTGTTGTAGTCAAATTATGAGAAGTTGTGACTCGTGATGTTTCAACGAGTTGATTTCATGTAGATCATATAAATTCGATACACTAATTTGTGTGGCCTAATAAAGAAAGGAGAGAGAGTTTTTTTTTTCGACAGCAGAATTTTTTTTTTAATCAATTTACACAAATTTTATTTCACATAATTTATAATTTTTTATAATAATATTAATTTTATTTTACATTTAAAGTTAAAATATTAAAATTAATTATTTTTTAAAAATATGAAATAAATTTTATATTTTTATTAAAAATTATTAAATATATGAAATAAAATAGGAATAATTACCTGCATACCACATCATTTTATTTTATTTATGCGTTATCCATTTATTTTTAGTTAATTATGCTATGCACACTCAAAACATTATAAAACCTCACATACACATACTTAAGTTAAAATTTAGTAAAAATTTATTTGAAAAAAATATTTTATTAGTAAATGATTAAAATTATATTTTTATCCTTAATAGTACATTTTTTTTTCTCGATGTCACACTAAAACGTTGATCTGTCTTAAAATCAATTCACGTCGCGGATATTTCCTTCCCTTACCACAATCTAAACATCAAAGTTTTAAAATTTTCACTCAAAATATATTTAAATATTCTTAAAATAATATGATGAATGGTTCAGATTTTTTGTAACTTAATTGTAGTTAGGTTATTGGAAAATTATAATTGCTCATTATAATAGAAACAAGTGAAAGTGTGTGTATGTAAGATTTTATAATGTTTTGAGTGTGCATAGCGTAATTAACTAAGAATTGATGGGTAACGCATAAATAAAGCGAAATGGTGTGACATGTAGGTAATTATCTCAATAAAATAATAGTTTTTGGCCTTATTTAGTTTGAATTTTTTTTAGACAGAAGAAAAAAATAATTTTATTTTTTAAATTTAATGAAAAAAAATATTTTACTATTAGAAAATTTATAAATATGAAATTTTTTTAATTCTAATATTCGAATTTGTATTGGATGTGAAATAAAGTTAATTTTTATAGTTGAAATTTGTGTTGGTCAAAAAACTTATCTCAAAACAAATGAGGTTTTTATATTAAAATTTATGTAAAATGATTTTTAAAAAATTATTTATTATTATTATTATTATTATTATTATTATTTTAAAAGTAGTATTTTTTTATCCTGATTTTAATCCTCGCACCAAATAAAGCTTAAAATTATATTTGTTAACTAATTGAAGAATATTATTTAAGTGATTAGATTATAATGTAACAATTATTTAAGAATAAAAAATGTAAAAATTAAAATTTATATATTTCATATTTTTAAATATTATGTCTGTTTAATTAAAATATTTTTTTTTTGTCTCTAGACCAACTTCTTCTCACTTGTTGGCTGTGGAAGAACTTTGCATAGGTATTAGAGTGTAAGTTTTAAATACAATGAAAATATTATTAAGATGTTTTTTTATATTTTTAAAAAATTATGTTGTTGGAAGGAAAAAAAAAAAAAAACTCTCCCTTCTTTCAGCAATTTCACAACATGTGGAGAGTGGAAGTTCAAATATTAAGAGAACTGTTTAATCATATTTTGATTTTAATTAACCTTTAATGATATTTAGAATTAAATTTATTTCTTTGGTATTTAGTTGGCTGCGCATTGAGTATGTTAAGTCATTTCAAAATTGCGTAGCTTCTAATTAAAGTGGATAATATATATAAAAATAGAAGTATTATAATGCATCTA